>CM031607.1:36338851-36348851 GCA_018398815.1 Conus ventricosus | reverse complement strand
AAAGAACAAAAGAAACAAAGAATTTTTTTTTGTGTGGCGGAGTAATGACTGGAATAGCACAGTGTCAGTCTGAGGGCTTACAGTTTAACTGTTTTAAAATGACCCGTCTCCTGCCGCTCACAAGACAGTCTTAGTTGTTTCTTTTTCTGCAGTATTTTTTAACCCTTCAGTTTTATCTCTTTCGTGTTTTTCTTTCTCCAATATTTATACCCTTCAGTTTTATCTCTCTTTCGTGTTTCCCTTTCTTCAATATTTATACCCTTCAGTTTTATCTCTTTCGTGTTTCCCTGTCTTCAATATTTATACCCTTCAGTTTTATCCCTTTCTTTCCATATACTGGTGATCATTTTGCGCGAAAACGGAGAGAAAAATTTCCAGGTAAAATATTGTTAGAGAAGACACCAGAATTTGAGGCTGCTTTTCCATTGTTTTGGCTTTCTATCTCGCGTCCTTAAATGAAGTGACTTTGAAATTAATCGATTAGTAACTATCTCGCGTCCTTAAATGAAATGACTTTAAACTTAATGGATTAGTCACGACGATTTTCTCATGCTGATAGATTCTGAAGCGGTATGATCAGTTTTCATTTATTCTTTGATTTCTAAGCAAGTTGTAAATGTTCAACCAACACCGCTGTTCAGAGGCTCATGATGGCTGCTGAAAAAACTTTCGCCGAGGCAAAATTAGAGCATGGGTCAAAGCTTCTCACGGGAAACGTAGAAAACACATTTTAAAGCGAAAGGTTACTAGTTCCGCAAGACAGTCCAGATAAACAGATAGAAAACACAGTTTGGAACACTGTTTTGCGACTTTGTCTCGGCAGTTGTGGTATCTCGACTCGCCTTTACACCCACCCGTGTATCTTCAAAGGTGAAGAAGCACTGTTGTGCATTCCTTGGGCCATGGGGTGCACTCACTAGTGTTGAGATTTACATGATGTCAGACATAAGCAGTTTACTGCAGGCTCCATGAAAACCCAGTTCAGAGATGTTCCACATGATGTGATTTTGGGGTTTCTGAAACATTTTCCATCTGATCAGACTTTTAACGGAAGAAAAATGAAGAAAAAATCAACGAAATTCGGGTATGTTTTTAGTACGTCTTTTTAATGAGGTGTGTGTGCGCGTGTGTGCGTGCGTGCGTGCGTGTGTGTGTGTGTGTGTGTGTGTGTGTGAAAATCTACCTGGAGAGTTGACTTCAGCGAGGTGACAGCCCTGCTATGGTCCTTCGCGGTCAGTTGGGTTTAAAGCAACATGAATTGATCTCTCTCTCTCTCTCTCTCTCTCTCTCTCTCTCTCTCATGTGTTTTTACAGATAGGCAACCGTGGTCTAATGTTTAGAGACACGGGCTGCGGCCTGGAAGGTCTTGGTATCAAGTCCCCGGTATGGATTATGGTGGAAGGCTGTTTTTCGGCTCCGTAGGGCTCTTAATCAGAGTGTGCGGGGCCTCAGGGTATCACGCAATCCAGTGTTTTGGATGCGTCCGTCGAAATGCTGTTCAGATTTTCTGGCCAATATGAAAAAACGTCTTCTCACTAAAAGTCTGACTGGCGACGAGTACCATTATAAAAGGAAGCGTAGAGTACAGCCCTGTCATATGGTTTTGAAAGAGAGTAGAACACCAAAGGTATCACCTTCATCATCCTCAACCCCATCGATTATTATTTCAAAAACATTTCAACTTCTGTAGTCTCTAATGCCCTGATTTCGTGGTGACTTCAGTTCAGATTCTCCCTCCACGACCACGCCAATCATGCGCTCACATTAAGCCGTTGACATTAGCAAAATCATTTGGATTGTCATTGGTGACGTTTTCCAGAGAGGGGAGGCTGGCTCATGCTGACATTGCGACTTAGTAGTTGATCAGCGTGGCACCACTGAACATCACCGAATAAATTTGGCGGCAGTGCAGTGTCTTCTCTGGTGGGTTGCCGGAAAGCGACATGACATTGATTGCTCCCTGTGGACTGATGATGGGTCAGGATAATCCTGGGTGTGGTTGTGAACAGGGGGGACGGAGTGAGCGGGTGGGAGTGATATGCTACGAAAGGGATGTGGAAGATGAGTCAGAAAAACTAAATAGTTTGGTCGTTATCTTTTTTTCTTCAGCCTGATCTTCTTTTTTTTTCTTTATTTGGATGGGGTTGGGTGTAGGGTGCTGTTTTTCATACATAGTCAAGATATTGTTACGTCACATTATTTTCTTCCGTTGTGTGGAATGACGACTCCTGACGTACAGTGAGGGGTTCCTGTGTCTGCCTACATTGCAGAATTTTATGACGGACTCCACTGCCAGAGATGACGTCACAAGGGATCTTAACAACGAAGGTTGTGTGGTCTGTGTGCGTTTGCTCTTCACCCCCCCCCCCCCCCTCCCCCCCTCTTGCCTGTAAATAATGAAAGAGCTTTGTTCATTCCCCTCTATTGTTTCATTTTACCTTTTCCACTGTCGTGTTTTTACTCGTGTTTCTCATCAGATTGTAACACAATGCCTTTTGTTGAGCTCTCCCGACGAAGCAACAAAAGATCCTTTAAAACAGCGAAATGCCATGACACGAACTGTGTGGCGATGTAATAATTCTTGTAGCAATCTTTTTTTTAGTTTTTTTTTTTTAATGCATTATTGACAAGAAAGATAGGATTAAATGTGAAGAAGTGTGTAATAATTAGCCTATACGAGGGCTGATGCGCTAAGATTGTCGGTTGGAACTTTGAGCAAATTAGTGATTAGAGTCCTGGATGCGCGGTGCTTTGGAGAAATCATCTCCCTTCACAGACCACGCTTCAGTCAGCTTGGTCGGGTGATCTGGTTTTTCACACTGAATGTCAGGGACTGTAGTGGAAGGGATAGCCAGCTGTGGCAGTGACACTTCACTGGACCTCACGTGAACTTGCGGATAGCTGCTTGGGAACTTTACTTCCTTTGGTGTTGTTCGCGGTATTGAGTGTATTGACCGTCTTGATGCCGTGAGCCGAGTCGAATATTTGCAAAGTAAAAGAAGAAAAATATTTTCAAGACAAGCCCACTGGTGAAATATTGATAGTGTCCTATCCATTGCCATTTTTTTAATGTAATTATCAGCAAATGGTCTGTGAAATTATGGCAGGAAGACTGAAGGTATATGTTAAACGTTTTATGGTTTCGGTAGCATCCCACATCTAAACGAAGCTGCGTTCCGATTGGTCAGTGTTGAATCTAATTTGATTGGCTAATATTATTGACTCGAGAACAACAGTCTTTAGCAGAGGACACATGAGTCTAAACATGTTCCATAACTGTGCGTCCGGTCATTCATCATTTCTTCTCTTGGTATTCTACGGAATGACGGGTCTCTGTCGTTTTGAGTCGTGCAGCATTGCGCAGCCTACGCTTGTCCTGACGATAATGGATGCGCAGTTGACAGTGCGTGTCCTTCTTAATCTTTTCAGGAACTGCAGTTCAACTGTACCTGTGCAGAAACTGCGCATTTAGGATGTTCGAAGACGTGACAGCGCCCGTTTTTGTTTAGATTCTTGTTTTTTAAACCGCCCTTATTTTCAGATTTGATGACGTAACCGGTATGCGATGGTTGGTTGCTTTTACGGCGGAGAAAATTCGCTCTTTTGGTCAGACGACAATCAGCGAAGGTAATAAGCGACTTGGCCCGGATGCGAAAGTAGAATAGAGGTCTTAACTATATTCCTATTCCTCTGTTGTATCGGTGTAATGTTGACTTTTATTTCACAACTTTTCCCAGTATCTCAACTGGTGGCTTTTGTCCACCAGACAACTTCCGTCATGGCAGCGACAACCAGAAATCGCATGGGGTGAAGTTGGGCCTGGAGGACGGGTGAGGGAGATCTCTGTGCTCTCGAAAGGTGACCGTCATATTGGCCGGCTTCAATGACGCTATGTACTGTCCTACAAGATGGGCGTTTTACACTTCCAGTGTCTGTACACTGCTCACAACTGGACACCTGCGGGCGCTAGTCTCTTTCTGTAAATGCTTTTCAGGTAGAACATTGGTCATGACAAATATGTAATGTGTACAGACTTTTTAGAGCATCTAGGCCTTCCAGTTGTTACTGGTAATGAGATCTATGCGTTAAAGCACAGGTCGTCGCATAAGAATGTCATACACGTCGTATAGAAGGAACTAAGGACATCTATGTTCTCAGTTCTGTTAGACAACGTTGACGATGTCCAAATGCTGAATTTTTTGTCTGAAATAGCTAAGAAACCTATGCTGTCAATGGTCAGGAAATGACAGAATGACTGATAAGACGACTGAACTTCCCTCCCTGTCTGTAACCGACATTTACAGGTGTGTGTGTGTGTGTGTGTGTGTGTGTGTGTGTGTGTGTGTGTGTGTGTGTGTGGTGCGTGCGTGCGTGCGTGCGTGCGTGCGTGCGTGCGTGCGTGCGTGTGTGTGTAACCATACCATACGTTCCGCCAACAAACTGGTAGTTCTTCTCATCATTGTTAAGAGGTTATTATAAAATGGCTTGTTTCCCGCCTCTCTCTCTCTCTCTCTTCTCTCTCTCTCTCTCTGTCTCTGTCTGTCTGTCTGTCAGTCTGCTCTCTCCCCTACTCTCCTCTCTCTCTCTCTCTCTCTCTTCTCTCTCTCTCTCTCTCTCTCTCTCTCTCTCTCTGTCTGCTCTTCCTCTCTCTCTCTCTCTCTCTCTCTTTTGTCTGCTCTCTCTCTTTCTCTCTCTCTCTCTCTCTCTCTCTCTCTCTCTCTCTCTTCGTGTGTTCTGTGTGTCTGTCGTGCGCTCTCTCTTCTCTTCCATACCCTCTCTCTCTCTCTTTTCATACGAAAGGGGTAGAAAATCTTTCACATAAGTTAAATTATTATAAAGATTGTTGTTTCACCCGCATCTTCGCCACCTCTCTCTCAGATCACAGTCACGTCGTCAGTTGCGCGCGCGCACCGCCCAGGTATAGAGAGTATACAGAGAATCTCTCGTCTTCTACTCAGCATCAGAGAGAAAGTGTCGCTTTCACGAGCTACTGTCCTCACCTTCATAGCAACTTGATGAACGACATCTCCTTCTCTGTTTCTTATGCCTACGGCACGCCTCACTTCGCATCTCCTCATCTCCACTCGCTTCGCCTTTCGCTTCCCTCAGCTGTACCAGACTCACAGTTTATTATGACTCATGATATGATTTTAACGTTCTTCCTCCCATGTCGCACTGACGTACCACACCATCCCACCTTGCCCCCCCCGCTGACAAACGAGAGAGAATGAGAAGAAGGAGAACACGCAGTCTCTTTTGTTAAGCAATCGGGACACAGGCTATTGGTGGGTGTCTGCTTGACCACCCCCGAGCCATCGTACGTCACAACACTTGCAAGCAGCACATCTTCATGAACGCGCCACATCTACTTTCTCTCAGCCAACTCGCCGCCCTCCTTCGATTCTCCTACATTCCACTGAGGCCTCGCCTTTCTCGCCTCATGCACCCCTCTTCCTCTCCCGCCCGGCCTTTTGTTTGCTCAATGGCACGTGTTTCCTTATGGAACGCGCTCTCTTGCCTCATCCACGCGCGCTGCCTCAATCCCGTCTCCACCCATGGCCCCCGCCTCTTGACTCAATGGACACACGGCAGTTGCAACACACCCTGTCTTCCTATCTGTGTCGCCTCAGGCCCATCCAGGCTATCTGGGATGTTGTCTGCCTTATGCGACCCCCCACCCCTATCTGCGCTTTCCCTCCGAATTTGTCTTCTGCCTCATGCACCCCTGTCTCCTCAATGGACCGGCTTCCCTCATCACGCGTTCTGCCCAAGGCACCCCCGTCTCTTCTTGCTCGATGGCCCTACAGTCGATTTCGTGAATGGCACCGCGCTGTCTTGCCTCAACGAGCAGGAGTTTGAGTGAGCGTCCTTCCTCCTGCTCTCTTCAAACGTCGAAATCAATGAGATTGTTCATTCTGTAAACCGAGGTTCAGAGTCCTTTCTGTCTGTTGATGACTTTGCACTCTACGCAGTTGGAGCCACCTCTGCTGGCATACAACGTCAACTCCAACTTTGCGTGGATACGATCCGACAGTGGGCCGGGGAAAATGGATTTACTTTTTCGGGCACCAAAACACAGTGTATCCATTTTCACAATTTTCGTCAGTCAGTACTTTGCTGACCCTGAAATTTGTCTGGATAAATCTACCATCTCAGCTGTGATGGGATTCAAATTTCTGGAGTTATCTTCGATCGAAAACTAAACTTTGAGTGTATTACCCGGTACTTTAATAACTTCTTGTCTGAAAGCAATGAGCATTATGAGAGTTATGGCATGTACGGATTAGGGCGCTAATAGAAATCCCAATCCATCTTACAGGGCTCTGATCAGCTCCAAATGGACTATGACTGTGTAGCTACGGTTCCGCCAGACCGTTCGACCTCAAAACGCTGGATCCCATCCATCATCGAGGACTTCGACTCTGTTGGGCATTCCGCACCACCCCTGTTTACAGTCTGTTTGCTGAGGCAAGAGAGCATCCCTCCCCAACTGTCCTGAAACGTTCTTTGAACTATTCTTTGAATCTCTTCTCTAACCCCAAACCCTGCTCATGACCCGAAGTTCCAGAAGAAATTTGAAGACCACCCTAGCCCCATTCCGCCTCTGGGATTTGTATTCTTCCTTAATTGAATAGTGCAGACATAAACTTTGGAGTCGTGTGTTGTTCATCCAAAGTTTCTGACGACCATCCGTGGATATTTCTCACCTCGGAGATTCGCTTTGATCTGCACTCATATTGCGAAGACCCCACCATCTTTCTGGCATGCATTTTTTTTCTCCGAATCTTGTCCTGGATTTCCATGCTTTCACAGAACATGTACTGATGGCTCCAAATCTGAAGAGAGGGTTCACTTTGCTGCGTACAGTGCGACAGCTCCTTCTCGGAGATGTTCTGAACACATTCCCACCGACAGCTCCTGAGCTGACAGCCTTGGTACTGGCTCTTCAAATGGTCTCTAAATCAAAACATTGATATCTCCTCATTCTCTCTGACTGCCTGTCTGCTTTGGAGGCCAATACTGGCCGTCCTCACCCTCAACTAATGAAATTGTTTGAATTTACTATTTTTGCTTGAGTTCCTGTCATGCCGGCATTCGAGGCAATGAATACGTTGATCAGTTCGGTCAAAATGCCACAAATAAGAGTTGAACAGATTCTCTATCCCTCATGCCGACCTAAAACCCAAAGCTCCAGTAAGTCCAAAACCTCTGACAAGAGGAATGAAACTTGCAGACGGATATCAAATCCTCAAATCCATCCAAATCGGAAAGAATTTTTACCGTGTGCCTGTGGAGGCCCAAGAGACTTGTGCCGTTTGCACACTTGCCACTCTTTTTTCACCCACCCTTATCTCCTGAGAGGCAAAGAAGCTGTGTGGTGCATTTCCATGTCATATGTACCAACCACCATAAAACATGTTGTTCCAGAGTGTTGGGCCTTACATGATGTGAGACTTGCACACTGTACCCCAAACTCCATGGGAACTTGTTCAGAGATGCCCCACCGGCTTGTGGGTTTGAGTTTCTGAAAGGGTTCAACATCTTTTTCTTTTGTTTATTAGTTTTTTTTTATCTCATCTTAGATTTTATGGAAGGAAGATTCTGAAGAAATTCCGGATTCTGTTGAGAAAATCTGTGTTACTGAATTGTGAGAGTATTTTGCGAGTATTTTTTCTTTTGAAAAAAGTTGACATCTGTGAGGTGACAGTCCTGAGATTGCCTTTCGGGGTCGGCTGTGCTATAGTCGACATTCTCTCTCTCTCTCTCTCTCTCTCTCTCTCTCTCTCTCTCTCTCTCTCTCTCTCTCTCTCTCTCCACCACCCCTTCACCCCCGTGTATGCTCGGCTACACATTGATACAGGACACATTCAATATAGCCATAGTGTGTAGCCTACATGCATTCCAGCTTCGTATTAGAATACTTACAGAAGCTATTCATAATTGAAGGACAAAGGCAGAGAAGGATCAACATATCACAGACACATGACGACAGAGAGAGAGAGACAGACAGACAGACAGACAGAGAGAATGGATTGGATTAGGCAACACACAAATCTACGGCCAAGGGAAGAGCGACGTTTGTACAGCTCGGCTGGACGGGCCCAATATTCACTGTACACGTGACACTTCTCTCCAGGTCTATAAATATATACCGCGTCGCCGGCTCATCCATCACGTTCAAATGACACCGCATCGTAACCAGCCGAGCTGATGTATTGAAATCACTTCCTCCTTCGTCATCATTAATTAAGTTGACTAATTCGGAAAGTGACGTACGCGCAGACTTCCACGCTGGGGTTATTCAACTGTTGTCACCACCTTCGTGGTTTGATGCATCATTTATAAATCTATACGCTTTATCATTCCGTCACCATATACCAGGCATCATTTTCGCACCGCGAGGGATGGGGATGGAAGGTTTTAGCTGTGAATTGCAAATTGAATTACAATGTGTTTTTCGAATCCAGATTAGAATATAAACTGACCTGTCGAAGCTTTCTTGAATTGATGGTGAAATTGTGGTACACGTATTCAATTCTAAAGAAACATGCCTTCCCTATGAAGCATTCTGTACAGTGCCCTCCCCCCTCCCCTCCTCCTCCCTCCCTCCTTCCGTTGCCGTGTGATGAGCCACTCGCTATGATACACGTGCATACAGAACGTTGGTTTTTACACGATGTTCAATATTTACACATAATAGGAGACTTCGTGAAGACTTTGCATTGGAATATTCCGTAAGATGTCTGAGTTTGTACAGGAGATAACCTTTCTCTTCTCTCTTCTCTCTCTCTCTCTCTCTCTCTCTCTCTCTCTCTCTCTTTTTTTTTTTTTTTGTAAAGAGTTATCAGTAAGTCCCCCAAACAACAGGGACAAACAGATTACAAGTTAAAACAATTTCTTTGTCCCTGTTGTTTGGCGATTCTTTACAAAATATTTTTCAATTTCCGCCTGCAAGTCACCTCACTTTGAAACTAGCCCATGGTTCATTTGATCTATGATTCTGTAGAAAACAAAGACCCAGGTTCAAGGTGTTCTGAGTATGTTCAAAAAAATTCCGAGTATGTTTGAAATTAAATGATTTATTGCCGTCACTTTCTTTCTTCCTTTTTTTTTTTTTATGACAACACAGAGCACAAAGGAACAGACACGGTGACATTCCGGGGATGTCTTCTCGTTTCTTTTTTTTCTTTTTCTTTTTTTCTTTTTTTTTTCTTGTGCTCTGTGTTGTCAACTCTGCTTGGCGATTTGGTGTCGTAAGCAGCATTTGATCGGAGTAAAGGGCCTGTCATTTTTTTTTTCATCGTGGGAGCAAGAGTTACCCTACTTGCCTGTTGTGTTTTTTTTTTTAATTCACATATCTATATGGGGTCCTTTTGACGCAGTGTCTACGCTGACATGGCCCCTGCAGTCGGCTAAGCTATAAGCAGCATGAATGTGAATTGCCTGAACCGTGGCAACAAACCTCTGCTGGACAAAACAGGAAAGAAATGTCTGTGAAGGGGACGCGTAGCGTGCGCACTGAAACAATGACCTGCACAACTCAAAATTGCATGCGTTATTGAACTTTTTTCTTTTTTTTTAATATAATTTCTTATTAACCTATTTCCGAAGAGGTTGCAATTAATGCAGAGACCTAAAACCTGATCTAGATTGTGACCCTGCAAACAGATTCCTTTAAAAAGATATTTAAACAAAAAAACAGAAACAAAAAAGAGAAAAAGAAAGAAAGAAGAAGATGATGATAAGAGCACAAATGCGCAGAAAGACGGAATTGAAAGCAAAACCCTGCTCTTAGGACTTCCACAGCGCGCAGGTCAAGGGGAAGAAAGCAAATTGGAAAACATGTGCGCGTGCTGTTACACAAACACACGCCAGCGCGCGCCTTTGTCATCAACATGACCCAGCCAACCAAATTTCTGGCTGACATTTAAGGTGACCGCCAAATGACACAAGGCACGGACACATAAAGGGAAATTAGTGAAGACTTGCGCCTCTTCTT
>CM031607.1:36328851-36333851 GCA_018398815.1 Conus ventricosus | reverse complement strand
TGTCGTATATAATACTGTCGCTCATAAAATCGTGTCGCAGCGACAGTATTTCCGGGAAATACTGCATTTTATGGACAGCTACAATATTCTATGGGACATTTTTCGTGAAAAGTTGTCACGCGACATCTTTTTCCAGCAATTATTGTCGCTGCAACAATATTTCACATGAAATGCTATCGCTGCGATACAATTCCACGGCGACAGTATTATATACGACACCGGCCGTCAGTGTTGACAATGTGGTTCAGCCCGTCAGTGTTGACAATGAGGTTCCGGCCGTCAGTGTTGACAATGAGGTTCACCCCGTCAGTGTTGACAATGAGGTTCAGCCCGTCAGTGTTGACAATGAGGTTCCGGTGTCGTATATAATACTGTCGCTCATAAAATCGTGTCGCAGCGACAGTATTTCCCGGGAAATACTGCATTTTATGGACAGCTACAATATTCTATAGGACATTTTTCGTGAAAAGGTGTCGCGCGACAATTTTTTCCAGCAAATATTGTCGCTGCAACAGTATTTCACGTGAAATGCTGTCGCTGCGATACAATTCCACGGCGACAGTATTATATACGACACCGGCCGTCAGTGTTGACAATGAGGTTCAGCCTGTCAGTGTTGACAATGAGGTTCCGGCCGTCAGTGTTGACAATGAGGTTCACCCCATCAGTGTTGACAATGGGGTTCAGTCCGTCAGTGTTGACAGTGAGGTTCCGGTGTCGTATATAATACTGTCGCTCATAAAATCGTGTCGCAGTGACAGTATTTCCCGGGAAATACTGCATTTTATGGACAGCTACAATATTCTATAGGACATTTTTCGTGAAAAGTTGTCGCGCGACAATTTATTTCCAGCAAATATTGTCGCTGCAACAGTATTTCACGTGAAATGCTGTCGCTGCGATACAATTCCACGGCGACAGTATTATATACGACACCGGCCGTCAGTGTTGACAATGAGGTTCAGCCCGTCAGTGTTGACAATGAGTTTCCGGCCGTCAGTGTTGACATTGAGGTTCCGGCCGTCAGTGTTGACAATGAGGTTCAGCCCGTCAGTGTTGACAATGCGGTTCAGCCCGTCAGTGTTGACAATGAGATTCAGCCTCAGTGTTGACAATGAGGTTCAGCCCGTCAGTATTGACAATGAGGTTCAGGCCGTCAGTGTTGAAAATGAGGTTCAGGCCGTCAGTGTTGACAATGAGGTTCAGCCCGTCAGTGTTGACATTGAGGTTCCGGCCGTCAGTGTTGACATTGAGGTTCAGCCCGTCAGTGTTGACAATGAGGTTCAGCCCGTCAGTGTTGACAATGAGATTCAGCCCGTCAGTGTTGACATTGAGGTTCCGGCCGTCAGTGTTGACATTGAGGTTCACCCCGTCAGTGTTGACAATGAGGTTCAGCCCGTCAGTGTTGACATTGAGGTTCACCCCATATCAGTGTTCACAATGAGGTTCAGCCCGTCAGTGTTGACAGTGAGGTTCAGCCCGTCAGTGTTGACAATGAGGTTCAGCCCGTCAGTGTTGACAATGAGGTTCAGGCCGTCAGTGTTGACAATGAGGTTCAGCCCGTCAGTGTGACAATGAGGTTCCGGCCGTCAGTGTTGACAATGAGGTTCCGGGCAGCAGAGCGACAGCAGCGACAGGTGAGATCAAAGGAGACACGGTGACCGCACCGCCAATCGGCAAGGTGCTGAGAATTTTAACTGCATCTTTAACGCGCAGGCAAGACAGAGAGAGAGAGAGAGAGAGAGAGAGAGAGAGAGAGAGAGAGGAGAGAGAGAGAGAGAGAGAGGAGAGAGAGAGAGAGAGAGTGAGACAGACAGACAGACAGACAGACAGACAGACAGAGACAGAGAGAGAAACAGAGACGAGACAGAAACAGAGACCACTGGCAGCATCATTTCAGCAGGAGCGGTAAGGGAGAAGAAGGAGATTGCGCCAGACGACCGTGTAGAAACTGAATCTTGTCCTCTCGCACTTCCTTCGGATGCACTTCCAACATATTCTGTGTGAAAGGAGTGACAGATCTGAGACTTGCTGTTCTTGTGAAGAAATGTAAAGATTATTATCATCCTGATTTTTTTTTTCCGTCTCAGAGAATCACAAAGTTGTAAAACAAACAAACAAACAAACAAACAAACAAACAAAAACCAGCGCGCGGGCAGCTACAGGAACGTGTGTGGAGGGTGGGGGGGGGGGGAGATGTTTGCAGTGCTCTTTCCCATAGCTCCCCCTTCCCTGGTTTTTAATGTGAACGGTTGCCTCACACACACACACGCACACGCGCGCGTACACACACACACACACACACACACACACACACACACACACACACACACACACACACCACACACAAACACACGCACACACGCACGCACGCACACACACACGCACGCACGCACGCACGCACGCACGCACGCATGCACACACGCACGCACACACGCACGCACACGCATACACAAACTTCATTATTTTAATATACCTTTAGATCTTTCAGAATGCTATTCCTTAATTGATAAACAGACTGAGAAAAGCTTCCAAAAATCCTTAAAGAACTCGGAATCTCAGTACTATCATAACTGTATTGCACACAGTTCTGGAAACAGAATAAAACGGCAAAAACTTATTTAACTCATACACCTAGAGGTGTAAGAAGCTTAATTCACAGATTACGTTTAAATCGAATGAAAACAAAATTCAGTAGAAATGTTAGATGTATGTGTGGAAATGCACAAAGTGTTTCACATTTGTTGTCATTGCCCCAAAACAAAGAACTTGATTATCATGGCTGGTTGTGATACTACAGATAGATCGACGTCATCACCCTCTAAAATGTTGAATGAGTATTCGTTTCTCAGATTAGTTAGTCAAAGTTTCTTACAGAGTCCAGTTGGCCTTTATCTTTAATTGGTTTTATCTAGCTTTTTGTTTGTTTGTTTGTTTGTTAGTGTGTGTTTTTTTAACACATAGACAAGCAGTATTCAAAGTTCTACACACTTTTTCCGCCATCCCTTCACCGTTCGTTTCATAAGCACGCATCCGCATACCACACACACATTAACACATCGTCTGATATCACTTTCAGTGAGAAGATGCTAAATTGAGGAACACATACACAAACACATACACATATATATATATATATATATATATATATATATATATATATATATATATATATATATATATTATATATATATATATATAATATATACATATACACACACGCGCGCTTTGTGTATGCCTTGATTTAAAAAAACTTAACTTCAAAAGTCACATCCAGCGCTTAAAAACTTTTTGTCAGAAAGCAGTGAACATTTTGAGAGCTGTGGCACTTACGGTTTTGGGAGCTGATGATAAAACTTTTCTCCATCTGGTCCTCTTCAAATTGGCCAACCGTTGTGTCGTTTACGGCTCTTCTGATCTTTTGACCTTAAAACTCTGGATCCCATTCACCATCAGGGGCTTCGACTCTGTCAGGGTGCATTCCGCACTATCCTGTGCACAGCATGTCTGTTGAGGCAGGTGAACCATTCCTCTCCAACCGTCGCTTGAAACGTTCTTTGAACTATTATTTGAATCTCCTCTCTGAACCCACAAATACTGTTTATGACTGCGTTTCTAAACCGAGATTCGTGAAGAAATTTGAAGACTCCCCAGTGATATTCCACCCAAGGGAATTCGCATTCTTCCCCATTTGAGCAGTGCAGACACAAGACACCGGAGTCGTGTATGTTCAATCCCAGTTTCCTGACGAGTCACCATGGACTTTCCTCCTCCTGGAGATCCGCTTTGATCTGACCTCACATCGTGAGGACTCCACCGGCTCTTTGGTACACAAGACATTTTTTTTGTCGAATGTTGATCTTGATTTTCATCCTTCCAAAGAATATTAGATGATCACTCCAAATCTGAAGAGGGCCTGCCGCTGCCTCGTTTTGCGCAACAGCTCCCTCTCAGCGATGTCCGGAACGCATCTCCTCTGGCAGCTCCATCCGCACTGCTGGGCTGGCAGCCTTGGTCCTGGCTCTTTAAATGGTCTCTTAGCCGAAACAAAGACTCCCTCGTTGTCTCTGGTTCTCTTTCTTGCTTTGGGGGCCATTGTTGGCCGTAACCTCAAAGACTTTAAACTGCTCAAATTGTGTCAACTGTATACATTCTGAAATCTGATGGATACAACATAAACTGCTGTGATCCCTGGTCGTGTCGGCATACAAGGCAATGAAATAGTAGATCAACACGCCAAGAATGCCAGCAATAAAGAGTTGAGCAGATTCATCCCCAACACCCACATGAAACCCAAAGCTCAGGATTATGTCAAAGATCTCAGGCAAGAGGAATGAAGCTCCGTGGTGCCTTTCACATGATGATCGGGACTTACATGACGTCAGACACACACACTTTACAGCAGACGCCATGAAAATCTTGTTCAGAGATGCCCCGCCGACTGTGATACTGATTTTTTTGTTTGTTTGGGGTTTTTTTTTCCAAAAGGTTAACTTTTTTAAAAATCTGATCTGAAATTTGACAAAGAAATATTTTTAAGGAAACTTCTGCGTGTTTTTAGAAGACCTCTTTTAGTGAGTTTGTGCGTGTATGTTGTTTTATTTTCGTTTATTTTGAGAGTTGACTCTAACGAGGTGGCAGCCATTATCTGTCCCTTTGCAGAATGCTGTGCAATAAGCAATAGAACCACACACACCACACACAACACACACACACACACACACACACACACACCACACACACACACACACACACACAGATGAAAAGAATGAAATTCATGCATATAAAAAAGGACGCCAACAGTAAGAGAAATGTTTATGGAGATCAACTCTCTCTCTCTCTCTCTCTCTCTCTCTCTCTCTCTCTCTCTCTCTCTCTCTGTCTGTCTGTCTGTCTGTCTCTCTCTCTCTCTCTCTCTCTCTCTCTCTCTCTCTTTCTCTCTCTCTCACCACAACACACACACACACACACACACACACACACACACACACACGCACACA
>CM031607.1:36308851-36321351 GCA_018398815.1 Conus ventricosus | reverse complement strand
CTACGTTCATCAGGGGGCCCAGTCTGTGTCCTCCGTAGATTCCCGATCTCTGACTGCATCCTCAACCCTATGAAGGGACACAAGCATGCAGGTCACTATGATTCGTCTTGTGTTGACACATGTTATCGGAAAGTTGCGGCCCTTGGATCCCGAACAGCGCTTGCCACGCCCTACAGTTCGATCTGTTCTCACGAGAGCTGAAACCAGCATTGAATTCTGGGAATATTCACACTGAAAGTACCAAACACTCTGACGACTTCTTCATGGCTGCCTGTGACATACGATGAGCTATGCTGATGATATCGCACACCGAGCTTGCCTTTGATATACCACTGTCTGGCGGGTCTTTCCTGCCCCTCTTTGTTATGTGAAGTCCCGACTCCAAACTTCCTTTAATCCGCCAGGATGAACGCCGCCATAGTGTAAAAAAAAAAAAAAAAAAAAAAAAACGGAAGAAAGAAAAAAAGAACAAAAACAGAAGAAAGAAAATCTCAGCATTCTAGGGCGCGGAGTGAAAACAAACACGGGGAAGCACATCCGCATGCCTCGACAGCAGTTTTCTCTCTCTTTTTGGTGAGCATGGTGTCTTGGCGCATTCCAGTAAGGGAGAAGATAAAACATAAATGGCCGAACTTCAATCACCTCTCCATGTGTGGAGCTACATTCCGTCTTCAGACGATTTCACTCCATGATAGTATTAATGACATTAATCATGATGATTGAAGAAGATCGAAAATGATCATTCTTGAAGCTTCTTAGAGTTAAAAGTCAATGATATACCTTGCGTCTTACAAACGGTGTAATGTGGGCCGCGGGGCTTCAGGCTGACGAAGCTTCCAGGTTAGGTTCTGTCCGTAAGATGCTGGTCTGCTGTGTTCCTTTCCCCTCTCCAGTCAGAATACAGGTGACACAATGGTGGAGCGCGGCCATTTGATCGACTCTCGACATTGTTGAACGATCATAAGATGCAAAGAACTTGGTGTGCTGTGACGCAGTGCCGGCAGTAAGAGCGTCGGGATTCTGTCTCGTGTGTGGCGTGTACGTACGAACGCACGCATAAACACTAAGAAACACACTCAGACACGCGCGCGCGCGCGCAAGCACGCACGCACACACGCACGCACGCACGCACGCACGCACCACACACACACACACACACACACGCACACGCACACACCCGTGAGCGATATACGCATGTATCCACGCACACGCACACACACACACACACACACACACACACACACAACCCATGATCGTAATATACGTATGTACCACACGCGCGCGCGCACACGCACAACACACACACACACCACACACACACACACACACACACACACACACACACACTACAACTTTGAGGATGCTATGATCAGAATGGTTTGTTCCGATACGACACCCTTCATGATGAGGATGCTGTTGTCTGGGCGAGGACAGGGTCTGCGCTGCCCCCAATGGTGATGCCCACTCCGGGTCAACTGCTGCAGTCCGGCGCCAAGATCTTCAACGAGTTGCGGGAGCCCCACCCCGGGTACCAATACCAGCCTGCCACCCCCACCCCTCTCATGGTCAAGCCGCCCAGGTAGTGTAGACATCTGATCGGACTGGGGAACAAAAACGTGTGAGTGTGGGCATGGGTGTGTAGGCATGGTGTGTGACATGTGTTTGAGTGTCTACGTGCGAGCACGCGCGTGTTTCTGGACACACACACCACACACACAAACACACACAACACACACACACACACGCAGTGGCTTTTTGTTTATTTAGAGAGAGAGAGAGAGAGAGAGAGAGAGAGAGAGAGAGAGGAGAGACAGAGAGAGAGAGACAGAGAGAGAGAGACAGACAGACAGACAGACAGACAGAGACAGAGACAGAGAGATTGAGAGAGCACGCGCGCGCTTGCGTGTGTGTGTGTGTGTGTGTTTGCGCGCGCGCGCGTGCGTGCGTGCGTGCGTGCATGCGTGCGTGCGTGCGTGCGTGCGTGCGTGTGTGTGTGTGAATGAATGCCCGCGCTCGGGCATGTGTGTGTGTGCATGTGTGTATCCTCGGGCATGTGTGTGTGTGCGTGTGTGTGTGTGGTGTGTGTGTGTGTGTGTGTGTGTGTGTGTGTGTGTGATGAGTGTTTGCGTGTGTGTGTGTGTGTGTGTGTGTGTGTGTGTGATGAGTGTTTGTGTGTGTGAGAGAGAGAGAGAGAGAGAGAGAGAGAGAGAGAGAGAGAGAGAGAGAGAGAGAGAGAGACAGCCTGTCAGTAAGATCATTCGAATTCGACGGTTCTTTTTTAAAAACACAATCATATACGGGGTCAATATCAAGGAGTGATTACATTGGAAAAAAAGTATTGTTTCATCTGCCTTCACACAAATGGGCACAACCAGATATAAAGAGAGACAAACAAGTAAAACCGTGTTTTTCTTGATGACATCTGGAGTCGAGAAGTTGCGGCCCTTACTATGTTGTACCCATGGTGCGTCGAACGGATTCCATATGTCCATGGGAGTATTCGAACCGAAATTTTTTTTTTTTAAGTAATAAAATGAAATACATAAAATAATAAACAAAGTAAACAAATCAAAATAAAATGGAATAACATAAAAAGTAAATAAAATAAACTGACGACTTGTTTATCTTCACGGCAGCTTCCTTCTGATTTCTGTTGATAGTTTTGCATAGTATTGTCCTCTTTAAATTCAACACAGTCGGCCAGTTCTCTGTTCGTGTTGTTTGTCATGTGATGTTCAAACCTCGCCTTCGCCTGGAATCTGGCACTCAAAATGCAGCCACGGTAAACACTTTCACTTTTTTGTTTTTTCACGCAGACAGATACATCTCAACATGGTAGGGTTTAGTCTGAAAATAGACAAGGGATAACACCTGTGGTCAGCAGTCAGAGTATGAGACATCGCACATCGACAGCAGTAACACTTTCCGTGCTTTGTGTCTTTATCTACTCTTGATACAGGCGGGTGGTTGCAGACATATATTGACAATCATTATTTTCACCTTACAATCTGATTTCATCAAAAGGAGTAGGGGAAGCAGACAGAAAAGATGGAGGGAGAGAACGAACATGAATATTCGAAAATTAATTATCTGAAAAACAGTTAAAGAGAAAATTACTTAAATTAGTGGCTGTTTGAAAAGTTGGTTGTAAATTCAATGATAATACGAAACGAAACTGATACCGAAACTAAAAAGTGAAAAACGTGACATTCCCAGCGTGTGCAGATGAAACACTTTTATGTCAGGATAGATTCATTCCCTCACAGTCAGGATAGATTCATTCCCTCACAGTCAGAAAAAAAAAATCTAAGTATTAACATCTCTATAACAGATACGCTTGATATTGAGGGTAACTACAAAAAAAACCTCGAATTTAAACCTGAAAAATTGGACGAGATTTTGAACCTGAATTTAAGCACTTGAGCAGTTTCTTTCAAGCATAACCCAGTTATTCATTTGACAATGAGCAGCTGACTCTTATGCTTCCTATATAACTCTTTATCCCCCTTTTCGCTGCTCTGTAGGCTTTATCGTTGAAAGGAAAGCCCGTTGTGTGCATGCATTTGAAGGGGAGTAATTGGTGCAGACTTTAAAGATGCCATTGGTTCTCGAGTCAGCTTATCCAGGTCAACGTGAAGCAGGACGGCACAGGACAGTGGCCGCCTGTTCTGTCTGCCCCCATCCCAGCACAAGGATGCTACAGTGTGTCTCTTCGATAAGCCCCCTCGTCGGTAACAGCCCGAGGGGTTACAGCAAGAAACGCTCAAAATTTCTGAACAGCGCAAATGTCATATTCAGGGGAGATCATTTCACGGGTAAAACAAATAACGGGATTAATTTATTTTTCTTTCTGTTTATAATTTTTTTTTTTTTTTACTGTCATAATTTTAATTTTCATTACAAGATTTCGTACGGGTTTAGTAATAGGCTGGTTTTCGGCAGAGGCGCAGTAGAAAGAATTTTTTTCATACAAATTTCATTGATTGACGCAATGAGACTGTCCCTTTATCATACTCGTTAAGCCCGCAGCGATTCCCTCCCTTTGTCACTGCGTTTCTTAAAACTCGACGCTTCATCGATCTACGTTGTGTGACGTCACCTGCCAGGGCCTGATGTGGGTGACGTGTGGGACGTTTCATTTGGACTGTGTGTCAGTGCCGCCATTTATTTTCTGTTTTGGTGGGGATGGGTGGGAGGTACTGGGCTGGGGGGGGGGGGGGGGGGGGGGGGGGGGGGGGGGGGGGGGTGGGGGGGGGGGGGGGGGGAGGGGGGAGGCGGGTACAGTCTTCCACCCCGCCAGCCCTGATATGGCCTCTTGCTGTCGGCAGGGCTATAAACTACGTGAACGGAATGTATTGGAGTCATCCCCTCTCTCACTTCACTTCCTCTACTCCCATCACTTTAACTATTCCCCAAGTTGACTTGTTGCAACTCGCTCGTGTGTGTGTGTTTTTTGTGTGTGTGTGTGTGGTGTGTGTGTGTGTGTGTGTGTGGGGTGTTTTGTGTGTGTGTGTGTGTGTTGTGTGGTGTGTGTTGTGTTTTTGTGTGGGTTTTATTGTTTGTGTTTGTTTGTTGTTTGTTGTGTGTGTTGTGTGTGTGTATGTGTGTGTGTTGTGTTTTGTGTATGTGTGTGTTGTTGTGATGTGGGGTGAGTGTGTGTTGTGTATGTGTGTATGTGTAGTGGTGTTGGTGTTTGTGTGTATGTGTGTGTGTGGTTAGTGTGTAGTGTGTGTGGTGTGTGTGGTGATGTGGGTGTGTAGTGTGTGTATGTTTATTTTGGGATGTGTGTATGTGTGTGTGTGTTGTGTGTGTGTATGTGTGTGTGTGATGTGTGTAGGTGTGTGTGTTGTGTGTGTATGGGGGGTGTGTAGTGGTGGGTGGTGGGGTGTGGTGTGGGGTGTGGGGTGTGGTGTGGTGTGTGGTGGGGGGTGTGTGTGTGTGTGTGTGGTGTGTGTGTGTATTGTGTGGTGTGTGTGTAGTGTGTTGTGTTGTGTGGAGGGTTTGTTGTGTAGTGGTAAGTGTTATGTGGGTGATGTGTTGTTGTGTGTCTGATTGGCTTGGGGTGGTTGTCTGGTGTGTGTATTGTGTGTGTGTGTGTGTGTGTGTGTGTTGTGGGGTTGTGTGGCCAGACCAAAAGAACGTTTTGCTTTTTTTCTTCATTGTTTCTTCTTCTCCTTTCTTCTGTTTTTCTGTCTCTCCTCCCCCCCCCCCCCCCCCCCCCCCCATTCTTTTTTTTTTTCTCCTTTTTTTGTTTTATCCTGTTTTTCCTTCTTTTCTTTCTTTTGTGTCTCTTTCTTTTAATTTCCTTTTCTTATTACTCTGTTGAATTCTTGTTCTTGTTGTTGTCGTTGTTGTTGTTTCATTGTCCAAATAAATCCTTTCCTTCTTTCGAATTGCTTCTTCATTCCTTAATAGTTTCTTTTCTTTATCTTAAGATCTCGCTCATTGTTGTTTGTTCATTTGTTTCTTTGTATTGTCATATATATTTGGTTGTTTATTTTTGTTTCTTTGTATTGTACATATATATTTGGTTGTTTTATCTGTTTGTTTCTTTGTATTGTACATATATATTTGGTTGTTTATCTTTTGTTTCTTTGTATTGTACATATATATTTGGTTGTTTATCTCTTTGTTTCTTTGTATTGTACATATATATTTGGTTGTTTATCTCTTTGTTTTCTTTGTTTGCATCTGTTCGCCAGACCTTATAGGGGTATTCTGAGCAAAGTGGCTCCTCACGATCTGCAGGCCAACAGTCTCTTGCAGCAGGTCTCCCTGGCTGGTACCCGGGGTACGTATGTCCTTGTTCCCTTGTCTTCCGCCACATACGTACATTTTTCCCCCCGTTTCCACATTTGTCGAGTTGTTTGAAGTCGTTTGTGTGAGGTGTTCTCGCTTGCTGAGCAGAGTTTTTAGTCTTATGATATATGCTCGTGCGCACGAGCACGCACGCGCGCGCGCGCGCGCACACACACACACACACACACACACACACACACACACACACATCACACACGCCCTCACCACACCATACCACATACAACACCACACCACACACTACACACACACATACACATCACACACTACACACATACACAACACAACACACTACCCACACATATAACACCACACACACACACACATAAACCACACACACACACACGCACACACAACACACAACACACGGGGAACACAACATACCTACACACACACCACACACCACACACACACGACTGACCCGCAGCACCGCCACAACACATTATCACACATAACTTACACACAAGCCGACCACGAACACACACCACACACACATACCACACACACACACCACACACACACACTACACACACACACACACACACACACACACCACACACGAACACCAACCACACACCACCACACACCACACACACACACACACACACACACACACACACACACAACACACACAACACCAACGCACCACACACACACCACACACACACACATACACCACACACACACACACACACACACACACAACACCACACACACAACCACGCACCACACACACAACACATACACACACACACACACACACACACACACCACACACAACACAACACACGCCATTATATCGAGTAGAGTACATGTTATAGTGTGAGAGGATCGCTTGAGTGGCTTTTTGTTTATTTGTTTGGTTGGCTGTTTGGTTGTTTTTCATTCACCTGTCCATGCAGACCACTCCATCCCACCTTCAAAGCATTGAACTCCATGGACAGAGAACGAAGAATGCTGTGAGCTTGTTGTGGACGAGGACAGTCTTCACAGCACTTTCATGGCACAAATTGCATCCAACACCGACCACGCCTTTAGACCAAGATGGAACTTTCCCGTCATCTCGTGACTTAAAGCCTTGTTACCGAGTTGAAGATTCATCTTTGATTCTTAACACTTGTCGTTTAGTTTGTTGTTCTTGCCAACGTCCCCCTTCCGCCCGAAACCGCCACTATCCGCCTCTCCGCCACCCTATTCCCCTATGAGGTGCAAAAGATTCAAATAAGTGTGTCTGGAGTGATAGAAATTCACGCACGTGCGCGTGTGTGTGAGTGGGTAAATGTGCTGTGTGTGTGTGTGTGGTGGGTGTGTGTGTGGTGTGTGTGTGCGTGCGTGCGTGCGGCGTGCGTGCGTGCGTGCGTGGTGCGTGCATGCGTGCGTGCGTGTTGTGTTGTGTTGTGTTGTGTTGTGTGTGTGTGTGTGTTGTGTGTGTGTGTGTGTGTGTGTGTGTGTCTGTGTGTCGTGTGTGTCTGTGTGGTGTGGTGGTGGTATGGTGTGTATATTATGTGTGTGTTGTGTGTGTGTGTGTGTGTGTGTGTGTGTGTGTGTGGTGTGTGTGGTGTGATGGTTGTGTTAATATGTATTATATATCATATGTATATATATGAATATATAAATAATAGCTATACTATAATGTGTGTGTGTGTGTGTGTGCTGTGGTAGTGTGTGCGTGTGCATCGCTAGTGTGAAGTGGACGTGGGTGTGTGTTGTGTGTGGTAAGTGTATGTATTACGTCCTACGCATATTTGCTTTTTCATACTGTAACTATGATGAAATACTAAAGAAAACATCAAAGCCCCGTCTACCCTAAATGCTCACGCCGAACTGTGCACCTGACGCAGGTGGACCCGCCTTCACCGCCATGGACAGGAAACGGGTGGCCCCATGAGCACTAACCGGGTACCTCCTCCCCACTTCCTCAGGGGCAGACCCATCCCCAGGCTCCCTGTCCCCCCACGCGGCAGGGCCCCCGTCACCGAGTGGCAGAGCGACATCGCCCGGTACCTGGCGGCCATGATGTACCAGAAACTGCTGGTGGAGCAGCAGCAGCAGATCTTGCAGGATGAGATCGGCAGGCAGCTCAGACTCAGGTTGGGGGCGGGGGGGGGGGGGGGGGGGGGGGGAGGAGAGGGGGGAGGGGAGGTGTGGATCGTATGTGAGGAAATGAGGGGTGGGTGGGTGGCTGGAGGAGTTTGTGTGTGTCTGTCTTTGTCTTTGTCTGTCTGTCGGTCGGTTGGTCTGCCTGTCTGTCTTTCTGTCTGTCTCTTCCTCTCTGGTGTGTGTGACTCCCCTCTGTTTCTCCCTCCTCCCTCTCTCTGTCTCTGAGAAGGAGAAGAAGGAGAAGAACAAGAAGAAGCAGGAGAAGAAGAAGAAACAAATTCATCATAATAAAAAGATCATTGATGACTTCTGGATGAACCCAGACAAAGCAAACGTCCACTCATTAAAGTGAAACCTGTGAGATGCATTAATACTTTAGAAAAGAAATGGAATAAAAGTACAAACAGAAAAAGACCAGAAAATGTGCAATGTTTCTCCTTCGTTTCGGTCATTGAAGAAAGGTTGTGAAATACTGCACGAAAGAAAGGTGTGTACTGCACGAAAGAAAGGTGTGTACTGCACGAAAGAAAGGTGTGTACTGCACGAAAGACAGGTGTGTACTGCACGAAAGACAGGTGTGTACTGCACGAAAGACAGGTGTGTACTGCACGAAAGACAGGTGTGCCCTGCACGAAAGAGCGAAAGAAAAGGCGCTCCATAGTCTGCAGGAAAATAAAACAAAAGCGACTGTTTGCACGTCATCATACCCGTTTTCTCACCGTGAACATTACCGTTATCTTAAAACGAAAATCGCCGTTTCCTTTCAATGACAAAAGCATTTCCGTCGGGCATAACAGTAATATCACCTTTTGAGCCGAACAAGCTCTCATAGAACAATCACCGCAGCTACGCCACGTGCTGGTTGGGTCCGAGTCCACAGTTACAGATAAGGTCCAAAACGCTGTTTATTCTTTATCACACTCAAAGCTGCACCTGGCTTTTGTAAGAAGATCAGCCACTACCAAAACATATTAATCACACAGTCCAGCCCTTGGCCCATATTGTGCCTGACTCGGAAATAGATCCAATGTCTGCTTCTTTTGTATTACAGCATGATCCACATGCTCCTTCATTTTTCTGTTGTCTGCTAGACCTTTTACTCCCAAATCCATGTGCTCTATCAATGGCGCAGAAACAGAAGAAGTCCCACAAGCCATGCATATTCTGCCTCCTTCCATGACATATGCCATTGATCTATCTTACTAACCCCAATTTCTGGGATAAAATCCTCTTTATCACATTCAAAAAAAAAAAAAAAAAAAAAAACACTTTAAAAAATCACAGAGCCAGGGCATTTTCATCTATTCAACCTGTGTTTGTTACTACTTGACCTTTGCGGTAACCCCGACCTCTGACCTTGCAGGCAGCAGATGGAACTGGTCATTGCCCAGCAGACTCTGGCTCAGCTCCACACCACAAGCTGCAGCAACAACACCAGCAACAACAGCAGCAGCAGCAGCCTTGGGACGTCGCCATCCCTCTTTCTCCTTCCGCCCCCCTCCATTCCCCAGCCTCGCCCCATCCCCTCTCCTCCCATCCAGGTGAGAGTTGAGAATTTCATGCGAATTGGGCCAGGGACAGATGGGGAAATGGATCTTACTTTACTCCTTGTTCTTTGTGAATCTGGCCAAGATGTTATCGGTACATTGAAATGAAAGAAGCTTTCCAGTTGAAGGTAGCGTATAAAGGTTAATTTTAGAATGATGGATAAGAGTCCACTGGTATTCGCCAAGATGTTATCGGTCATTGAAATGAAAGAAGCTTTCCAGTTGAAGGTAGCGTATAAGGGTTCAACTTTAGAATGGGTGATAAGATATCCACTGGCACCAACGACTCCTGTTTTAAAATCACCGGATGGCGGAGGAGAGGAGTGGGGTGGGGTGGGGGAAGGGAGGAGGCCTTAAAGCAGACCCCCCCCCCCCCCCCCCCACCGTCCTCCTGGCTTGTATTTATGTTGTTGTCAGGTTGTTGTCGATGTCTATTGGGGTAGTTGGCGAGGGGCCCTTTTACCTGTCCGTCTTTTTTACTGAGTTTGATTTTAGAAGGCAAAACAGAGTTCTCCCCCCCCCACCCCCTCTCTCTCCTCTCTCTCTCTCCCCCTCCCCTCTTCTCCTTCTTTTCTCTCTCTCTTCCTCTCTTTTCCTCCTCCCCTCATACGCATGCATTACTGTGACAACAACACCAAAACACACATGCACGCCACTTTTCTCTCTCACACTACACACCACCAACACACACACAACCACACACACACACACACACACACACAAACACACACACACAACCACACTCACACACACAACCACACACCACACACCACACACAAAATCACAACACACACACAACACACACACACACACACACACACACACACACACACACGTGCGCCTTTGAAAATTGTACAACACACACGTTCTATACTTTTGCCCCTACTTTGATTCCGATTTGTCAGAATTTAGAAAGGATGTTTCAAAGTGCTATTTCCAGGATACTATGTCTCTCTTAAATTTTGTACGAATTTTATGTTAAGCCCAGTTGGCTCAATCTGTAATTGCTGTTTCATGATCTTATTTTGTACAGGTTTTTTGTTTTTACTTTTGATGTCTTTCTTTTTTTTTTTTTTTTTTTACAGTCGAAGTCTTACTTTTCTCCCCATCACACATACACGCACACACGCACACGCACGCACGCGGGCGCGCACTCACGTACGCACGATGCACGCACTCACGTACGCACGCTGCACGCACACACGTCGCACGCTTTCCACGCACACACTCAAACAGACACACACACAAACACACACCCTTGTCTAATATCACATTTAGTGAAAAGACGTTAAATTGAAGAACAACAACAACAACGTGCGCCCGCGCGCGCGCGCGCGTGCGCGTCTCTCTCTGTTCCTCCCCCATGCAGATGGGGCCCCCCACGATGCCTCAGAACCAGGGGACGACAGCGGCGCCAGAGGACCTGGTCCCCCAGGAGTCCCCGCTGGGCGGAGCCGGGGAGGGGGGAGGGGGGAGGAGGAGGAGGAGGGGGAGAGGCCCATCTGGGCCGACAGGATCCTGGACCAGGGCAATACAGGGGGCACTAGGTCCACCCCCATGTTCGGCAACGGACCACACGACATTCCCCAGGTAACTCGGGGGAAAAAGGGATGAGATGGGGTGGAGGGGGGGGGGGGTGAGTCGGGAGGGGGGGGGGGTGAGTCGGGGGGGGGGGGGGGAGTCGGGAGGGGGGGGAGGAAGGACATTCATCGTCGTATTTGTTTCATGCTGGTTCCACTGTCCAAGCGTCTGACTACAGACTGCAAGGACGTGCGGTGTGTGTGTGTGTGTGTGTGTGTGGTGTGTACGTGTGTGTGGGTGTGTGTGTGTTGTGTGTGTGTGTGTGTGTGTGTGTGTGTGTGTGTACGTGTGTGTGTGTGTGTGTGTGTGTGTGTGTGGTGTGTGTGTGTGTGTGTGTGTGTGTGTGTACGGTGTGTGTGTGTGTGTGTGTGTGTGTGTGTGTGTGTGTGTGTGTGTACGTGTGTGTGTGTGTGTGTGTGTGTGTGTGTGTGCCGTGTGCGGTGTGGTGTGTGTGTGTGTGCGTGTGTGTGTGTGTGTGTGTGTGTGTGTGTGTGTGTGTGTGTATGTGTGTGTGTGTGTGTGTGTGTGTGTGTGTGTGAGTGTTGGTGGTGTGGTGTGGTGTGTGTGAGTGTGTGTGTGTGTGTGTGTGTGTGTGTGTGTGTGTGTGTGTACGTGTGTGTGTGTGTGTGTGTGTGTGTGTGTGTGTGTGTACGTGTGTGTGTGTGTGTGTTGTGTGTGTGTGTGTGTGTGTGTGTGTGTGTGTGTGTGGTGTGTGTGTGTGTGTGTGTTTTTGAATGGGTTCGAGACTGTTTCGTTTTATGAAGTAAGAAATTAAAAGAAACAATTACTGCACCGGCCAGACGAAAGAACAAACAATTACAAGACAAACACTACGCGTTTCGACTTCTTTGGTCTTTTTTTCAGGCAAGACAAAAAGCATCCAAGACTATGAAACGAAGCACGAACAGACAGTCGCTCATCTCCTCAAACTGAGCGCAGAATGGATGTGGCTGAGATTTACAGTGCATGGAAGTGTGAAGACGTGAAAAAATATCAGGATTTTTTTTTTTTTTTTTTTTGATGGAAAAGTAAAGTTTGAGTAGGAGAACGGAAGCCGGAGGAGGTGGGCGGAAGGGGAAGTAATAACTTGTCATTGAAGCAACCTCAAGGTCAAGGTCATCAGTGAATAACAGATTTGGATAACGATTTTATCAATCCAAGTGAAACCGAAATGGCCCTCAAAATGAGCAAGAGCATGTTCAGCATACAAAAAAAAAAAAAGAAGAGAGAAATCGTTGTCGTAGCAGCCGTAGCCAAACGTCCTTGGTAAAGATCCCCCCCCCACACACACACACTCCCCTAGATTTGGTGTCCTTCGAGTCACGCGAGTGACATTGTCTGACGTTGGGTACGCCACGGATCAAACCCACAACCTCTGAACGTGAGGTCGGTGTGCCAACCATCTTAGGTAACTGGACAGCATTGGTAACCTACAATTTCAGAGAACGGTACATG
>CM031607.1:36301351-36303851 GCA_018398815.1 Conus ventricosus | reverse complement strand
CCATCCACAAGCTAACATGGACATCCCCGACGGAAAGACAAAGAACAAATTGACCACATCATTATCAACGGAAAGTGGAGGCGCTCCTACAAGATGTACGTGTGATGCGACACGCAGATGTTGGTAGTGACCATGAACTACTGGTAGCGAAACTGACCTCAAACTGAGGAAGGCAAAAGTTGGGGACAGTCGGAACCTGCGCTTTGATGTTGCCAAGCTAAAAGATATAACAACAAGGAAAGAATTCTGCGTCACCTTGAAGAATCGCTTCAGCATCTCCAAGATGAAACAGCACTGACCATAGACAGTTTCAACAAGGCTATAACCGAAACAGCAAAAGAGACAATGGGTTTATAGGAAAAGTGTGAAATTGAGTGGATAAACTGCCAACACATGGAAAACCATTGAGGAGAGAAAACAGATCAAGAAGAAACTGCTAGATGCAAGTCACCAGGCTAAAGGAAAGAATAGCAACCCAGCACAGAGAGAAAGACAAGAAGTGAAGTTGTCTGCAAGGAAAGATAAACGTCTCTATGCGGAGAGGCTTGCTGAAGAAGCTGAGGCGCAGCAGAGATGAAGGATATGAAGACAGTGTATAGAACCACCAAGAGGCTGCGGGGAGACAGAGGACAGAACCAAGACATACAGTTAAGGCAGAGGGACGGAACACCTATCACAGAAGAATGTGCCAAGCTCGAGAGGTGGAGAGAGCACTTCCAGAGGATCCTAAACCGCCCTGATCCACCAACACCAGCTGACATTCCTATGGCAGAGGAGGACCTGGACGTCAACATGGGAGACATCACAGTAGATGAGGTCAAGGAAGCCATCGGCAAGCTGAAGAATGGCAAAGCTCCAGGAGAAGATGGTGTATGCCCCGAGATGCTAAAGGCAGAAGAACAGGACACACCTCTTATCTCCAACGCATCCTGCAGGACATATGGAACCAGGAGACAACCCCAGCTGACTGGAGAACTGGTACCATCATCAAATTACCAAAGAAAGGAGATCTAGGAGAATGCAACAATTGGAGAGGCATCACCCTACTATCAATCACCAGCAAAGTCTTCAGTCGCATCTTACTCCAGCGTATAAAGAAAGCGGTAGATGACCTACTTCGTCAAGAGCAGGCAGGCTTTAGAGCGGGGAGATCATGCATTGATCACATTTTCGTCTTACGCCAGATCCTCGAGCAGTCCCATGAATGGAACAGCCCACTTTATGTGGTTTTCATTGATTTCGAGAAAGCCTTTGACAGTTTGCACCGAGCTTCTCTCTGGAAGATCCTACGACACTACGGCATTCCCCAGAAAATGGTTTAACATCATCCAGTCCCTGTATGAGAGCTTTGAGTGTCGCATCATCCACAACAACAGCTGACGGAACCATTCAAGGTGGACACCGGAGTGAAACAAGGCTGCATACTGTCACCAATCTCTTCTCCTTGGCCATCGACTGGTTGATGCGAAACGTCACCCGGGGAAAGCAACGGGGAATCCGGTGGACGTTGACCTCAGTCTTGGAGGACATTGACTACGCAGATGACCTGGGACTGCTGTCACACAAGCATCAGGACGCCCAGCAGAAGACAGAAAGCCTCAGCGAGATAGCCAGCACCATTGGGCTGAAGGTCAACGAGAGGAAGACGCAGGTCATGAGGAAAATGCCACAAACAACAACCACATCACGCTAACGGCAAACCACTTGATGATGTTCAGGAATTTGTATACTGGGCAGCAAGATGACCACAGACGGCGACTGCAACCAGGAGATCAACGCCAGAATCAGCAAAGCCAACCAAGCTTTCGCAGTGCTTAGGCCCATCTGGAGATCCACCGTCCTCAGCATCCAAACGAAGATTCGACTCTTCAAGAGCAATTTCCTCAGCGTCCTCCTGTATGGCTCAGAGTGCTGGAAGACGACCGTCGCCATTGAGAAAAAACTGGAAGTGTTCCAGAACAAATGTCTGCGACGTATCCTCAGGATCTTCTGGCCGAACATCATCTCAAACGAAGAACTGAGGACTAGAACAGGAGTCTCCACAATACAGGACACCATCCAGGCGCGTCGATGGAGATGGCTAGGGCATGTCTGTCGCATGCCACCCAGCTCACTCCCAGAACAGCCCTGCGCTGGACCCCCCCAAAGGGAAAAGAAAACGGGGGCGACCGAAGGAAACCTGGCGCAGGACAATAGAAAGAGAGCTGAAAGGCAAAGGACTGACTCTCAACACAGCCCCAGAGCAGCCGCAGACAGAGCCAGATGGAGATCTCTTGCCATAGCCTCAAGCGCCAGCAGGCACAGAGAGGACTGATGATGATGATGATGTGAGGGGGCAGCTGTGTATGACACTAGACAGTGAGTGGGCCAGCTGTGTATGAAACTAGACAGTGAGTGGGCCAGCTGTGTATGACACTAGACAGTGAGTGTGAGGGGGCAGCTGTGTATGACACTAGACAGTGAGTGGGCCAGCTGTGTATGACACTAGACAGTGAGTGGG
>CM031607.1:36261351-36291351 GCA_018398815.1 Conus ventricosus | reverse complement strand
CGCACGCACGCACACAACACACACACACACACACACCACACACACACACACACACACACCGAAGTGAAATGCCGGAACCACACAGAGGTAAGACGACTTAGCATTGATCTCTGACTTCTTTCCAGTTGTCTGACCATCTGTCTGGTGGTACGCTGCCGCCGGAAGAAGAAATTCTGGAGTTGGAGCGGGAACCTGAGAAGCTTCGGTTTCCGCCGACGGAAGCCAACATCTATGGGGGCCTCCCCTTGCCAGCCCCCTCCCACCTACACCACCACTGCCGTTCCACAGACCCCCGGGGGGCGAGGAGAGCATGGACGACCCCGAGTTTAGATTCCCGAAGACACAGACGGGAAAGTGGACCCGCGGCGGAGGAGAAGACCCCCCCCGCTGCCTGTGCTGAGGAAACGGAGGAGAAAGGGCAAGATGAGGCTTAATGTGGGTTGGAGAGAGAGAAAGAGAGAGAGGGAGAGAGATGGGGGGAAGAGAGAGAGAGAGAGGGGGAAAGAGAGAAAGAGAGAGAGAGAGGGGGAGAGAGAAAGAGAGAAAGAGAGAGAGAGATGGGGGGGGAGAAAGAGAGTGAGGAGGGGGGGGGCAGAGAGAGAGAGAGAGTGCGTGTGTAACTACACAAGCACACACACACACACACACACACACACACACACACACACACACACACACACACACACACACGTCCATACACACGCAAGCTTGCGCGCGCGCGCGTGCAACACACACCACACACACACACACACCACACACACACACACACACACACACACACAAATACACACACATGCATACACACAATTCGCACAGGAGAGAGAGAGAGCGAGAGAGAGGAGAGAGAGAGAGAGAGAGAGAGAGAGAGACGACAGAGAGAGAGACAGACAAACAGACAGACAGAGATAGAGATAGAGACAGAGACAGAAGGAAGGGAAAAAATGAATGTGGTACAAACGATCTCTATTGTTGACAGAAAATGTAGTCAAATGACTTTTGCGGTAAAGCAGGGAATAAAACACAATGATATTTTTCTTTTGACAGGTGGGTGTAATGGCCAGCGGGTGAACGGGCCACGAGAGGATTTGAACCGATCCCCACAGCTCTCCAGCAGTTTTCCTCGTTCTATGGAAAAGCAGTCAGCAACCTTCAACATTTTCTTTGAAAAAAAAATCAACCAACACACAGGCCAGAAAACAAGAACAACAACAAAAAACAGAACTTGTGCATTTGGTATACTTTTTTTATTTTTAATTTAAATTCGGATATTTCGTGATGAGTTTTTGTTTAAGTGATTTCTATTTCAAAACATTGAAAGCATGCTCACCGACCAAAAACAAACTAACAAACAAAATCCTTTCTTATTTATTGAACGTTATGCTTCGAACAATAAAAAGTGTCAGCCTTGTAGCCATGACTCTTTCTCGCACGTAGCTAGGAAAGGAGGGAAAACACATTTTGTGTACGAATTAGATACAAGATAAGGGGAAAGACCAGAGGTGAGAAATGACTTAATCTCGGAATTCATATAATCAGCTCTACTGTTGAAAACTATTCATGTCAGTCACCGGGTCACGGTCAGTGCTTCGTCAGCATACTTTTTCCTTTTTCTCTTCAACGCTGACGACTCCTTTGTGTCACTACAGCATTGTCGTTAGTGTGGGAAGTTTGATTGAATGGTCATTTGACCACACCAGCTTCACTGTCTTGGTCATTATGACTTTGTTCAGGTATCGCCACTTTGACAGACAACAGTACCATTTAACGTGTTGTCCTGAAGAATGTAGATTTTTTTTTCATGTCATATGCACTAATGAAGTTGGCGACAGTAGATTTGCAAGGTCTCTGAATAGCAGCAACATGGTTGTGTATGTATGCGTTTAACTTGTGAGAGATAACGTTCTTGAAATATGTGTAAGTAGTTATGAATAATCAGTTCATAAACAGTCATTTTAACGTGAAAAGAAAATCGATTAAAAAAAATGTATGGGGTGTGTTGGCTTGTGCGAGTATCATGGAGAGGATGGACTCTTGCGCATTGTGTGTCTGTCTGTCTGCCTGTATATCTGTCTGTCTGTCTGTCTGCCTTACTGGTGGCTGTTTCGTTGTCTGGCTGTCCTGTTTTTTTGTTGTTGTTTTTTAACTCCATCCCGACTCAGTGTGTGTGTGGTGTGTGTGTGTGTGTGTGTGGTGTGTGTGTGTGTGTGTGTGTGTTTGTCTGTGCATGTGTATGCATGTGTGTGTGTGTGTGTGTGTGTGTGTGTGTGTGTGTGTGTGTGTGTGTGTGTGTGTGTGTGTGAAGAGATAAAGAGAGAGAGAGAGAGAGAGAGAGAGGAGTGTGTGTGTGTGTGTGTGTGTGGTGTGTGTGTGTGTGTGTGTGTGTGCGCGCGCGCGCTGGCGCGCGTGTGAGATAGAGTGTGTGTGTGTGTGTGTTGAGGGGAGAGAGAGAGAGAGAGAGAGAGAGAGGAGAGAGAGAGAGAGAGAGAGAGAGAGAGAGAGAGAGAGAGAGTGTTGTGTGTGTGTGTGTGTGTGTGTGTGGTTGTGTGTGTGTGTGTGTGTGAGTGACAGACAGACAGACAGACAGACTTGGAATCAATAAAAACAAAACAAAAACCTGACTTAATTCATGAGCCTCGTGTACAAAAAACGCTTCACAGCGTGAAAAGAATACGGTTCACCTCGGAACACGGTCACTTTGACCTCAATTAGGACAGGACGTGCTAATGTTGACACAAAAAGTACAACACAATCAGATCACGCCGCTCCAGTTTACTGAACAGTGGAGTCAGACACAACGGGAACGAAATGTTACAAGACGAAGGGAGGGTGAGGTGGGGTGGGTGGGGTGTGGCGGTGTGATCTGACTGATTTCCCTTAGTTTAGAGTGTTCAAGCAAGTTTCTCCTCTCTCTCTCTCTCTCTCTCTCTCTTCTCTCTCTCTCTCTCTCTCTCAGTTTTATTTATTACTTAAAGTCCTACAGCAGGCAGGGTAATATCAGGGTTGAAGTAACCCTTACGGTATAGTTAAACATATCATTTACTGCATTGTCTACCCAGGTTCTGCATTATACAGACTGGAAAATGGGGCCGGTTTTGAACAAGAGATCATTTATAGACTTCTCTCTCCTCTCTCTGTCTCTCTTCTCTCTCACACACACACACACACACACACACACACCACAACACACACATAACACAACACACACACCACACACACACACACACACACACATACATACATACATACATATATACATACACAATACATACATGCACCACACACATACATACATACACACAAACATACACACATAGACACACACATATACGCACACACACACAAACACACATACACACACATACGCACACACACACACATACGCACACAACACAACACACACCACACACACACACACAACACACACACACACAACAAACACACACACAAAACACACCCCATACACACACACACACACACTCACACACACACACACACACACACACACACACACACACACACACGTGCGCGCGCGCGCGCGCGAGAGAGAGAGAGAGAGAGAGAGAGGAGAGAGAAGACAGACAGACAGACAGACAGACAGACAGACAGACATAGCCTTCACCGTGTGCAAGGAACGCTGGAACTGTAGTACTTTGTTCTGCTTTTGCTTCACGTTAACCGAGGCACACGGTCGTTTAGATTTAATTAAGGTTAGACACGCTGACGGAAAATAAAAAGAAGAAAAGAAAACACTACAGTATCAGTTAACACGGGTATCAAGTCGCGTAAAGGGAAAGGACAAAGGTGGAAGGGAAACAACCTTTCACTTAAAAAGGTGGCTATTTGTACGCTGGATGATTTCCCTTGCATTGGAGCCCGGAGCTCTGAACCGGCCATCTCCCCTCTTTCGCGTATTCCAACCGTGCGTGCGCATAAGCAGGATCGCGCGCGCACGGGCACGCGCGCGCGCGCACACACACACACATACACACATATACACGCACGTGTGTGCATGCGCGCCCACACACACACACACACACACACACACACACACACACACACAGCACGCACGCACGCATACACACGAACTCATAATGCATTCAAATAGGCCTACACAACATACACACAGACTACAAGCATGCGTGCACTATTTACTGACACCTTACATCGTGCTGTTGGACTCCACAAAAGCGGGCAGTCGCTTTGATTTCAGTTAATTAAGCCCGAAGAGCAAAGTCTTTCAGACGCAGAAGAAGAAGAAGAAGACGAGGAGGAGGAAAAAAAGGAGTACCAACTTCAAGGGCAAAAAGAAAGAGGGAGAACTTTTTTTACAAGGAAAGGGTCGGAAAGAAAGAAGGAAATGACGAGAAGAAAGAAAGGAAAGGGTCGGAAAGAAAGAAGGAAATGACGAGAAGAAAGAAAGGAAAGGGTCGGAAAGAAAGAAGGAAATGACGAGAAGAAAGAAAGGAAAGGGTCGGAAAGAAAGAAGGAAATGACGAGAAGAAAGAAAGGAAAGGGTCGGAAAGAAAGAAGGAAATGACGAGAGAAAGAAAGGAAAGGGTCGGAAAGAAAGAAGGAAATGACGAGAAGAAAGAAAGGAAAGGGTCGGAAAGAAAGAAGGAAATGACGAGAAGAAAGAAAGGAAAGGGTCGGAAAGAAAGAAGGAAATGACGAGAAGAAAGAAAGGAAAGGGTCGGAAAGAAAGAAGGAAATGACGAGAAGAAAGAAAGGAAAGGGTCGGAAAGAAAGAAGGAAATGACGAGAAGAAAGAAAGGAAAGGGTCGGAAAGAAAGAAGGAAATGACGAGAAGAAGAAAGGAAAGGAAGAAAAAACCGACGAAAACAAACAACGAGAAGAAGAAAATGACAAATAAAATAGAAAAAAAATAACACACGAAAAGAAAGAGGGAAAAGAAAAAGAAGGTAAGGAAAACGAAAGAAGAAACATACGAAAATGAAGAAGGAATAGACGGAAAGAGAGAAGAAAACAAAAAGAACAGGCGAAAAGAGAGAAGTGGAAAACGAAAGGAAAAAATAAAACCACAACGAAAGGAAGAAGGAACAGACGAACAAACAGACATAAACAATGGAGAAAATTTTTTAAAAAAAACTAATAAGTAAACAATGAACAGAGAGAACGAAAGATGCACAGAAAGGAGGAAGAGACACAAAGGCAAGGAAGGAAACATGATGCGTATATAAACGTGAACCATAGCATTTCATATAGAATGGTTGATATATGAATCCTTTGTCTCCTCTATTTAGTGGTTTAATAAATTTTTCAGTAACCAGAGGACAATTGCTGGTATTTTCTTTTTCCTTTTCATGTCATGAAAATGCTGGGGAGGCTCTTTTTATCAATTCTTGAAGAACAATTCACATTGTTTGCAGCGTCTCAGCTTGTTAACTTCCAACCCATCCTGTCGGTCAATATTTTTGTCAATCTCTCCCTCCTTCCTGTATATTAAATTTGCCTGTGCTTTTTTTTACACCCATACACTTTGATATAATTGTAATATGCATATTCTGTTGAATGATATCTTATTCTATACCACACTGTGTCCATGCAAAAGGATAGTTACATGTAAACAGTTGGACTGGAAGAAGAGGTAGAGCAGAGAGAGTGAACCGGGGTGGGAGAGAGCAGGTGAGTGTTTGTACGTAGAAGGGTAGGTACGGAGGAGATGTAATTATATTTTTTCTTTACTGAGAAAAGCGCTGTAAACAGTTAATAAAAATAATTTTAAAAAATTATATAAATAAAAAAACGAAAGAAAACCGGAGGAACAGGCGAATAGAAAGGGGGGAAAAAAGGGGGGGGGGGGGGAGACGAAAAGAAAAAACAGAAAAATTGAAAAAGAAAGAAAGATGTAAAGAAATAAGGAAAACACGAAGGGAATGAGGAAAGAAAGAAAAAAAGCCAGGAAGAAGGAAGAAAGCGACAACGAGGTATCCGCTCATGAAGAGAGGAGTAATTGCTGTCGAAACTTACTTTTGTAACTACTTTTATTATTAGCCGCCTCCAATGTGAAGACGACTTGTTTTAAAGAACGGTCGTGCGCGCGCGCACGCGCGTGAGTGTGTGTGTGTGTGTGTGTGTGTGTGTGTGTGTGTGTGTGTGTGTGTGTGTGGTGTGTGTGTGTGCGTGCGTGCGTGCTGTCAAATTGTAGAACGAAAACAAATTATTGGCAATTTTCATTACTTAAAGTGTCTCAAAAATCCCTTTTTGTTTTTCCCTTGCTTATTCAGTATCTCTTTCGTTTCAGATATTGAGATCCTTCTGATTAGAACGCCAACGCGAAAGCTGAATTAAAAAAAAAAAAGTCGAGGAGGAGGGCGGATTGTCGCGGTCAAATTTGTTGCTCAGTCAAATCGGTTGCTGGCATACCAGTTTAGGCAAAAAATGACGTCATTTGATGCCACAACACACATCCGCCTACTCAGAAATGTGTGAGCACGATTGGCCTAACGGCCTTCGTTCATTCGTCCTTCGTCTCTCTCGGGCTTCGCCCTACTGTAATCTAAAACCATCGATTCTGCTTTGGAGTAGACTGGGACACTGGTGACGTCATTTTTTGCCTAAACTGTTGCCAGCAACCGATTTGACTGAGCAACAAATTTGACCGCGACACGGATGCTTGTGCACTCTAGCAAAAGTGTCTTAGAGGCGCCAAGACAACGATTTTCTTGCACCATGTTTCAAACTTGTCATTTTTTTCTTTACCTTCAATTAGCCACTCTAGACCTTGACCGAATCCACTGAAATTCATGTCAGAAGGCACCTCGGCATCATTTCTTGTCAGGAATTTCATTTTCGATCGGATCATCTGGTTGCACACTTGCCGCGAAGATAATGGAGAGAGAAAAGTCGCTTTTTGCTACTTCACAGTTAAAGAGCTCAGTTAGCAGACGACAAGTATGCAACTGCTCGAAGCTGTTTGAAATTGCCGGCGTAAGGAGAAATCTCTTTTCATTGTTACAGACTCCCCCCCCCCCCTCTCTCTCTCTCTCTCTCTTGAAAAATAAAGAGGAAAAAAAATCGCTTGTCACTATTTGTCTGAAAGCCGTAAATTATCGAAGTTTGGCTGAGCCGGATTTGGGGAAAACAGAACATTATCTAAGCCGGATTTGGGAAAAAACAAACAACTCAATATCTAAGCCGGATTTTCGGCCTTGGCCGGATTACTTTAACTCTTGCAGGTGCGATTACTATCTCTTTATCTCCTTCTCTCTCTCGTTGTTTGGTGTTTTTCTTTCTTTTTTTTTTCCAATGAAGCTACCAAACATCAGTAGGAGAGAGGTTTAGTGTCTTCGCTTTTTGCTTGCTAGACTTCAAGTGCGCATGTTGAAAGCATTCATCACTTCCGGTTGATTTTATTGGTTCTCTGCCTGCTTCATGTTCACGCGTTTGCTGCATGTTCACGCGCGTGTTGCTGCCATGTGTTTCGCCATGTTCCCTGCGTCACGGTTGGCAGTAGCATGCGAAACACCAAGGGAGACGTAGTAGCTCTCCTTTGAAGGGCACTGATGTGAGAGGTCAGTGTCAGCCGGCCCAGCACACCTTCAGCCGTTTGGGTGACAGCAGGTCCAGCTTGTGTCGCCGGCGGACGGCTCCTGGAGATGTGGCGCGATCAGCGATGGACTGTGATTACTGTGGCTTGGGATACCATGCTTTTTTTTTTTTTTTTTTTGCTGTCCCAACCTCTGCGCCACCTCAGAGGCAGTGCACCCACACCGCTCATTCCGACACCCCGTCCCGCCATAGCCGGCTGGCCCGCGCAGCCCGGCCAGCAATCCACAGGGAGCAGTCAATGTCAAGTCGTCAAGAGGCAACCAACCGGAGGAGACACTGCACTGCTGCCGAGTCACTTCGGTGGTGTTCAGTGGCGCCTGTTCTGGATCTAACATACGCAGGACACACCTACTAAGCCCCCTACTGACGACAATAATTGCTTAGTCGCGGAGCCGGCGTGAGTGAGCTCTCCCTCCGGAGGGCGCACCACGTCCGTCCAACGACAGCCCCATGGACTCGCCGATACCGGTGACCCCGACGGAAGCAAACCAAGGCCACAGACGTGGAGAGGACATCGAAATTGAGGTCACATGAGAGCAGGGCATGAAGGGCCACAGAACTTGTGACTTTTTTTTTTTTTAAATGCTGATCAGTGGGAATGAGGATGATTAAGATGATGCTACGGATTTCCATTTCGGTCTGAGACTACATGACAGGGCTGTACTCTACGCTTCCTTTCATAATATATCCTGGCGTCAACCAGGCCCGAGAGATACAGGCACCTGCAGTGTTGGTCAGGAAATTTGAGCAACACTCTCAGAAACGCATCCATTAAGTGGATGAAACTCGACTGTGTGGTCCCAGTCTTCCCAACTGAGTCCGCAGCAAACTCAACTCTGGGTAGGAGCCGGTCGGGGCAGAAAAAACCCACATGACTCTGATGGGATTCGAACCCACGACCTCCAGCCGGGAGTCCGCGACGCTAACCACTTCGCCACGGCGGCTGGTGATACCATGCTTTTGAGGTGTCGGGCATGGGGGCGCCTCCTCTCGGGGTTGGGCCACAAAATTGCCCGCTCGGCTGCATTCTGCGTGGACAATAGAAGGGACTCGTGCGAGCGCTCCACTGACTTTCGTCCTGCTCCCTCTTTGAGGTGGCCACACGTAGCCAGGAACACGCACCCGAGCATGAAGAAGCCAGCTGGTGGGCCCAAAGACAGGCCTTTCGAAGGAGAAAGAGATGCAAAAAAAAGGCGTTCGTCGTCGGTCGACCAACACTAGAAATTGAGCCTTAGTTCACAAGAAATGGAGCACAGAGAGCGACAGACGACGGCTCCCGTAGGGAACCATACACACCACTGCCAACGACAACAACTGCCACAAGAAACGCAGTCTTCAGTCTGCAAGTTTACCTTGTCCGTAAGGGCATCATGGCCAATAACGACGTTAAACTCGACCACTGACTGCATGCTCGCCACCTTTCACCGCTGACAAGTGTTAAGCTGTCCCATTTGAAGCGCACACGCGGTGATTGGCACACAGTCAAGGTTATGTGCAGACAGTGTCTCGACCTCGCTGAACGGTGGACAACAGCAAGCTGGTACAGGTGGGTCAACCGAGAGGGCGGCCCTGCCAGCTGAACCACTTTCTCGCGGTGCGGTGATAGTGATCTGTAAGAATGATTTGGGGAACATCAGCGTGATGTAGGGCGGGCTGGGGATGGGAAATGAGTACACAAAACAACTGTGCAGGCTCACAACCTCTGATGTACAGGGTAGGGTTCACTAGTCCGAGGATTCACTAGTCCGAGGGTTCACTAGTCGGAGGGTTTACTAGTCCGAGGTAGGTTCTAACCCTAACCCTTACCCTAACCCTAACCCTAACCCCTCGGACTAGTGAACCCTCGGACTACCCTAACCCTAACCCTCGGACTAGTGAACCCTCGGACTACCCAACCCGAACCCTCGGATAGTGAACCTCGGACTAGTGGGACGTTCCCGATGTACAAGGTCATATGTAATGCCACCGTTTATTGTCTCCGCCCACAAGATTTAACTGTTTAGGCCCACGTCCATTGCTTGTTTGTTTGGTTTTCTGTCAGCAAGATTGGACAAAAACAAACAAACAAACAAATAACACAACAACAACAACAACAACAACAACAACAAAAACTACAGAACAGATTTCAACCAAACTACGTTCACCACATCAATCTTACAATCCACCCAACGCTTATGTCCATCCAGATGAATTTCATAATCCACCCAACTCACTCGTACGTCCTCCCAGACCACTATGACAATTCACTCACCCCATCGTTACAGATCATTCTAACAAACCACTGCACATCACTCTTATTTCCTCTCAAATGACTCTTACAATCCATCCTATCCACACTTGCGTCCACCCGTATCGCACTACAATCAATCCCACCCACCCGAACGTCCAGATAGCTTTTACAACTGACGCGTCCTTCATGTCTACCCAGATGTCTTACAATCCATCCCATCCTTACCTCCACCCATATCACTCCTACAACCCGCCTATCAAATCGTAGGTCTACCCAGAGGACCGTTACCTTCCACCCTACCCATCCTTACATCCACCCAGATCACTTACAATACACGCCACTCCATCCACGTGCTCCCCCCCCCCCTTCCTGATTATACGTACAATCCATCCCATCTACCCTCACCTCCTTCCAGACCACTTTCACAATCCACCCCATCTACACTAGCATTCTTCCATACCACTCTTATAATCCACCCCATCTACCTTTATATCCGCTCAGATCATTCTTACAATCCACCCCACCCACCTAAGTCCTCTAGGATCACTCTAACAATCGACTCCACCCACCCTTAAGTCCTCTATGATCACTCTTACAATCCACCCCATCTACCCTTATATCCTCTCAGATCACTCTTACAATCCACCCCATCTACCTTTACATCCTCTCAGATCACTCTTACAATTCACCCCGTCTACCCTTATATCCTCTCAGATCACTCTTACAATCCACCCCGTCTACCCTTATATCCTCTCAGATCACTCTTACAATCCACCCCATCTACCCTTACATCCTCTCAGATCACTCTTACAAACCACCCCATCTACCCTTTTATCCTCTCAGATCACTCTTACAATCCACCCCATCTACCCTTACATCCTCTCAGATCACTCTTACAAACCACCCCGTCTACCCTTATATCCTCTCAGATCACTCTTACAATCCATCTCATATACCCTTACGTCCTTCTGGATTGTGACGTGACAATTGCCAGCCACACCATCCTCTACAACCCCCCCCCCCCCTCCCCCCGTCTTCTTCCCTCTCTTTTCTTCCCTGCTCAACATAGTCATGGGAAAGAGGGCCCACACATATCTCACACTGGGGACTAGGTAGCTTTGTTTGTTCGCATAAAGGCGAAACCTGCCGCCAAAATCTAAGAGATAGTGTTATCGAACATTCTACACATTACATCACATAGCAGGAGGTAGGGGATGACTGTCCCAGTCCAGATCTCCCCCCTGCCCCTGATTACTAGCACCCCACTCTTTTCTATAGTGATATTATTGGCTATCATGTTTCTGTGACAGCCTGTCAATCAGCTCCACAGAAGACTGAAAGACTGATCACCAGCAGTGAACCAAGTAATAATACAGGTTCATCTCTCCTACTCTGAGATCCTGTGTAAGGTTTCACCGATCAACCCAGAGACCTGTAAGCTGAAACTATGTTTCTAAATCTTAAGGCTGTGCGTTGCTTGTGCCAATACTTGGTGACATCTATCAAGATGATGAATGAGTATGTAATACTTTGTTGGCCGCAACTTGGTAAAAAAATGTCAAGATGGTTGATTATCATTCTAGTTTAACCATATGACTTTTTGACAGTACTCAATACTACCTGTTAAGATGATCACTGAATGTTACTTTCTGACGGGAACAACAGTATGCTTATACTGGGTGAAAACTGTTAAACTGATTTATGAATAGTGTTGATTGTCTAAATGCTTTGTAGTAAGTGACTCTAAGTCTGATCAACATGTGAACTTTGGCTAAGTGTATTCCAAGTTACTTCAACTTAATTTATAAGAAAAATTGAAAAGTTGTTTGCCTTCAATTGTTTCAATTGCCCTCAAATGCTGAGTGAAGAACTAAACTGTACACTGATTATTATGGCAGATTTATTTCATTAGTTGTTGGCTGAGATCTCACACATTGATTGAAAGCCAGAGGGCAAGTGTGAGAAATCGATTCTCAGCGACTTAACCACAAACCAGGTTCTGTTTTGTGAATGGATCCTGGGTCCCGGGTCTGCCTGCCATTGGCCCAGCACCACAGCCCAAACGGATCAACCTGCCTATAGAGAAGGTGGACCAGTCACCACCATCTGGAGAGAGATCCACACTCCTCTCCAGCATCAGATAACTTCTGATATTCCAAGTGGACTCTAACTCAACTCATCCAAAACTTTCCCTCTCTTAATGATGAGATAACATGGGGAAAATCACCCTGAACAAAGACTTTTGACTGAAGTTCAGTTGATTTGTATGTTTTATCCTTGTATATACAAGTAAAATTGATGTGTGAAAGTACACTTAAAAGGTGTCAGTTCTTTGGTGTTCATACAGTATTGAATGTTTGAACTTATCTCTAATTCTGTCACTCGAAGCTACAAGCACTTTTAAGTGCACACCTCTAAAGAGAATTATCCCTGAGCCATTCTTGAGTATTTTTGACAGTCACGAGAAAAACGAAAATTTCTTTCGACGACTAGTAACGGAAGGTTGCTCCTTCTATAACTAGTCCACCCCCATCTACCCTCACCTCCTCCAAGATCAATCTTACAAGTTCACCCCACCTCACCCTTAGGTCCTCCAGAATCACTCTTACACTACACCGCACCTTTCCCTTTCGTCCTCCCAGATCGCTCTTACAGTCCACCCGACCTCACCCTTACGTCCATCCATATCACTCTTACAATCCATCCCATCCTACCCAAACATCCACCCTGATGATTCTTTCAATCACTCACCCACCCTGCAGCCATCCAGACCATTCTTGCGACCCAGCCTATCCACCTTTGCATCGACTCAGATCACTGTTAGAATCTACCCCTCCGACTCCCAAGTCCACACAGATCACTGTTAGAATCCACCCCACCAACTCCTAACCCCACCAACTCCTAAACCCACCTAGATCACTGTTGACCCCCCCCCCCACCCCCCCCACCCCACACACACACACACACCACACACACCAACTCCTAAGCCCACCTGGATCACGGTTGAATCCACCCCACCAACTCCTAAGTCCACCTAGGTCACTGTTGAATCCACCCCACCAACTCGTAAGTCCACCAGATCACCGTTTCAATTCACCCCATTCACTCGCAAGTCAACCCAGATCGCTGTTGTTACAACGTATCCCACCCACTCTTAAGCTCGTAAATCCACCTAGATCACTATTACAATCCTTCCCACCCTCTTGGAAGTCCACCCAGATCATTGTTATAATCTATCCCACCAACTGCTACATTCATCCACCAAGATCACTGTTGCAGTTATCTGTCCTCAAAGATCTCTCTCTCTATGAATATATATATATATATATATATATTATATATATATATATATATATATATACATATACATACATACATACATATTATATATACTCAGAGGCATAAAAAACGCGAAACCAAACTGTATAGAAATTTTGATGTAATTTGGCTACCGATTCCTTTGAACTGGTAATAGAAAGTGAGAAAAAGCAATCGAACACCGCAAAAGTGTCCTTTCAAAGTTCATTCTGGTAGAAAATAAGGTCACATGAACTTGACCTTGACCCTGTGTTAACAGCAGAATGTCAGTATCTGGTGTGACCACCTCGAGCATTGATCACAGCTGTGCACCTGCGGTACATCGAGCGCACCAGAGTGTTGGTCTGCCTCTGGGGGACTTGCCACCACACCTGGCCCACAGCAACAGCAAGCTGAGCTGCTGTCTGGGGTCTGGGGTTGAGCTGGTTCAACTGCCTCTGAAGGCATCCCAGAAATGCTCTATTGGGTTAAGGTCGGAGAAACGGGCTGGGTGAGGCAGCAGATTGATGTTGTTCTGCCTCAGGAAGTTCTGCGTAGCACGGGCAGTGTGCGGCCTTGCGTTGTCCTGCTGAAACAGGTTCTGTGGATGCCGCTGGAAATGCGGCAGGATGTGGGGCCTCAGAACTTGGTCGATGTAATGAACAGCAGTGACCCCGTTACCACGTCCTGGACCCACATTCTGGAAGATGACTGGCCCAATACGGCGATTTATGCCGATAGCCCCCCAGATCATGATGCTTTCACCACCCCATGGGTCCCTTTCGGTGATGTTGGCATCCATGAAGCGTTCCCCCGCTCTTCTCCAGATCCGGATGCGGCCATCGCCTGGGTCGATGCAGAACCGGCTTTCATCACTGAAGAGGACTCGGCCCCAGTCCCGATGGCGCCAATGCACGTGGATCTGTGCCCACTGCAGACGGTTCTGGCGATGCTGGAGTGTCAGGATAGGTCGCCGGGCTGGACGCCTGCATTGGAGACCAACTGTGTTCAGTCGGCGACGCACGGTCCTGTTGCTGATTGGCCTGCCATGGTTGCCGACGGTGTTCCTGGCTGTGTTGGCAGCGGTCTGGTAACGCTCCCGTCGATGCTGACGAAGAAGATGGCGGTCTTGGGCTGCTGTGGTGACCCTCGGTCTGCCGCTCCTCGGTCTGTCATCAGTGGTGTTTCTTGCTTGAAAGCGGTCCAGAAGGCGATAGACGGTGGAAATGTGGACTCCGAATGCGATAGCGACCTGCCTCATTGGAACCCCGGCCTGCAGTTGCCCCATTGCTATGCAACGATCTTGACGAGAAAGTCTCGGCATTATGTTGGCGCCTCTGGAAGGGATGATTTGAACTTTTGGGGTTTGGAAATTTATAGCCCCACAATGGGGGCCACATTGAGTTGCAATTCACATTGATGCACGTGGCGTAGGTAGTCCACATGGCAAATGCACTCCTCGTGCCAAAAACGCTGACCCGGCAACATTCACCCACTGTTACGAGGTTACAACCGGCCAAGACACCACGTACTGCTAATGTTGCACGTGCCAACGACATTGCTTACGTCCTGTTCACAATGTGAACAATCGTGCACTGTCTCTATTTTTTCGCGTTTTTTATGCCTCTGAGTATATATATATTTATAATATATTCCCCCATTATCTTCATCTTCATTTTTTTTTTTTAATCTTTGCCGAGTCATTACTATAACGACTGAAGAATTGTTAACCTGCACTTGTTTTCCCCCACTACTTATCCTGATGACAGCGCAACACGCTCGAAACAAATTTGTAGATAGTTTTAAGATTCCTCTTTTAATTTGTTTTAACTATATATATATATATATATATATATATATATATATATATATATATATATATATATATATATGTATATATATATATATATGCGCGGGCATACACGCACACATTTTTAAGGGGGAGGGGGGAGTAGTGATGGGGGGATAAGGGGGAGGCAAAGTCGCTCATCATTTCTCCTACCTCCATCCCAACCCCTCCCAGCTCCCCTAGCTGCCACATCCAGGTTCGTCCTGTTGCAGTCTCAGCGTCAAAAGAGCACACAGAGTATGAGCTAGCAGTCGAGGATGGAATCGTTGATCCTACCAGTAACGTAAATATCTTTAAAGAAAAAAAAAACCTAAGGTTTTTTTTTTTCTTTCTCATGTTTCATGTGCCTACAAATGAGGAAGAGGAGGTAGGCAAGAGGTTATACTGGATGGGGTGAAGGGATGGAGGCATAAGAGAAAGCGATTAAATGGAAGATTTTCAAGAAGACCGACCTGCAGCACTCTTCCTCCCTTCCTCTCCCTCTCCCACTATTTCGTACCACCACCACCACCAATCCCTCTTTCGTCCTTCTTGTTAAACTAAGGGACTGTTAAGGGGGGGGGGGGGGGTGATGATTAATTTCATTACGTTCATCTTATCGTCTTGTCCTGTAATCAATCACCCGGGGAATCATTGGGGCGCCAAACTAAAGAAGTTCACCAGGTTCTGACAGTTCTGTTGGTTGTGTGCAAAGGCCTGGGTCTCTGAAAATGGTGGTCTGTCTACTATTTGGTGTTGTAAGTCCGTCGTCTTTTTTCTGTGTTACCCTCCGTCTCCTTCCTTCAACAGTTCCCTGGAGGATATTTGTTGTAAGGCCCTTTGATCTTGTTATATGGCCAGATCAGCGTAGTTTTCTTTTCCTAACTGATGTCAGTAGATCTTCATATGGCCCTAGTGCAGCTTGATGGTTAGACGCATAAACAGTATCTTTGATGCTTATTAGTATCTTGCGGTACCACACCATTTCCGTAGCTTGGATTTTTCTTTCCAGATTCGTTGTTAGGGTCCATGTCTCACATGCACACAGGAAGAAAGAATATTCCAGGGCACGCAGGAGACCGACATTGTGTTTCGTGGAGCTGTTGTTATCTTCCATACAGGTTTTTAAGTCCGGACAGTGCTAATGTTCTCTTTGCCACCCTTGAGAGGATTTGCTTGTTTAGATCCCACATTGCTGATTACAGATCCCGTTTAAGTGAAGAGTTTAACACTACCGGTCTTTTGTGATATGTCAGTATGCACGGTGGCGTTACGGCTGGCCATCAACTTGGTCGTCTCCGCGCTGATTTCTATGCCTTACCTTGTTGATCTTCCATACAGAATTTTAACAAGCTTGTTGAGTTCTTGCTCGATTTCTAGAAGCCAGGCCATCGATGACACTGCACAGCGAAGGCCCATGACGTGTGTGTGTGGTGTGTGTGTGTGTGTGTGTGTGTGTGTGTGTGTGTTGTTGTGTGTGTGTGTGAGAGAGAGAGAGAGAGAGAGAGAGAGAGGAGAGTGAGTGTGTGTGTTTTGGGTGTGTGTTTTGTTGTGTGTGGTGTGGTGTGTGTGTGTGTGTGTGTGTTGTGAGAGAGAGAGAGAGAGAGAGAGAGAGAGAGAGAGTGGGTGTGTGTGTGTGTGTGTGTGTTGTGTGTGTGTGTGTGTGTGTGGTGTGTGTGTGTTGTGTGCCACTCTACTTCTGACTGTGCTGACATGATCCTCAAGTGCCTCAGTCATAATACATTTCAGGAACATGTTAACAAGAGCGGGAGATTATGGCAGCCCTGACGAACTCCAACTTTATATGGAGCCATTCTCCAAAGAACCTGTATGAGCACTGCACTGGTAGCTTTAGATCATGATTGTTGAATGGAGTTGATACACTTTCGCTAGATGTCTCATATTTCATAAGTGTCCATAGCGCCTCCTCCCAGACTCTGTCGAGTGCCCTCTTAAAGTCTATGAAAATGTGGTAGCACTCTCTCTGGTGTTGGAAACCTCAAAAAGCAAGGATGGTGGGGGGTGCGAGTTACAGTGCCATCAACAAGAGAATTGGGTAAGAAATGAATAGTTGCAAAGGAAAGTTGGATCAAACAACAGTGTGTGGAACTATGAAAAAGACTGCATTTCTACATGTATCTATTTTCTCTCTTTCTTTAAACTAATTGCTATTGGATCACACACAACCAACTGCTCGATGCCACTCACTAACGGATTCAAATTCAGTTTTAGTGACATCCATGAAGAGTCACAACGAGGGAGTAGCCCATACACGCTACACGACATCTGCTAAGCCCCAGACTCAGGAAAATGTTTCTCATCACCCGTAGTAGCAACAACAGTAGAAGTAATAGCAGTAGCAGCTGTTGATTTATTTACGATGTTTCGAGATCCCGGAATTAGACCGAATAAGTCAGAAAGGACACAGGGACAGACAGCAAGACCAGCATACAAGAGAGCAGACAGAGAAACAGGCAGATCCCACATCTGTTTTATCAATTCACAGGCATTTATTCAGAATTGTAAACATGGATCTAACCAGTCGCGTGCAGAAAGAGGGGGGAAGAGAGACAGACAGACAGAGAGAGAGAGAGAGGGGGGGGGGGAGGGAGAGAGAGAGAGAGAGAGAGAGAGAGAGAGAGAGAGGAGAGAGAGAGGAGAGAGGAGAGAGAGAGAAGAGAGAGAGAGAGAGGACAGAACTAGAAAGTGAGCACAAACTGGACACCACAGAGGACATTTATCACCACGACACCAAGCATGTCTACAACCCTCCGCACACCGACAGCAAACAGCACACAAAACTATCAACAATCAGATTGTGACAAACAAAAGGGTAGGAGAGAGGGGATCGGGGTCAGGGGGACAGAAACAAATGTGGGAACGTTGGGGTATCAAGAAAAGACCAAAACTCGTTACGGTTTGCCCTATCAATCAAAGGATGGCTATTGTATATAGCTACAAAATAACTTCAGTTTCTGTTTACAGTGAAGACATCCGACGAAAATTAATGAGCAATTAAAGAATGGATGACTTAACTCACTGACTTCTATCTTACCTTTGTGTTCAGTACAAGCAAACAAAAAAGCAGCTACAGAATTGTGAAAAAAATACACATACACCATGGATGTTTATGTATGCACATAAGCACATAAGCGCTCTCATAAAACACACACACACACACACTCACACACAAAATGGTGAACGATTACTTATGATCATGCTCCAATTAACGAATCTGCAGAGATGCATTCCAGAAATTCCCTATCGAGTTACACGAACGTTAAACATAATCTAATTGGACAGTAACACATTGGTTGCAACACACCTATACGCATTTACCAAACAATAGTTCTCGTTAAAAGTTTTTCTTCAGTTCATTATGAAGATGTTACTTCCTGCGCACTAATCCATGTACGCTTTGCTACATCTCCTAAGCTAAAAAACAAACCAAAAAAAAAAAAACGATAATAATCAGAAACGAGAAGAGAGTCCTATAACCAGACTTAGCAAATCCTGGCCTACGCATTGGCACAACGAGCTGGTCAAACCTTAAAAAAATTTACCTGCTCCGAGAAAAATCAGGGGAAGATAACGCACGTTTTCCAATTGCAAACAGAGTTACCTTTTCTCAGTTATGGGTCAAACAAATAGATCAAGGAAGTCGACTGTTTGATTTCAGGCACGTGTTAGAATAAGGATCGGGATGTGGACTGTCTGCATTACAAGCGCCCAACAGTAAAGCTGACTTCTGGGGCAAAAACTATTTTGCCCGTGCCTTTCAGCGGAAACTGACCAATAAAAACGGCTGATGCACTCTCATGGAACGCGAACTTCAAAATAGATTCCTCCCTAGCAAATTTCCTTACATCGTCTATTTTACAAGGACTCGACAAACCTGACGTCCAAACCTCCAGAAAGTAAGTAGGAATATCGGAAAAGCGTAGACCTGCAATATGGGCGAAGGGATTCCCGCCTTTTGATGTAGACGCGGACCAAAATTGAATGGGTTTGTCTTTGAGCCACATTCTGTCTTTCCACCAAGTGTCTGACGTGTCATCTTGCTGAATGAAACCTGGATTCGCCCTTTGATCTAGATCCGCACCGTTCTTTCTGGCTTCATCCTTGTTGGGCTGCATTTCCTTCCATCACGTTTTGTTTCTCTGTTTGATTTTTTAAACAATCGCTTACGTTGTGTTTTCATTAAGTGAAAAGCGACTTCCTTGGCAAACGAAATTCTTGATTACAGCAATACTTCAGAGAGAGAAAAAAAATTCCCCCATCCATTGCACTCAAATACCTGTTTTTTAACCGCTGGTTTAATGAAGCCATAGCTCAGATTTTGAATCACATTTTCGTTAGCATATGAATTCGATAGCTTTACGTTAATTTATAAAGACTTGACAGCAAGTCGTTTGAAGCACTCGCGTTTCAAAATGCTTCAACTGTTTTTTTCAGGTCCACAATACAGGTAACGTTTCAGTTCTTGACGAGTTCCAAGTTTCTTTTAAAATCTCGAATTTATATTACTTTCCAAACATAATAACCATAATGTGTTTCAAATTGTTGTTTTAGAGACTCGCAACTCTTAAAACTAAACCCAGATGTTACAGCGCATGGTCTCTCCTTGTCGACAACATGCTGTTCCGTTTCCATGGCGGATAAAGGTTGTTTATTAACTACAGGAAGACACGCTGATGGGGTTTCGTTCTGTTGATGCTCACGGTGTGTGCACAATACTATAACGTCTGTCCATAGCATTTGTACATTTAATGTTTACAGTGTGCCTCTGCGACAGTAGTGAAATGTCATGTTTAGAATGCTGTCCTTTCCGCTGTAGGTGCTAACAAGTAAAAAAAAATAAAAATAAAAATGAAAATAACAAATCACGGACACGAATTTCTCTGCCAAAAGAGTAACGGGCGAGAAGGGAAGGAGGGTGTTCCCATTCAAAGAAAAAAACAGACATACAATTGCACATGTACTGTTTTAAAAGAAAGCCGAGTTCAAATATTCTTTATCGTCTACGCTGCAACCATCACACTATCCCAAAGAGAGAGAGAGAGAGAGAGAGAGAGAGAGAGAGAGAGAGAGAGAGAGAGAGAGAGAGAGAGAGAGAGAACAGAGAGAGAATTCATGACAGACATCTACCAGGTGAGAACTTGTCCTGTGACATCTTCACAAACACTTAGATCTTCCAATCAGAAAGCAGGACTTGAGGAGGAGGAGGAGGAGGAGGAGGAAAAGATCGACTGGACATCCAAATCACGGGCTGGTGACTGGCTTGGAGACACCGGACGACGAGCGAAGGAGAAGAGATGTGGAGGGGCGGGGAGGGGTCTAGTTACAGTACTGTAGAAGTTCATAGTAAGTACACTGGTTGAAGCAGCATTCGCACGTGATCCCTTGTGAGCCGAAGGTACCCCTGGCTGCCCGGGGTTCCCGATGGCGCAGGTAGGACAGCGCCTCCCTCTTGTTCAACAGCACACCCCGCAGATTCTGGTCCACGAAGGTCTCGGCTGAAATCAGGCGGAAACACACGTGGTCAACGGATCACAACCAATCATTCTCATCAGGCTATCAGCTCCCTAAGACGCCAGTTGGAATGAACAAGTGAAACAGAAAAGATTTTGATCATTGAAATAAACATCTGAACATTTTCAGTTCCAGTGGTAGCATAAGCCGGCCCATCACAACGGGTCTTTTAGCGATGACACCACATAGGGGAAACAATCATGTCCTGAAACACACACACACACACACCACACACACACACACACACACCGCCGCCACCACCACCACCAATATATCTAATATTCTACTTAATTTTCAAGCACAAGCTAAAGATGGTTTAAAAACAAAACAAAACAAAAATTTTACATGTGGCACGAAACTAGCATAGAAATAAAAACAGATGGACGAACAGACTCCGAAACAGGCAGCTATTATCTGTCGTGTGCAAAGTATTCAGTTTCACTACCTCACCGCCAGATTAGAACAAAAAAACTTACAAGTTGTATATTGTAACACGACAATAAAAGTGTGACGACGTACTAAAACTCAAACAGGAGAATGGACCTCGAGAATAGTGAAACAGCTTAAGACTGCTTAGAAAGATAAGAATTAAATACAAAACATCCCTACCCCACCTGTATATATATACATATCTCTTCTCTCTCTCTCCTCTCTCTCTCTCTCGTGTATATATATATATATATATATATATATATATATATATATATATATATATATATATATAAAGCCTGAGTCAAAGAAAGCGACAGAATTAAGGAAATTACTTCGTACATATTTTCTACAAGCCGGGAATAGAGTTAATTCTGAAATAGCTCCCAGCATTCCCTCAGGGGCGAAACCACTGTAACAACGCTTTGCTTCCTTTTAGGTCTTCCACATGATAGGTGCAGAGTAAGATTGCGCCAAAGAAAACGAGACCATTTGGTGCGAGAGAAACTCTTCAGGCTAGCCAAAGATGTAGGCAGGACAGGAAAATGTCCTCGCTTCACCTTCCCACTATTCGCCCATGCCAGAGTCCTGCTGGCTCGCACAGGTTACTAACCACTTTCGGGCATCACAGTCAACGCGTGCCGTAAGACAAATGTTCAACTGGCCGAGTTGCCCTCTCAGGTTACTACGTTTGAAATTAGTTGTTACCCGCTGTTCAGCGAGGTCGGCCCATTGCCTGCACGTAGCTTGTGCCCGCCCGTAGAGTACCGTGTGTGCTTCGAACTCGACAGTCTGACACTGTCAGTAGTGAAGTGTGTCGAACAGCCAGGCAGCCCGGGAATAGGAGACAGATCGTTAATGATAAGACCAGCAAGATGCAGTGAGTGCAATGGAACTCTTATATACGAAAGGCCGAAACACGTGTCCTTCACCCTCTGTTCACATGGACCAGCGAACCTCGCTCATTAACATGGCGCCAAAGCCAACGATCACCACACGGCTCTGGAAACTCCTCAAGCCAGCTAACCCTGCTCACCCTTCAGACTCTGCAAAAACAACACTTTCTTTATTACACCCATTCCTCCCCCGATCTCCTCCTCTCATAGTAGTTCGGCAAAGGCACAAAATCTACAAGTCAACGGTAGGTACCGCTACTGACCGGCTGTTATATGTCAACAACAAGCACTGGGCGCCAGTCAACGAACTCCAAATGATGCCAGAATAAGGAACAATAAGAAAAAAAGAGTACACACAGACTTCGCCTTCTTAAAGAAAAAGGAACGACGCCAACGTCCAATGTTGCTTGTTTTTAAACGAAAGCGCAAGTGTGTAACTTACATCTGTGCTTTATTTTATGTTAAGACAAAAGCTTTAATCTATATTAATATAACGTGACTATAAAGTGTGTAGTATAATGTGGATACGCGCTATAGCAGTCTCCTATGATTGGGGTGCTTATAACAATAATAATTATAAAGATGATGATTATAACTGCGATGATAAGATAAAGATGATGATGCGCGAGTGTGTGTAGTGTGTGTGTGTGTGTGGGGGGGGGGGGGGGGGGGGGAGCTATGGCTGTGTGTGTGTGTGTGTGTGTGTGTGTGTGTGTGTGTGTGTGTGTGTGTGAGAGAGAGAGAGAGAGAGAGAGAGAGAGAGAGAGAGAGAGAGAGAGAGAGAAGAAGAAGAAAGAAGAAGAAGAAGAAGAAGAAGAAGAAGAAGAAGAGAAGAAAGAAGAAGAAGAAGAAGAAGAGAGAAGAAGAAGAAGAAGAAGAGAAGAAGAAGCAGGAAAAGACGGCCCCCTATGTAATTACACTTCATTACTGCTGTACTTTTTTGGGCGATAATGGGCCCCAATTTGTTCTTACGAGCACTATCTGATTATCTAGGTCAGTCGGTACTCTGCAGTCGATCGGCCGCAACATCTGTAACCCTCCCTCTTTTCCTCTCCATCTTTGACCTTTCCAAACTTACGTACTTGGGTACAACAGGATAGCGTATCTAGTTGATGTTGATGATGTTGGTGTTGGTGTTGTTGTTGTTGCTGTTGTTGTTGTTGCATGATCCAGCTGAGCATTTGAAGGGTTCATTTAGTACTGGCACACATCGCAAACAAATTGGGGCATCTACGAGTGCAATTCTTACGGGGTTACATGTGCGTGACTGTTCTTTTTTTTCTCTCTCTCTTCTCCTCCTCCTCCTCTGTCTTCTTGTTTTTCTTCTTCTTTTCTTCAGTTCTATCGCTATGCAGATTGTGAGAATCACGATTAATCTGTGGACCATTCAGAGGATGTTGCTATTTATGGTGCAATGGGGAAAAGAGCGGTAAAGAAAATCCTTTTTGATTTCTAGACCTTAAAGACGACGTTTATCTTGTTTAGATACTAAAATGCAGCAGGTCGCTGACAGAAAGAAGCATAATTGCCATGAAATTTACAGGCTTTGGCGTTTAGTACAGTATCAGACATGTGGAAATATCTAGATCTACATGGAGAAAATCGCTTTCCATATGTTGGATACACAGAAGAACGCCAAAAGCACTCCCTACCAATGAAACACAGAATTCGAAGAATCACGTAGCCCGAGACATTTATTGATATTCATCAATCAAAAAGACGGAGATGAAAACCAAAGTTTCAGCCGTGTAGTTTCTTCTTCAGTCTCTTTCTTTACAAACCCATTTCCCCTTCGATAGAAACAAGATCAGTAGTGTCTTTAACGGCCAGAAGGCAAACAGGAATTCCTTTCTAATTACGTCCAGACACTATTCCCCCGCCCAGCCCGCTCCCATGCACCTAACACAGTACAGCGGAAATTGTTTTTCTCTCGATAGCTACACTCTGTCTTGAAAACCTATTTCATCTCCTTTTCCGGAGATTGAAGGTGCTGGGAAATATCTCTAACGGTGTTCAAAAAAAAAACAAAAAAAAAAAAAAAAAACCCGACGTTTGGTGCAGCCCTAACAACACGGTCCAGCTTGAGTCCAACACTCACCCCGGACCAAGAGCTTGAGGACATCAGCTTGTCATAGAAATTCAGCAAAACGTGTTCATGAAATTACTATCACGGCAGAAACTGTATGAACCTAAGTGAACAGTTAATCGATCTTATTGGGGGGAATATATATATATATATATATATATATATATATATATATATATATATAATATATATATATATATATATATAATATATCCAGCGGATGAAAGGCCTCGGAACAGACAAAATGAATGGTTCTGTCTTCAAGATTCCAATGATCCCCATATGTTGCTAGTGAAGTGTTTTGTATTTACATTTCCCCGATTTTTCATTTTCTTTCTTTCACCCGTTCCGCCTCCCACGCCACTTTTTCTTTAAGGTCTTTGCCAAGTCATTTATGTAATCACAAAGAAATTGTTAGCCTGCGCTTGTTTTCCCTCACTACAAACTTTTTTAACGTATTATTGCTCGGTCAATCAGTGGGAGATTACATTTCCGAGGAGATCCCAGTAAAGGCTGTTCTGCACAATTCTAAGCTTCAGTCAGCACTTGCGTGACTGACAATGCTTGAGTTATTAAACAGTAGAGCTGACCTCTCTGACTGTAGACACTTTTTACCTCCCTTGCATCCTGATGGATCCTCAAATATAGGCTCAAAGATCTTCCCCTACTTTCAATACTATTTACATGACAATTTCAGTTTTTCCGTAACAAATTCAATACTATTTTCATGACGATTTCAGTTTTTCAGCAACAATTTTCTTTACCGCATTTTCTTTTGTTTTACTTCCTACCTTTTGCTGGCTGCTTTGAGCTGCTGTTGGATTCTGTTTGTTTTTTTTTAACCCTTGGTGTGAAAAATACCACAGAGTTAGAGACTGTGGTATGTCTTCATTTGATGCCAAGATACAACAGACCCTTTCAGCCGTGCCTCCCTATAGTGTATTACTCAGCCGAAAGACGACTCGGAGGAGGTGAAATGAACGGTTTATATACTACTCAAAAATTTAAGGGCCGCATTCATTTTTGATATGGTTTACATAATACAGCGTAGCATAAAACATGAAATGTTTATGGCCAATTTATTCACTCAAAGTGTGACAAGTGCTTCACAGAAAACTGGTTTTGGCAACTGTTCAATCGAATTTGTGTCAAAGGTGTTACACTGGTCCGCAAACGACGCTCAAAAACCACGAGAAAAAGGTCGCAATTTGAGTGCGCCTAGCTGGCGCAGCAGTGTTCGGCTGTCTGAAACTGCATTGCACATGCAAGCCGGACCTTTAATGAACACTTGTCAACCTGATTCGCTGACCAGTGGCCGCTTCGGGAGGGGGGGGGGGGGTTCAAACATGCCACCAAGACGCAAACTTAGTGACGCTGAGAGAGGGATGGCTGTGGCCTGGCTACAAAAAGGCGTGGCGGTCCGAGAAGTTGGCAGACGACTTAGAGTAACACATTCTGTTATTCAAAGACCGAGAGACCGTACAACAACTATGGGAGAGTTCAAGAAGCACGCAGACCTGGACGCCCCAGAGCGACCAACAGACGACAGGATCGCTTCATCACCCTGGCGGCACTACGCAATAGAACCGCCACCGCCAACGTGCTCAGGGGGCAGCTGAGAGCAGCCAGCAACGTCCTCGTCAGCGACCAGACGGTTCGCAACCGCCTGCGTGAGGCCAACATGCGGTCAAGGCGTCGAGCATTGCGACCTCCACTGACCAGAGCTCACCGTGCTGCTCGTCTGGCTTGGGCTCAACGACACCTGGCCTGGACAAGGCAGCAGTGGTCCAGGATACTCTTATCTGATGAATCCCGCTAACACCCTGTCCTTCAACGACGGCAGGATTCGCGCCTGGAGGCGTGTTGGAGAGCGCTTCATTGACGCCACTGTTGCGGAGCACGACCGCTATGGTGGTGGGTCCCTGATGGTGTGGGGGGCTTCATCACAGAACACCCCTGCACTGTGTCCAAGGCTACCTGACCGGCGTAGCCTACAGGGACAATATTCTGGAGCCAATCGCTGTACCAGCTTTGCAGGCCATGGGACCTGGAGCCATACTACAGGACGATAACGCCAGGCCGCACAGAGCTCGGGTCGTACAGAACTTTCTCCAGCAGCAGCAAGTCACCAGGATGGACTGGCCTGCCCGCTCACCCGATCTGAACCCCATCGAACATCTTTGGGATGTTCTGGGCCGTCGTATACACAACCACCACCCTCCTGCACACAATCTCGACGCCCTGTTTTGGAATCTGGAGCAGGAGTGGAAAGCGATCTCCCAGAACACCCTCCAGACTTTGGTCAGATCCATGAGACAGCGCTGCCTTGACTGCATCAACGCCAATGGCGGTCACACACGATATTGACTCTTGACATTCTGACAGTCGGTTGTTCTGAATTTGCAAAATGGGGTGTGTCCATGTCAATGAAATTTTCGCGATAATTGATTTGCACTTCTTGATGAAATTGTGTCCATTCGATGATCAAATGATTGAATTAAATGTTTGTTGGTTGATTTCAGCTGTCGGACTTATGAGTTATTATTGGGGAGTGATGAACTGTGTGGCTCTTAAATTCTTTTGAGTAGTATAATATCAAGGGCGATTCGGATGGTTACTACATGTTGCTAGAGAAGAGCTTTGAACTCATTTCATATTACCCCCTATGCACAGTACTATTACTTTTCACCCTTCCCTCGAACCTTTTCTTTTTCATCTTTTCAAGTCAATAATATAACGAGAGAATATTTAGCCTGCGCTTGTTTCACCCCACAATAAAATTGATATATATATATATATATATATATATATATATAATATATATATATATATATATATATATAATATATACTCATACATGAATGAGAGATATCTGCATGTAATTGTGGACAGACATTCCGTTTCGCATTCCATATTAATTTCAAGACATTCGTTCTGTACTTTAACTATTATTGTCAATATGAAGGAAAAACCAAACCATGCACTAACGCGTGTCTGTAAGCGCGTGCACGCATTGCTGTGCATTGTGTACTTTCGGTGATCTACTCTTTTGCGCGCACACATACTGTTAGCATCGCGTATAAGACACGGGTCAATGTTCTTTCTCTCTCCCTCCCCCCCCCCCCCCCCGCCCTCCGGTACATATGCGAACATACTGTATGCAGATGTATTTGAATGGTTCATTCATATACGAATGCAGACATACTTTTACGACATGCACAAACCAACCAATTACGCACGTGCTTACTCGGCCAGTAGCTACATTTCATACTGGAAACGGACCTGCAGATGAACCCATTCCCCAAATGCCTAGCATTCCAGGCACCAAATGAGAAGAGGTTGCTAGTTGGGGGGGGGGGGGAATACTTATAGCACATAATTAAAAAAATTTCTTTTGTTATCTCAGACTGCTACTGTGTAGATTAATTTAGTTTGCAAAAGCATATATAATAATAGAAAGAAACTGACTAGGTTGTTTTTGCTTTCCATCTCCTTGTCTTCTCTTTTCTTCTTCGACTGTGACGATGATAAGACTCGGATTTCACTTGTTCCCTTGGCTGTTTTTGCACAGGCCTAACACAAACACACACACGCGTGCATGGGGATCTGCTGAGTTTGAAGGACTTCGTGTTCAAGTCATTAAACTCAGTCGAGCCCTGCATCCAGTTCAGCACAAGAAAAGAGAAAGACGAGAAAACTGCCTACCTTCCTGTCAGATAATGTTATAGAAAACTACCGTCAACTGAAAACCCGCTCACACTACTGGTACCGCAACCTCGCCCCAACTCTCAGCTGGAACTCGTTGGTCAAAAACACGAGAATAGGTCACCTGTTCTTTGCAGCACACCAGCAGCAAAACACAGAGAAAGTAGCACATAAAGAAAGCTGTAACAACGAGACGTTACCCTCCCTGAGTCTGGAACGCACGCAGTCTCTTTCTGCCCCTTGGCGGGACAAGAACACCACCGAGACTGGAGCTCCCACTCTCAGAGAGGCTTTGTTCAAGTCATTAAACAGCACGGTGCCAGACTGTTACATTAGCCCCCAGCTCCCTTCGTGATCAGCTCACTGACGTCAAAGACTCTAAAACTGCTCGTTAGAAATGTTATCTGAATATGTGTCAGCTCTGCGAGGTGGATAACATGGCGATTCGACAAGACCACTGGAAAACAACTTCGGTGAACGTGTCACAGACTACGAATCTGCTGTGTGTTTGTGAACAGGTGCAAGAAAACACGCACTTCACAGATCTGCTTCTGCAGCAGACAGAAATCCTGAACATTGAAATGAGTTCATCATGGAAAGAAAAAAGTTAAGGAAGCAGCAAACAAAAACAAAACAAAACAAAATTAGACGAAAACCAAGCCTGAACAAGGCCAAGGGTTTATGACCTTCCACCTGTCTACAGCCCACTGGCGAGTGGCACTCACAACTGCCAGCAAACTTCATCAGCCAGTCCACTTCTCTTTACTTGCCTAAGGGTGACCATGAGAAACGTCCCCCCCCCCCCTCCCTCCCCCAATACTTCCATACTTCTAAATATAGCTACAACTCGCCTTTTTGTCTTTGTCAACCAGTTTCGCACATAATTACGACAGAACGTACAATGCAGGAACAATGTCTACACCACCGTCCTCTCTACCCATCCTCCCAATCATTCTCCCCTTCCATCCCCTTCTCCCCCCCCCCCCCCCCCCCCCCCCCCCCCACACACACACACTTCAAAGCCATCCTCTTCCAGAACCCCGTGGCCACACACCTGGATTGTTGGGGGCGGATCTCTTGGTGAACCAGTTGCTCACGTAGCCCCGGGGCGTGCACAGGACGCTGACGATCCGAGCCAGGTTCCTGCCGCAGATCCCGCTAGGGTGAGCGCCCCGGGAGCGCGTGGCCAACGTGCAGGTGTGCTCGTAACTGCCGTAGACGGCGCAGAGTTGCAGCGCCAGCAGGCTCAGCAGCAGCGTCAGCAGCACTGGAGGAGAGCTGGGCCACGTCAACGCCATCCTGAGGACTCCGTGCCTGAGTGGGCAGTGTCGGTGATGAGGGAGAGGGAGAGGGCTGGGTGTGGTGTGGACAGGCCGGCGGACGGACTGATTAGACTGGTTGACGGACACCGTCGACCCCTTCCGTGCCACCCGCAGCTCTTCCAAAGCACCTGCAAGAAAAAGGAGGGGGGGGGGGGATAACAACTGGTTGACAGACGGACTGGGAGAGTGTGGAAGGTGGGTAAAGTACTCTGAGAGAGAGAGAGAGAGAGAGAGAGAGAGAGAGAGAGAGAGAGAGAGAGAGAGAGAGAATATATTTTGATAAAGAGATGGAGGGATAAAGGAAGAAAAGGATAGAGATAGAAGAGTTTCTAAATCCCTCAAAAATGTCAGTTTCTCACGACACAAAACTAGACAGGCAGAGGTTGAACTGTTGATGCAGACTCAACTCGTGTTTAGACACGTCAGTCAAAATAGAGGGACTGGGGCGGCGGGCGGAAAGGCGACTGAAAGCAGTCAACAATACGGCACGGCACGATCCCCAATGTCTAAAGCAACAAGGCGGAACATAAACACGGCCTACCCTTCACGTCTGTTGATTCTGGCCGTAATCAGACCACGCCCTTCGTGTAAAATATGACCATGAAAGCCCCGCTTTAATCACAGCAAGCCACTCTCAGTCATTTAAACTCAAGGGTATGGACAGGGGATATGTGGAGGTCTGTCCCAAGCAGGTCAAAGAGGGTCTCAGAACAACTACTTGGAACTAGTCAGGGTCCTTTACAGGGTGTTGCTCGCAGGGTAGGAATGCAGTCTAGGTCCATGCTAGGTCCAGTCTAGGTCATCACCATGCAGACATTTCGACGAGACAGACACATGTTCAGTCCTGCGAGGACAAAGGACAATCTCATAAGCGTTCTCTCATCTGTGACTGAAACAACACCCGCTCGTTTTCATAGACCAGGCAGACACATCAGACATGACCTAAAGAAAACGTCAGCAGTGTACATTCACAAGGCCCATGGATTTCGGTTCCAGCTGAAGGCCTGGTGATGATGTCTGAATAGATCACCAAAGTCTCTTTAAAAGCAGTACCTGGCGCTGAGTGCATGGACCGTTATCAGCACGAACCGACACCACGGGAATGT
>CM031607.1:36223851-36256351 GCA_018398815.1 Conus ventricosus | reverse complement strand
AGAGAGAGAGAGAGAGAGAGAGAGAGAGGAGAGAGAGAGAGAGAGAGAGAGAGAGAGCTGTGTACACTGCGTTGTGTTGACTTCGTTTGTTGCAACAGATTTCTCTCGCTGTGTGAAATTCGGATCACACTACGTGGGTAGACCGCGGCGCCGTGATGGTATAGCATCATCCATACCCTTTGTTTCCTTTTGTATGTCGGCGTGTAATTTTCTTCACTTTGCAAAGTGGACCTTTCAGCAACATTTTTGGCCGTGGACAAAAATTATTCCCCCGAACACCTACCCTTCCTTCTCTTGTTTACGCCATAGGTTCTGTGTGCTCTCGGTGTAAAATGCACGTGAAACCTCGATTTTTACCCTCACATCAGAAAGACAAGCAGAGAGAGATGGAGGGAGAGAGAGAGAGAGAGAGAGAGAGAGAGAGAGAGAGAGAGAGAGAGAGAGGGGGGGACAATGGAAGAGAAGGAAGAAAGGGGAGAGAAAGAAATGTTCCAACTCCTTTTTAAAAAATGCCATGTGTCTCAACGACTTTAAATCAGAGAGGCGGAAAATGACTGTTAGAACAGACGCAGTTCGCATATGCACATGTCGGTCAAAAATCGGGGGAAAGGAAAAGGGGTGGGGGGGGAGGGGCGGGGGGGGTGGTGACGGGCGGAACGGCGACTGAAACCAGTGAACACGCCATGTCGCTGTTCACGTCGTCCAAAACAACAACACGGGACAGAAACACGGCCCACGCTTAATTTAATGCCCTATGATTCTGACCGCAGTGAGACCACACCCTGCTTATACAGCATAATAATCAGAACCTGCTTTAACCAGAAAATGCCAGTCCCAATCATTATGCCTTGGTATGGAGAGGGGGTATGTGGGAGTCTGTCCGAAACAGGACAGACACAAAGGGCCTCAGAACAACGGACTGGACTTGGCCAGGGTCCTCTGTCGTTCACATCCACAACGCCCACCGAGTTCGGTTCCAGCTGAAGGCCTGATGATGACCTCTGTATGACGAACCAAAGTGTCTCTGGAAGCAGAACCTGATACTGATTGCATGGACCGTTATCATTATGCATCAGCACCTGAAGGAATGTGAAAGTATCTTTCCCTTGCACAACTGTTCAGTCATGATGCTGACACAGGGCAGCAGCAACAACGATTATTGCATCACTAGTGATAGTTGATGTGATAGAAATATGACAGTGATGGTACTGGGTTTTTTTTATGCAATGATCACATGGTAAGAGTGATTATGAACATGAAAGAAATATACTACTTTAATTTACATGACCCATTCACGAATATAAAGTAAACCGTCGATAACCTTTGCTAGTATTTTCTTTTTCTAAACAAGAAGGCAAAGCGGACTTGAGTATTGATGCATAATTTAAGGTACTAATTGGACTAAAATCGTTGTCAGTGTATGACGACATTCGATAAAGAACCCCAAAACTACTACCCCTATCCCATGTAACTCTATTAAGCTTGAAACAAGCAAAGGGAGCCTTTACATCGGTTCTAAGACTGCGGTAATAAATGTCAATCGATATACATTTCGAAAAGAAAACCTTTATGTACAACTGTTGAATAAGAAGTGGGTGGAAACATGTCCAGGCAAACTGTGCCAAGAATGGGACATTGAAACGTCAACATCAAAGCCTTCACTAACACCAATTCTGTCCTTGAAAAGAACTGTTTGTTTCGCCTGTCTAGACTGCTTTCGTCTCATGGCTGCGACTCATCACCGAATTTCGGCTGGCTGTGTTAGTTCATCCATGGAATCTAACGGTGAAATATAGTCTACAGTTATGTGCTGTTCTCTGCACGACAGAGAGAAAAATATGACTTCTCCTACGGAAGCTAGTGAAGGACAGAACAGATGAGATGGGCCATGGGCCTGAACTCTTTTTGTCTGACCACCAGCTTCCAAATCGCTTGTCCCAATGAGCTGTGCAGAGCCAATGCCGCCAGGTGTTTGGACACTGTTATTCATGGCAACAGTTTCCTCCATTATCACAATGTAATATATGCCTTATGGGCCTAATGGATATGAGTCGAACCTTTATCAGCAAGCAAACCATGTCCTGTTTGTTATACACCCCGGAGCTATGGTGACCGGATATAACCTACTGTGCTCATCTTCTGATTATCGTTCCATTAAAAAAAAAATCGCATATACCCAGACTGACCTCCCCATTTATCATCCACCTATTTTTGTCTGTACTCTCCCTCCTCCCTCTCCCTTTCCCTCCAAATATCCCACACACATACCTCATTCCACACCCACCCACTCCCCCACCCCCTTGAAAGAAAGTGTCCAGAAACGGCTGCATTTGCACCAACTTTTTCTTTCACATTGTTCTTTGTATTCTTACTGGGGGGAATGCATGCCAGGGACTCAGTCCATCCAAAAGTATCAGAAGATTGGTCTAAATGTGGGTGGAAGCTAATGAATGATGGGAACATGTGGTGGTGGGTGGGTGGGTGGGTGGGTAGGGGTTATGTATGTCGAAGCTAATGAATAATGGGAGCATTTGGTGGGGGAGGGGGTATCTATCGTGCATTCACCATAGACAACAAAAAAAACAAGAGAGGAGAGAGAGAGAGAGAGAGAGAGAGAGGAGAGAGAGAGAGAGAGAGAAATCTTGTGCCATAGTGCATTGGCACTCGATGACGTAATACTTTGCCTTTTACAGATTTGTTTTTTGTTTTGTTGTTGTTAATCAAAAGTAATTTTCGTGCACGTAAGCTTAACCGCATTTCCAGCTTATCCTGAGGCCACAGTGATTACGTCAAGGAATCGATGTTTGGAGGACATTAATACAAACATGGTTGAGTTTTTCCATAGCATAGGCCCGGGCCCATGGCTTGCAGTTGATTTGACGTAGCATGTGCTGTTGTTGCTTTTTTATCCATGCATACACGCCCACAAGAGAGAGAGAGAGGAGAGGGGAGAGAGAGAGAGAGAGAGAAAAGAGAGAGAGATGAGAGAAAAGAGAGAGAGAGAGAGAGGGGGGGAGGCGGCATGCAGAGAGTAAGAGAGAGAGAGAGACAGACAGATAGAGACAGAGACAGACAGACAGACAGACAGCTAGACAGACCGAGAGAGACAGAGAGAGAGGACTCAGAACTCAGATGGTTTACTTCATATAAAGGCCATTGCCCCTTATGAAGGGGGGTATGGAGAAAGTAACAACAATGTATGAACATTACATAACACATCAAAGACTGGATGAAAATTCTCATTCACGAGTCATAACTGATCGAAATTGAAATGCCTTGAACAAGTAAATTGAGAAATTTCTGACTACACTTTCATTTTGAGATGCCATAGCAGGCTTAACCGAAATTGACAAGGATCCCTGAAAAACTTAACTGGTATAAATTGCGCTCTTAAACTAGATAACTTGCAGCAGCATAAAAACAAAATGCAATTCGTCTTCTTTTCCATCATTGCAAAGTGGACAAGTCAGATCCATTCCAGTATGTTTACAGTAGCGATACCTGTGTTGTGCAATATCTGAAATTCAAGTCGAAATTTGGTCATAATTAACTTCAAGTGTTTGGGCCTAAATCCATTTGCAGATAAAGTTTGACATCGTGAACTGAAACAAAATGTCCGATACATGGTAAATCTATCGCTATTTTTGACGTGAGCGTCCATTCTTGCCACCTGCACGCAATCAATCTTTCTTTAAATTCACAAAGAAATAATCTATCATTCTGCACACCTTGGTTCATCCAAACATAACCAAATCCAAATTTGTATAACTGACTACGGATATTTGACACCCAGTTTCTTTTATCTCTTACATCTAGGTCATATAACATCACATAAGCTTTCCGTGGTAATCTATATCATTCATTTTAGTTAATTTTAACCAGTATCGAATACAGCTTAATACAGAATTTATGTAAATAGGATATCTATTGGTCTCTCATAGACAAGGTCATTGGGTGTTCGCATTTCGACCCCTAAAATTTCTTTAAGGCAAAAAGATGTACTTTTTCGCATTGGCGGGCTGCAACGTCTAGTCCCAAAGTTCTGCCCGTACTGAGCAATGGGCTGAACCTGGGAATCAAATAACTTCAACAACAAATCTAAACTAGAATTCTTCAAAACATGAAGTTTTCTCGTAATACAAGCAGAGCTTTCTTTGCTTTACTTACCAGGTCATTGCATGCTAATGTGAAGCTGAGTTTTGTTGAAAACAATATACCAAGTATTTATAAGCATTTACCACAGGCATCACAGCATGGTTATACGTCCAATGCTCTCTTGCTGCTAAATAACCACCTTTTCTGAACACAATTATATTGCTCTTACTTAAATTCACTTTCAATCGAGAGAAAAAGCTGCGCGTTGCAGACTATTTAACTGGGTTTGCAAACCAATAATTGTCTCTGATAACAGTACAACATCATCTGCGAGTAGTAAGATAAAGAGCTCAAAATAGTCGATTGTAAACATTGCACCATGTTTACCCATTTTGAATTATTTCTATGGCAAGTTCATTAATAAACAAAGAAAATAAAACCGGACTGCACACATCACCTTGTTTAACACCTTAAGTGCACTTGATAAAATCAGTTAATTTATAACCACACCGTAACTTAACTTTAACATTTTTTTACATACTTTTAATGCAATGGTATAGATGACCACTTATACCATTTTTTAACTAGAATGACCAAAGAATTTTCCTGTTTATAGTATCAAAAGCTTTTTCAAAATCAATAAATGCAACATATAATTTTCTGTCGAAAGAGAACTGTTTTTGAACGAGAGCTAACAAAGTAAACTGTGATCAACAGTCGAATAGTTCTTTTTGAACCCTGCTTGGTATTCCCCAGTAATGATATCTTCTTCAACCCACTCTTGTAAACGATGATTAATAACTGTACTATAAATTTTACTACTAATATTGCATAGCGAAATGCCCCTGTAATTGTTAGGATTGTTGAATCACCTTTTTTGTACAGAGGAAATACAATACTTTCTGTTCATGTGTTAGGGAATATACTTTCTGAAACAAAGCATTAAAGAATATGACCAAGAAATCTGCAACACAATCACCTGCATTTTTTAACAACTCTCAATTATTCCATCCCGGGCCAGCAGCTTTTTTCATTTTAATCTTTCTAATTGCTAAAAGAACTTCCTCTTTTGAAATGTGTCGATTAAAATAATTATCATTTTCATCAACATTAAATTCGTCATCATCTGCTTCACTTTTTTTTCGAGTAAATTTTTAAAGTGTTGAAACCAGTCATCCAGAGTGATATCATTACTAATGTGTTTTTTTTTACATGAAATTATATTTACATTTTCCCAAAATTGCTTTTGATTATTCACAGAAGATAACAATTCATTTAACAACGACTTATGAAAATCGTTCTCTTTGCGTTTTAACAGATGCTTAGAGAGAGAGAGAGAGAGAGAGAGAGAGAGAGAGAGAGAGAGGAGAGAGAGAGAGAGAGAGAGAGAGGGGAGAGAGAGAGAGAGAGAGAGAGAGAGAGAGAGAAGTACGTGTGTGAGATAGTAAGGACAGAGGAGGTGCGTGCATGCGTGTGTACTTTTGTTTAGAAATATGCATGTGCGTCTGCATGTGAACCTAAATAGCTTTGAAGAGAGAGAGAGAGAGAAGAGAGAGAGAGAGGGGGAGAGAGAGGAGAGGAGAAAAGAGAGAGAGAGAGAGAGAGGAAAGGATTAGAAGAAACTGAAGAAAGTAAAAGAGATCAATGACGGGATGGATAGTCGGAAAGGGAGGGGGGGGGGGGGGGGGGGGGGGGGGCATTCCACAAAAAATCAGGTCAATTCACCCCAATTCAATTACATTTCTAACCCAGTTCCATGTGTTTGTAGAAATAACACTGTACCCTCGAATTTAGCAGATGATTGGCAGAACCAGCCGTGATCATCTTTCCTTTCGTCAGCTGATTGATTGACTCGTTCCCATGGATACCACGCTTCACCAGTGCTTTGTTCTTGTATGCAGTTACCGCATTCCATTTCTGCAGCTCTGAACATGATGATATAATCACGATTCACCCAACGACTGGGAAACTGTTCACATATTTTTACAGTTTCCTGTCGACGTTATCATAATTGTTTTCCATTAGTCTGTAGTATATTTTTCACTTTGCAAATTTTTTTTTCTTGTGCGCACCTCTCTCGTCAAAGATACTTAGGTTTTGTACTTTTCTTTCTGTGGGACTCATGTATCGAGGACAACGTTTATCTGGTGCAAGCACACACAACACACACAACACACACACACACACACACTCCCCCCCCCCCTCCACACACACACACACACACGGCACGCTCAGATGATGTTACCTCTCCCTGCCAACCAGAGGACATTTCTATTTTTGGTGCACGGGAAAGGCTGAACATTATTAGAAACGATTCCGTTTTATGACATCTTTCACTCGAAGACATCAGCTATCATGTTTGTTACTTGAATGTCTTCAAAAAACAGGACAGAGAGAACGCTGATTAGAATTGTTTAAAGTTCGTTTTTGTATCGATATTTTTTTTCTTGTATTCATGAATTTGGATGAGCCACGTGATTTCGAAAGTCACCAATGTCCTTCTATATTGGTTGCAGGAGCTTTCGGCTTTCTTCTGTTGGTGGTGTTTTTTTTTTTTTTTTTTGTAATCCTGAGTATTACATTTTCCACAAAACGAGGAAAAACGGAGTCTGCATCCGATTATCGTACGTTTTGTGGTTTGGAGAGAATCAAGATGGTCGGTACACTGAAAGTGCATTGGGATTGAACTGAGATTTGGTGAAGCATGATTTAATATCAGAATTCTCTTCAATTTTTCAAGTCTTTGAAAAAAAACAACCATCCACTTTCAAATTGTACAGGCAAGTATACTTCACTGTAAGATATACACCTCGACTTTTGGCCCAGGGACACACACACACACTCACACACACACACACACACACACACACACACACACACACAAAAATCTCACTCAGAGGAAAACGCATATCATATTGCACAGGCCTGCTTTAGTTCTCAACACTGTATCGACTGTGACAGAATCGGAATGTGCACACCATCGGTTTCTTCTCTCTTGTTTACAGCATTCATATTATGTAAATGTTTCATGTCTTTTAGTCATGTTTCAAATCATGATCTAAGCGAATTTGGTGAGGTATGGGCCACTTGAATAATGTATTCTAATTGAAAACATTTCCTACTTTTAAACATACTTGCCATTTGTGTGCTAAATCACAACTTTTTCATTCTTTACCAACCCCCCTCTTACAAACACCAAGGTACAAATTCCTAGTTATCCCATTTCATTTTTTTATACTACGCGGACGGGGGAAATCTTCATCGGTGTATTTTACTTCAGACCTCTATCGATAAGCGTGGTGGTATATTCCAGCTGATGACTCGGACTAAACAGGACGATTTCTTGGTTGCTTTCTAACGAGGGGACAGGGTGCGGGGGGGGGGGGGGGGGGGGGGGGGGGAGGAGGAAAGGGAATGTGCATCATGCGGGGTTTTATGGGTGGAGGGGCAGTGGGGGGGCAGGGGGGTGAGGTGGGAAGGGATAGTGGAAGAGCGGAAGCTTGAGCGCTTCTGAATTGGGGTAATCGTTAGCTCCGAAGCCTCAAATACTTAACCTACCTGAGTGGCGGAGATGCGTTCACTGTCTAAGATGTGTGAGAGTCCTAAGGGACAATTAAACATTTCGACGAATCTTTTTCTAATAGAGGATGTTTACGAAGGTTTGTTGGAGGAGGGGAGAGTGAGGGGTGGGAGGGTTAATGCTGATCTTATAGAAATGATTTCCTTTTCTTCTTCGGCAGATTAGTGACATCTTTTACTTCTTTGGTGTCAAAGATGAGATTCGTTTCAAAGGGAAAGGAAGTTGAATCAGACAGTAGATTGTATGAACTTTGTTTTCGTCTTTTATCTGTCTTTTTGTTTTAGAAATATCAAGATTTTGGCGGGTGTGTGATTCCAACCCCCCAAATTTGGAAATCTGTCTTGCGATTGGTAGGCACCCCCCCCCCGTTTGTAGAAATTTAACGTTTAATGATTGGTGGTGAGTCGCATGAGGATCAACCCAGCACCTTACATGGAGACTGTCCATGACTGACTTAAATCGGGGGGGGGGGGGGGGGGGGGGGGGGTATTATCCCTAATCTTTCGAGGGACGAAGTTCCAACAGACAGTTGAAAATCAAGCAATGCCACCAGATGGAGGTAGTCCATAGTTGTTCAGAAAATATTTCATGACAATCCAAAATTTCGTTTTGTATTTTATAGATCGGGGTGAGAGAGAGAGCAGAGAGAGGGCGGGATGGTTAGCGGGAAGACAGCGACCTGTTTTTCATATTGTCTTGTGTTGATTCACTGTTAACATCAGATTTCTCCAGCTGTGTTGACATTAGGGATGCATTCGCGGAAACACGACGGCGCTATTGCACAACGCCATTCATACGTTTTCTTTCCTTTGATTCGTCTACACGTGGTTTTGTTTGCATATCCAATGAGTATTTTTCTACAACATTTGTCCAGAACTCACAAAAACACACACACACAACACACAACACACCGAACAATCCCCCTCTACGCTTGTTTACTCACCGGGTTCTTCTACACGCTCTCAGTTAGTGAATACGACAACTCGGTTTTAATCGTCCGAAAAGACTAGCATCCGGTCAAGTTCAGTCGGAGAAGGAGGGGATGATGACTAAATCGTTTCGATCCATTCCCAAAGCTGTCAGGGGAGGAAAGAGGTGAGGTAACAAGCGCGGACAGTGAAGGACGTGTGGGTTGAGGGTGGATGGGGGGGGGGGGGGAGAAGATGGGGAAAGGTGTGGGCAAGTGGTCGATATTAATTGTGTTTTGTGGGCAATTTCCCCCTTCATCCAACACGGTGATCAGACGGCCACTTGGGGCGGCAAACGCCCATTCCGACCTAGCATGATTACCGGCAATGACTGAGCAGATCGCGTTTATTGTGATGTATGATTAGATGAGAGGAGTGAGAGTGTGAGAGAGAGAGAGAGATGAGGGGGGGGGGGGGGTGGGAGGGAGATGAGAGTAGAGAGAGGGGATGGAAGGGAAGGGAGGGTGGTTGGGGAAGGGAGAACATAAGAGTAGGAGAGAGAGAGAGGAAACGGAAAGGAGAGGACAGACAGAAAAACAACTGAAATTCAAGAGCGAGTGAAAGAAGGGGGTTGGGATACTGGGAGGGGGCAGATGAAAGAAGATAGAGAAGGGTGGGTATGGAGGAAATGAGTGAATGAGTGTGGTGAGTGAAATAAGAGTGGACTGAGTGAGAGAGAGAGAGACGAGAGAGATGAGAGAGAGAGGGAAGGAGAGAGAGAGAGAGGGGAGAGCGAGAGGGTGTAGAGAGGAGAGACGAGACAGAGACAGAGGGTATGAGTGAGGGAAGCGAGGTAGGGTGATAGTCAACTCAATGCTTTTCTTCCACCCGGGCCATGTACGGAAATTCATGTATCTAAAAAATAAAAATTAAAATTAAAAAAACAGACAGACAGACAGAGAGATTGTGGAACCAGCAAGACAGATTGGTTGCCATGCTATTCATACATCTGTAATTGATAATCTCTATTTCTGGTGGATGATCTTGCTCCGTGTTCACCTTAACCTAAGTATGAACAAGGGACGAAAAAAGGGTTCATACCTTTCACTGCTACAGCCCACTTCTGACTAAATGTCACTTCAGAGCCAGCAGATTTCATTCGTACAGCCTGCCTCATTCTTCACTATAACTGGCGAATGACTGAGAAGTGGCCGAAATATTTCGAGTAAGTGTTCAGCGCGTTCGGAATCTGAATTCATAGTCTAAATCTATCTCGTTTAGTCCGGAATCAGTTAATTCCATTCATCAGATGGAGAGAGACGAGATGAGAGGAGAGAGAAGAGAGAGATGTTGGGACTTAGGTGCTGAGATACTGGAATTTGCATATACATAAAAAAAATCTTGAATACGATCCTGGGTGCATGTTAATCAGTACAGTATTTCTTCATTCTAAACCCATTTATACCCAATCTTCCCATTTCAATGAACATGCGATGAAATGATTCGTTTTTGTAGTCTCGAGACTCTTGCCAACTTCTTGTGCATGCCCAAGGTAAAATTGCTTTCAGTAATTTCTTTTGTGGCAGCGCCCCAATTGTGTTTGACAACATATACATTCCCTTGAACAGTAATCATTTAGGGCTATTTGAAAGGGGTTATTATTGAGAAGAAAAAAAAACCGTTCCGTTTATTTTCTTGACCAATGGATTGACCTTTCCGGAATCACTCTGATTTTGATAGTTTTTATCATTGTTTTTTTTCTCTGGAGAGCTAATTTAACCAATGTTTCGAGGGGGTATACGTTTATCTTCGTGCTCGACACCACTCGGAAGTCATTTGCTAATTTGCGGATTGTGCAACGCATGCACAATTTTGGGAATGATTTGCACGGAAGCGTAATTTGACTTTTTGAAATGTCGCTCATTCTTTCCCGCATCCGCATGAAAGTGAATTGATAGGGAATGACCGTGAAGTCAATCGCGGTTTAAATCGAAGTCCTTTGGAACTGTCCTTAAGATCAGTTTCAATGTGCTGCCCAGTCAGAGGACAGCCAATAAAATTCCCGCACATGTGCTATCTGCAATCGAGAATGTGTGTGCTCGTGGGCAAGAGGAAATGCATGAAGTTATAAATGTACCATCGTGTTGGACTAAGTGGGTGATCTATCCGTAAACGTGAAGTGTATCCTCATGCACAAGTCCACCAGGCTAATGTGGCGAAAAGTGATCATGGACCATGCCAATGTAGTCGAAATAAAGTTTCTGGACTCATGTGGAAGAGTGCTGTAATAGTTATACTGATACAGGATAAAATATTAAATTTTTTTTTGCCAGGTATGATCACCATACTAGTACTTCTCAACAATGCATATGTTCAATGGCCATGCTAATCATTTTCTTAAAAAAATTATCTGGTTTCCGCACCTAAGTTATGTGCGTAAGATTTTTGTATGTGTTTTTGAATTTCTGATCATAATCCCATTTGATTACTGCGCCTGGCTTGTCGTCCACGAAGGAGGAAATGGTTGGTCTGTTGTATGTTACCACAAAGCTATGGTTCACAACTCGTTTCAGACGACCTGTAACCCTCTTGTTGCTCACTAACGACTCTGGCTACAACTCCAATTAAACTCAAAGAACTTGAACGGAGAATGGTACGCTGGCGAAATGTTTTGGAAAAAAGTGTCACTGTTTCATAATGAAAGGACAAATGTTCTTTCGTGATGGAAGACAGTGTTTTTGCAAAAATGTTCAGAAAAAATACATCAGGTTGTCCGCTCCCACTCACTGGACAACCATAACAGAATGTTTATTGGCACTGCTACGGCAGAACTCTTTGGTTGTTCAAAGAACTTTGGACGGGTAATCTCCATCTTTACTGGCAAGTTTTAGGTCAGACATCGCCTGCATTGTCGCTTTTGTTGCATTGTGCCATCCAACCCTTGCAGAATACTCTTTCCTGAATATAAACTAGTGACTGGTGAACCTTCGAAAGCGTAGTCAACAGGTGCTGGTTCCATTATTGTCTCTCCGTCTTAGATATAGATTACGTGGATCCAAGTTGTTTAGCGCAGGGAACCCCCCCCCCCCCCATAAAGTTGGGAAAAAAAGGGGGGGGGGGAAAGTATGCAAACAAACGCAACATTGTGATGACAAGTTAGCAAAGGTTGAGTTTTGTCTTGTCAAACATTTAGGTTTTGTTGTCTTATTTTGTTCATGTTGAGTTTTCAATTTCAACAAGTGATGCTGATTTTGCCCCTATTATTGCCCCCTTCAATGATCTTATTAGAGCAGATAGTAAAGATCGTCACCTGGACCGACAATTGATTGCAAGATTATAGCAGATCCGGTGGATCCTCAAATTTACCCTGTTCTTCTGCTGCCTGATTGCAGTATGATTGGTTTTGCACTGACGCGAGGCTCCCACCTGGTGTATGAGCAGTTCTTTGGGAACAGGATGGTCTTGTAAGCCTTGATGTTTGTCCGTGAGAAAACCCGTTCGCCTCCAAATGGTACTCCAACATCGAAAGAGAGTGCCCACAATCGTTTTGGGTGACTTCCAGTTTTTTTGCGCTTTCAAAGACAAAAAAAATGATAAATTAAAAAAGAAATAATGTAATAAATAAATAACAAATAAATAACTTGAACGCTTAGCTGCTAGAGCGCCCGGATGGTGATCCTCGTTGACTTCTGGGGGTTGCGGGTTTCGACTCCCGTCGGGGCGTGTCGGGTTATGGGGGATTTTCCTCTCGGAGCTAACATTTATAAGCTGAGATTCCGTGTGTGAAACGCGCGCAATGACATCTTACACTTACGTAAAATCCAATCACAACTGTCGGAAAAGAGGCCAGTTTGACGTGGTATGGATGGACACGTATCTGACGGCACTGGACTGAACGGACGCTGAAAACGACTGGAATGTCGCGCAGCATCACAGCTTTCTGTCAGTTCTTCCTAGGTAGACAGCCCGCTGGAGGTAAAGGAGAGCGTGGACTGTGAAAAGATAGAGATTGGTCTCTAACAGATGATAGACGCTTTATTTCGTACTCTAACAATAGTGATAATAATAATTCTATGATAGTCTTCGATGAACCCTATAGGTGTTGTTGTTTTTTTTCGTTATAAAACCTATACCTGTTATGTCAACATTTTTGCCAACAACTGTCGCGAGCATAACAGTAATTTTTGTGCTGTCGATTTTTCCCACTGATTATTTGTGGGACCTTTAGTTTCTCTTGTTGGAAAAACCCACTTATGTCTTAGCACTTGGACTTTGTGGACGGAAACCAGTGATAACGTACTGCGAACTCAGTGCTGAATATTAGAATTAAAAAAAAAGTACGCTGATTGGATGTTTTTTCCCGTCGGTGTGGTGTTTTTCTTGTAAGTCTTGATGAAAAAAACATTCAGGTTTCTAGATCAATAGAGTATTTCAATATTTTGTCTGAATTGTTTCATGGAATGTCGACTATTGTTCTTGGACAGGGGTAGAAGCGTCATGCTAATTATTAGTATTTTGTAACGATGACAATGAAATATCGCTTGCTTACGATGAATTTCTAGTAGACAAACTGCTTAGTGTAAAGTTGGTATTTTTTTTTTAAAATCTTGATTATAACTTTTGCTGTTTTCCCTGTCATCAGATGGAACACAATCCACAGGCTTTAAAAACAAAACATTTGAACCATGACCATTTAATGTGTATATCATGTAAACAAAAAGGCAGGGTACGGTGTAGAACCATAATCATTAAACGAAATATTAATTGCGATTGCATGATGATGCTTACATCACATTTTAAATGCAATTAAATGCTTGGATCTTTTTAAAGATATATTTTACACGAGCCAAGGCCCAATGGGGATGATTCCCGTACAAACAGTCCAAGGTTTCTGGAAGTTCTATACTGACAATTTCTCTTTTCTGTCACTCTTTTACTTTGTTGTTGTTGGTGCTGTTGTTGTTATTATTATTATTATTGTGTTGTTGTTTTTGTCTGTTTTCACAACTCGGTTCCACTATTTTCTCTACCCTTTGTGGCCATTTCAGTCTTTGTGACTTGAAACTATTTTGCATTTTTTCCCCTTGTCCAATTCAAGAATCCCAGTTTTACTTGGGTTTGTTCATTTTTTCAATCCTGGCAACCAGGTGATGAAACTGTACATTAAGAGTGGACACTCGCTGTCTATTCTTGCTGTGTATGTTTATTAGGGTGGTAGATTCCTTGTACACGTGCGGACAGGGGACAAGCGGGGTTAAAACATTCTCTCCTCTGCATATGTTTAGACTCGTCCCATACTGGGGATTCGAAGAATAATATAACAACAAAATCTTTAAATCTACATTCTAAACTATTCTCAGGGTTAATTAATGTTTTATGCTCAATTAGTATTAAAATATGGACAAATTAAGTTCATCTTTCCAATAAGTTCTTCTACTAAAAACAAAGAAACATTTTCAGGTGTCTTTGAGACAGATTTGGTATGTATTTTTCTATTTGCATTTGTAAATGTAGCTTTAGAAACACCCCACACAAACTGAAAAGTTCTATAAATTGTTGCATTTTCATCATAAACACCCACACAAAAATTCCATTTTTCTTGAATTATTATGTGGTAAGGCGTTTGCACACTTTTTATGAAATTAAACTGTTTTCAGAGACAAACAAACAAATCTGAATGTGCAGAAATTCCACAGTACATGTGTCAACAGTTATAAATGTACACGTTGTGGTAGACGTCCGCCTGTTTCAGTTAATACAAATTTTTTGTGGCTAGATGAGATGACTAATCCTCAGCGCGCATGCATTTGAATTTCACGTCTCTATTTTTATTGTTTATTTTAGAAGATTTTCTACTATGGTATTTCAATATTCAATTTGCCGGACCATTATTGAACAACAATTTTCAAAATACAATGTTAATCATGAGTTTTTACAGTGATCATTATTTGCGTCCAACTTTCTGTGAAAATTGCCTCTTAAATGAAGCCACTCTTAATACACTGGTTCATTTTCGGGAAAATCAGACTCCGTAGGCATCAGAGAGTCAGGATGTCAAAACACACTTTTCTAGGGACAAGATGCCCTGGACTCCATTTAAACCATATGCAAGCTGTATCTTGCCGCTGTTGCCCAGTCGGCAACCAGCCAATAAAAACCATGGTCGACAGCTGGATCGAGGTAGGGGAAACGTAGTTATTGGTATTACCTAGGAACAAAATCGGTATGTAAATCAAAAAGAACGTAGCCTACTATTCTAATCAAATTTTTGGGTGCTTAAGGTTCATTAAAAGGACTTTGAATCTGTATTTTGCCTCTGGTTGCCAATGGTTACCAATGACTTGTACGCAAGGCAACAAGGCTGACATACAGGTCAGAAATTTTTTTAATTGTGTTTTTTGTTGTAATAAACATCAGTCTCATCTTCAGAATCCATTTGAAGGGCACTATTTCTAGAAGTACTCAGTCAATTCAAATCAGTTCTGAGATATTAGCAGCCCCGAAAAATTTGGGTATATGGTATTTTCAAACTTGAGAAAAAATCATACACTATCAGGTTTAGCACAAAATAGGCAGTAATCACTCTTAGCTTTAGAGTTTCACTGCAACTAATTCTGTGCTAGCATAAAATACAATTATTTATATTTACCAATGCTTATTAGTTTGATATTAATATAAAAAAAATATTAATTTAAAATAAGTCAGTCAATATTGTGATTTTAAAAACTTGGGAAACACGCTTTATCTCATGACCAGAATCAGCCAATGATTGTCCCATAGTGTTGACCTTAGACGAATTTTTTCATTCCTTGCGGCGAGGAAGTACTTTATTTTGACTGACAAAAAAGTATCCCCAATATATTTGAGAAGTTCTCGCTTGTAATAAGTTTTAAGGTCCTTTTCTGGTTGATTGTTCTGACAAATAGGATTAGAGCATCGCAGTCATTGATCTAGGATGACGACAATCTCTGAACAATTTCTGTCCTAAGTTATTCTCATCTGACGTTAGTCAGAACTGCAGAACATTTGCCAAAAGGATTTTTGTCACAAAAATATTGATGAAGACCTGTGATGGCTAGCCAGAAGGCTTAAGATCAGCTATTGCACTTTGTAGAAGAAAGTCTTTGGTGGCATCGAAGGACGGTTCTTTTAGAGACACCTTGCAAAGATTAAGCTTTGACTTTCTCTTCTCTCTTCGAAGTTTGAGCAGAACAGTCACAACAACTGCAAAGAAAGTAGTCCAAGCAGACAGAGTCCTGCAGAGCCTCCCCCCCCATCACTGCTTTAGGCTGAGAAGGGATGTGCTTTATGGTAGGGAATTACTGAAACATGAGTGATGCCTGCTCCTCCTGCCTTGCCCAAAATGATCGGCGATCTAAGATCAGTGTCAAAAGTCCTCGTGATCAGATTCACTTATTGGCGACACGCCTGTTGCCCTCTGAATGTGGAGGCTGCAGATATTGGTGAAGAAGGAACACTTATTGTCGATGGCAGGTCGTATGTGTTTGCTCTAGGGAAGATACCTGAAGCAAAAACTTCGGGGGACCTTGCTGACAATTAGTGTTACATCTGTACTACAAATTGGGGTGGCTTCAGTCGTATTCACATCATTATGACTGATTACTCGACCTGTCATTAAAAGCGGCACAGATAGAACGGGGAAAGCAGGCGTGCCGTGAGAAGAGGATTAGGACAAGGAAATGTTCTCTCTCAGATTGGTACAACTTCATCACACATGCAGTGAACAAAGCCGACTTGGCCCGAGATTCTTATCCAGAAGCTGCTTCTAAACACACCGGCAGACAAGATCCATTGTGTTGCAGGAGGTTTCAAGGAGGGAGAACAGAGTGGAGTCTTCTACCTGCGTCAACACTGAAGAACTGGAGGCGCCAAGTGGAAGTGACACGCGTATAATACTGCACTATGTCAAGAGACGAGCATCCAGCATCGTAGTTGTGGCTCGTGACACTGACGTTGCTAGTGCTTCTGCTGGCAACTTTGCGAATGTCTGTCCACGGATCCTGGATGAAGGCTGGAACCTCCCAGAAAACCGAAATACATCCCAATTTCATACATAGGGCCAGCTTCAGTTTAATGTTTCATATCCTCAGCATTCTTGCCAGCGTTTCACTCGTTGACTGGATCTGACACCTCTTATTTCCTGGTGTGGTCACACAGAAATTGAGGAATGTTACAAGGAAAATCGCGGACCACCTGTCCAAATCTCGGCAAGGCGACCTCTTGGTGACCCAAACCTTTGCTGCTGCAGAAGCCTTCATATGTGAAGTCTAAAGATTCACGCTAAGCTTCTGTGGACAGTGCCAGGTCAACCTCTTTGCTCAGCCCACTGTTGGAGACCCCTACCCCCAACTCTGATGCTTTTTGTCCGTCCACATCAAGCGGTCACATTATAATAGCATCAGTATGGTGGACAGGCAGACAACAGCGTTGAACTATGCCCCCAGAGATTGGGATGGAAATATTCTGAGTGGTGCTTGTTCAAAACCTTGACCTCCTTGCCTTCACTGCCAAACGTCTGCATCGAAATCATCCCTTTCAAGTGTCTACCACACAGTGCAGAAGCAACAATTGCAACTTGCAGGAGAGGCTCCATGTAATTCGGCATGTATCTGCGTACCCACGCCCGGGCGACGTCTGCCGAATTAATTCTGATAAAATTGTGGTCATGACTGTGGTATTGTGTTAGTGACTGATTCCATTCCATCAGTGATGATTCCATTGTTCTCGTATAGATCAGGGTTGGAATTATGCGTACGGTTAGAGGAACACCAAACTGACGGGAAGCTTAGGATATGTAAGTCACGGATCTCTGACATAAAAATTGACAGTTCTGATGAACTTCATTTGAATGCTTTTGTTTTTGTTTTCAATTTTTCATGCTGAAAATCAATGTTACATTGAGGTTTATTTTATCTTATGAACATATGTGCTAGCACAGGTTTGTAGCAGACGGGGACCAGGGAGGCTATTGCCCCCCCCCCCCCCCCCCCCCCCCCCACCCCCCCCACCCTCCCCCACCCCCCCCCCCCCCCCCCCCTCCCCCCCCCCCCCCCCCCCCCCCCCCCCCCACCCCCCCCACCCCCCCCCCCCCCAACACACCCCCCCCCCCCCCCAAACAACAAAATGGGCGCGTTTTTTTTGCTGTTATTTGGAGAACACGCGAATTCATTCGTGATGACCTTTTTTTTTTTTGGGGAGCAGCTTCAATTTCATCCTGGCTAAATTCTTTTTTTTTCTTCTTTTTTTGGAGATCAGCACAATTCATCAGTGGATTCGTCTCTTCCAATATTGGTTTGACTTTTTGGGGGCAAATTACTTTGCCCCTAATTTTGATATAGCCTACACTTATGTGTGAGTAGTGTTTGGGTTTTAATACCTGCCTGTTTCGTTTGCGAGTAGTTATGACAATGTGAAGCATCGTTTTTTCCCCTTGCTTATTCACAATGCAATGAAAGATCATTCTGATGATTCTGAAATAAATTTATTTTTTTCACAAATTTTAATTAAAGATGCAATTCAGTGTTATTATGACTGACAGGAATACGGTCGTTTTCGTTTCACAAAACTCGGTCTATTTTCATGATTGTTTCTTGTCTTTCATTAGATTAGTGTCATGTCACAAACTAATTCATTGTTATTTTCTTGAAAACAACTGGGTGGGTAATGACTAAAAATTTCGCGAAATAAAAAGGATAGTTTCCTATATGCAACGTGTGGTGTATCGTGGCAGGCTTGCGTGTGGACGCATTTGAATAAATTAATTGTATCCAGTTGAACGGCGCGAAACTGCTCTTGTCAAAATGCAAAAATGGATTTAGCATACCTTAAATCTTCAGAAAAAACCTACTTGGGACAATTTGATCCATTTTTGCATACTATCTTTAATTATTTTTTTTAGCTGATTTCTCTGAAAAATGAGCCAGTCTATACACCTTTAAGCCCAGTGTCCATCTTAGTTCATTTAAGTCAGCGCCATAATGATATGGAACTCTCAATGCCTTGGTTCTCGTTATTTGTGCTTGTTTTAACTTTTGATTATGTCACTCTGACCATACAAAACAGAAATTTACTGAAGATAAGATTATATATATAGCTGATGGTCATTTTGAGAAGCATTTATTTTATTTTTCCCCATTTCACCAATCAAGCACATGCTGTTAGGTTAGGCAGATTATCTACACTGAGATATGAATGCTTATTCCCCTATTTTCTAACATTCTAAGACATGAGAGCAAGCTTTGTTTATTAATTCAATATTTCTTGCAGTCATTGCAACACCAAGCTGCTCTGTAGTTGCTGAATGGTTGATCGGGTACTTATCCTTGAAATTTATTAGTTTGTTGTTTTATATATATATATTATATATATAGATAGATATATATATATATTTAATATATATATATATTATATATCAGAAATTTAAAATGCCTCTAAACATTTTTTAAGTGCTCAACCCTTATATATATATCTCCACTGTCCTTGTGAGATGTAGTATACGTAGATTACAAACAATACATCGCATACATTGTTCTTTGTGGAAAAAAAACAAAACATACAAAACAACAACAAAAACACCCAATAAACACCTCAAAGGTGCTGAGCTACTGGATCTCTGAAATCGTCAACTTGGTGTCGTCTAATGACGCCTTCAAGGTATCACCAACAATGTCTGTCTTGTTTTAACCTCGCTGACTTTCAGTTCGTTAATCGTTTATCCCCGTTATGGGTAATCGGGTTGCAAAGGATCGTTCCCTAAGTGTACTGGGGAACTGTTTGGTTTCCGCTAGGGATGTAACTTTGTAAAAACTTTCCTGTGATGGGAAATTCAGCCTTGACAGTTGATTGACTCCATGAAATTTGCCTTAATGATTCGTAAGGTATACTAATTTCATGCGAAAAGGGTGTTTTGTGTAGTATTTCACGTTCACTGACTCTTCCGGGAATTAACTTAATGGAAATCTGTTGCACATAGACCAGGCTAAAAACGATTCAGAGCCTATTCAAGTGTTCAAGCTCAGAAGGGCGGACGTACGTTTAAGTTTCAGGTCATACAATTCATCAGTATTTTGCAGAGTTTGGAGATGCGGTGAAAGTTGCAAAGGCCCCATCCATCAATCAGAGGACTTGATCATTTTGGTGCCGGGACAAAAATAATACTGTAAATAACTCAGAAGATTTCTCTTCATTAGCTCCTTGTAGACAAACTTGTCTCTTGCTCAAATAGAAGACAGAGTGGCTTTCGCGGAATGAACATAAATAGCAAATAGATTACACTTGTCTTTTGTTTCTCATCTCTGTTACTTTAATTTATTTAATTTTACTTGCATATGTCGGTGCTTTGTGATTCCGTTTAAACTTCCTTCCGATAGGAAGTGGAAACCGCCGCCTTAATAATGAATGTGATCCGTTGGAAGATTATCTTTTCGGTACAAGCTATATCAATGAAAATACATCTCTACTTAGAAAACACTTGACGCAGCGAAAGCAGGAAACTAAAAAAAAAAAATTAAAAGGTATGTACAGTGCCGTATTGTGAAGTCGGATCTAAAAGATCTGTTTCACAGTGCCTCATATATGAAACCGGTTACTAAAATTATCTGTGACAGTGCCGCAAATGTGCCCTTCCTACATCTCTTTTGAGCATGGAGAAAAAAAGGAAGATAGAATTACACCCGAAGGTGCAGGGGGACAAGAGTAATATCCTAATACTAAACCAGTTAACGGGAGCGATCTGCACTACCTGTGGAAAGCCCGCATTGTGTTTCATACGGTTCATGTATACACGCTTGCATGGTGGATGCCATTGTGTGTCACCAGACGGGAGAAAAGAACCACATGGAAGCGTCTCCATGGGTTGTACTTCCCCATATTCCAAGACTACAGAGACCCACCTGCGAAGGCGCCACACCAAGGATCTGCTACCTGCGCGCATCCTGCAGCCCAGTTCATCGATGTTTTGCTGACTGTGTGAAAACTGTACACTCCAGGCACAGCGAGTTCTTCTGTACATGGTTTCATGCCTTGTGTAGTGGATCCCAGGTCGCAGTCATTCCCGCTGTCAGCAGGACTTTCTCTTTGGTCAGTGGGTCTTGTTCTTCACCGCTCACTGGGCCTTTTTACAGAGTCGGCCTAGGTTTCTGTACCAAATGACGCAAATGTGCACATCGGTTATCTCTTAAAGACGAATACTTTAATGAAGACGAGGTTCTATATTTTGGTCGGCACACACATCGACTATGAGTACAGGGTTAATGGATCGTTCGAATCAATAGAAAGAAAATTGTATATGTTGCAAGTTCATGCCGAAGTTCAGCGAGGTTTTTGCTGTATTGTAGTGTCATTACATAACGGCTGTTAGTTTTGGCTTCAGTCCGGTGGTTTTTCCTTGTATCAGCTAGGCACGGGCTTCGTCTTGTTACGGGAAGCGGGGATAGGCTTAATGGCTACAAATTAAATTTACAGGTAACGCCTGCAGTCAATCCACTTCTGAAACTCACAATATTTTGTCAGCTTGCCATCAGGAAATGTTCATGGGTTATATTCACAGCATCATCCTTTTTAGGTTTTTCTTTTTCATTTTACAGAATAACATTTAAGCACAATGACCATAATAAGCTAACTACCACACAAATTATGTTTTTCTTAATTGTGCCAAGATTCTCTCTTCAGACCCACAACCAGTGTATTTCAGCAATTCAGTTGGGAATCGTGCTAACATGACGCTCCTGACGGAGACGATATGCGCTGGCGCTGCGCAACGCACGCCTTGCACACTCACACACACACACACACACACACACACACACACACTCACTCACGCACCCTTTATGTAGCAGGCTTTGTGTATGCTCGTGCGCGCGCGCGAGGTGTGTGTATGCATGCGCATGCGTGGTGTGGTGTGGTGTGTGGTGTGGTGTGGTGTGGTGATGGTGGTGGTGGGGTGGTGGTGTGTGTTGTGTGTGTGTGTGTTGTGTGTGTGTGGGTGTGCCATACCGAGTTGGGGAGAGACAGACAAGAGAGGACGGTCAGACAGACAGAAGACAAAACGGGCGGGCGGAGGACAAGCAAGACAGAGACAGAACAGCGTGGTACAGGATTTGATTTTGTTTATCAATTGGTATAACTGGAACACCGTATATAACGAGAGACGATGAGAGAGAGAGAGAGAGAGAGAGAGCGAGAGAGAGAGCGAGAGATGAACGATAAACTGGAATGCATCCGTTTCCTTGGCAAACGAAAAAAAAAAATCGCGTGAGCGTGGAATTACTTTAATCCCTTGGTGAACTTCGTTCCAACTTTTACATTCAGCGGCCATAATGCTGCGAGAGTGCTCACGACTCCGCTTCGACAGACGCAATAACTTGTCTGGCTGAATCGTTTCTAGCGTTCTGGAAAAGGCCAAAATGGCCCTCCCCCTGCACCTGTAACACAATCGCCAAGACATTGTCTTGCGCACGGGGTGCAGGGCTGCTTTATTATTATTGCTAGTACTGATGCACTGCTCGCGTTGTGTTTGTACCTATTATCCATGTAAGCACCGAGCAAACCCACACTGTACTAACAGCTGCTACAATCGCATATAAGAACATATAAACCATGATGTCCTAAAATACTGGTACACATGTTGTTCTTCAGGCTTTTAACTGCACATTTCAGTGTTTACTGAGAATACTTTTTACCGCGGTTTTTCCCATGCTTGTTTACGTCGACATACACTGCAGAAAAACTACCAAGTTATTGTGATAAACAGTATAGTTACCATTCGACTGTGTAACGAGATCAATCATGTTGTTCTTTAGGCCAGCGAGTGCAGAGGTCCCATACATGGTCGGTAACAAGTTCAGCTATTAACTGTGGGTTTACTTTATGATAGAAAATGAGTGCAGGTCTGAATTGTTTCTTGTAAACTGCTATGGTATCGTTAATAGTCGTCGTGGTAAAAGTATGGTTACACAAACACACACACACGCGGCGCGCGCGCGCACTTCCATAAATTTGTTTTAATCTTTACCCTTTTTCGAGTATGTTTGCGATGCGCCATCCATCAGAAGTTTACCCATATAAAACGCGTGTGTGTTCGTGCGGTCTTGCATGCGTGCGTGTGTATATGTGCATGCGTGTGTGTGTGTGTGTGTGCGTGTGCGTGCGTGCGTGCTTGTATGGCAGTTTGTGTGTGCGAGTATGTGCGTACCCGCGTTCGTGCTTGCATGCGTGCGGTCTTGCATGCAGGCGTGCGTATACGTGCGTGTGTGCGCGCTCGCGTGCCTGCGTGCCCACGCGCGCCAGTGTGTGTGTGTGTGTGTGTGTGCGCGCGCACGCGTGCGTACATATATATATATATATATATACACACAACAAACTAATAAATTCCAAGGATAAGTACCGAGCACCGTTCCAGCAACTTACAGAGCAGCTTGGTGTTGCAATGACTGCAAGAAATATTGAATTATAAACAAAGCTTGCTCTTATGTCTTAGATTGAAGAAATAGGGGGAGATACGCATTCATACCTGCAGTGGCAGATGATTCTGCCTAACTAACAGTATGTGCTTGAGTGGGTGGATGGGGAAAAAAATGCTTCTCAAAATGAGCCTTCAGCAAGCTTATATTCTCAAAGGGGGAGAGACATCCTCCAATAGGGAGGGAAACTCACTAACATATAACTCCTGGTCATATACCGATATTTCGAAACTTGGTGGTTTCTCCTCAGTGACCGCGGAAAGTGGTAATTTGACTCCTCTGCCTTTTCAGTTTTAAGAAGAATGCAATCCCAGAAAAGGCTGGTGTGCAATACCGTAGTACGTTTGTTGAGTTTTCAAAAAACCAACCAAAGGTGCCATCTAAGAAGCAAAAGAAAATCATGAAAGAGCAAAACAAGCTACATTTTCTTGTGAAAAGTAGAAAATTATAAAAAGATATCCTCTAAGACACAAGTGCTGAGAGCCAGTTCTTGGAATGAATCCGCAGGGACTAAAATACAACAAACTAATAAATTCCAAGGATAAGTACCAATGTTTTGCGACTTCCCGAGTGAAACAACCATAGTCCACATATGGTCTGAAATTTCTCAGATCCATGTCCATACTTAGGGTTATCAGACTTCAGAAACAGAAGATACTTGCTGTGGATATTACGTCACACCTCTAGACAAAATGGCGGTGCTACTCTTCAAACTCATGTCAGTTCCTTCAATTTTAGTAACTAGCATAGAAACAGACAGAACAATAGAATTTTTTTTTTTTTTGCTGTCCCAACCTCTGCGCTACCTCAGAGGCAGTGCACCCACTTGTAATACAGGCAACATAGGAAAGAAACAAAGAAGCATACTTAATACCTTCAAGCGTTTACCACGTACCTTACCTCAAATGCTCAACTTATAAAAAAAAATGCTTCAATGAAGTGAAGGTCGTCTAAAAAAGATGCGTGTTTGCGGTAACTGCGCTCGGCCACCGAACTAGTCTATCTGACAAAGTTTTCCTTCTCTTTCCCACAATCTGGTCGCGAAGTACACTGATAGCACGGCTTTAACCACTGGGGGAAAAAGAGAAAGCAGTCGCAAGAGGAGAACAAAAATGTTTGGTTCGACTTTAAACGTATGCTAGCTCCTTCATCGTGACCACTAACGAACTACTAAAACCAACCAACCAAAAACAAAACAAAATGAAAGCGACAAAAAGGGTACAGCTTCACAAATTTCAGTCTCGGTCAAAAGAAAAAATTCATGTTTCCACACCCGATTTCTCTGAAACGCTGACCGAAACCCAAAAAAAAAAAAAGGGATATAAACGAGCAGTTCCACCCTCTGTCTCGTTTTTCAAAGTTCAGTAGTCTGTTGTTTGTATTCGTTAAGGTACACCGGCAAATAAGAGCATAGAGCGTGTCTGAAAGCAACAAAAAAGGCACTTTTGTTTGTGCAGGATGCGTCACGAAACAGTGGAACTGATCTGTGAAGCTAGGGGTTCGACTCGGATGGCCTGGTCAGTCCATAAGCTTGGGCCCTGGGAGATTCCCTCCTTGTGTGGATTCCCAGTGTCGACTACCGCTACACCACCGACCTTCCTCCAGCACACCGGTCACAACGCCTTCGATCTCTCTGCTCTTACTCGCGCGTGCCGGTGTCGTATATCCGGCCATGTGCTTCGCCCCGGAATTTTAAAGACAACCCTCCCTCCCTCCTTCCCCCAATTTCTACCGGCATTTCCATCCTTCACCTTACATCCACACTAGTTTGTCTGCCGGGATCGCCGATGCGCAGGATGGGCGCGCGCGACAGGGCTTCAAGGGGGAAATGGAAGCTGCTGATCGTGGTCGAAGTTGTCAGCATTGCGTAATACTGTTTGATGCGTTACAGACATGACCCAGACCAACGGCGACTTGAAACATTAATTCACTATCATTGTAACACATGCACTGTGCTTGCTGTTGATTTTGGTTCGGGTTTGTTTGACTTTGGGGCTTTATGCAAAAGTGTATTCATCATTCATGTTTGCACATGGTAAAGAACTGTTTTATGTTCATGATACTGAAGTTACATGGGGGTGAGGACACACACACATACACGCGCGCGCACCCACACCCACACACACACACACACACACATATATATATTTTATATATATGTATGTATATATATATATATATATATATATATATATATAATATATATATAAATATATATATATATACATATACATATACATATAAACTTCGAAACAAAGAAACAAACACAACCACGTCGTTGGTTTCCCAATATTTCGACCTTCTGGGTCTTCATCGGGGGACTTAATGATGGAACTGTACATAGCAGTTTCCGTTCACACTTTTTTTCTTTTTTTTAAATGTCTTCCTCGGGGACTTAATGATGGAACTGTACATAGCAGTTTCCGTTCACACTTCTTTTTTTTTTAAACAGTATCTTCCTCGGGGGACTTAATGATGGAACTGTACATAGCAGTTTCCGTTCACAATTTTTAAAAAAATAAATAAATAAAAAACAATCACCATGGTTCAGATATCTTGAAAGACAAGGGTGTAAAGGCGGTGGGCTTCGGTAAACACGAGAAAAGAAGTAGAAAGACAAAGGCACTGCGAGAGAAAAGAAAGTAAGCAGAGTGTGGAAAGAGCTGACAGAGAGTGAGAGTGAGAGAGAGAGAAGAGAAGGGGAGAGAGGAGAGAAGAAGAGAGAGAGAGAGAAGAGAGAGAGCTTTATATGTGCGTGTGTGTGTGTGTTTGTGTGTGTGTGTGTGTGGTGTTGTGGGGTGTGGTTGTGTACGGTGAGAGGGGAGAGAGAGAGAGAGAGAGGAGAGAGAAGAGAGAGAAGAGGAAAGAGAGAGAGAGAGGGGAGAGAGAGAGTGTGTGTGTGTGTGTGTAATTAATTCATCGAATGAACACTTGATTGCTGAAGGGTATATACGCGTTCTAGTGAGATCTTTCCTTCCTTTTGATCTTTGTTGTTGCTGTTTTGTAAAACAAGTGCTGATGACGATTATTAACCTTTTTTTCCTAGAGTATTGTCATTTTAACTCCCCAACACACACAACACACTACACACAACACACACACACACACTACACACACAACACACACACACACATGTTTATGGACATACGAAAATCCGCGCACAAATATTATCTTGTCCTTTATCTTGACAAGAAAGATAAATCTCATTAAAGTACAGCACATGACGTCTCTAGTCTACAAACATAGCTTTTTACGAATCCATGTAATGCACCTTACTCTTGTCAAATGAGTAATCTTTCCAGTTCATAAACAGCCCAAGACTTAGTTCGATCAAGAGAATTAATTCTTTCTTTAACTAAGAAAACAAGATACAGGAAAAGGGAAGAGATAAAAGAACCATAGGAATCTGGCTGATTAAAATCTAATAAAAAAAAAAAACCAAAAACAGAAACTATTGAAAAATTAACAAAAAAAAAAGAGAAAACCAACAGCGCTTTCACCCAACTACAACACACTCAAAGATTTCTTGCTAACACGATGTTAATTAATATCCCCATCTCAATTTTCTGTTTACGTTTCACCAGGCCCCAGCCCATCACACAGGCCCATTCAGGGCGCTTATTACCACTTTGACAAAATGAGAGAGAGAGAGAGAGAAGAAGAGAAGAGAGAGAGAGAGAGAGAGAGAGAGAAGAGAGAGAGAGAGAGAGAGAGAGAGCACTCATGTCTCAAATGAAAAAACTAAAAACTAAAAACATGCATGTATACAACAATGCCATTTAGCTCAAGTTTTTCTGTTGACCTCATTGGCTCTCTTTCTACGAAAAAGAAGAGCTCAGCCAATCAGCAACTCTGCCTGATGCGCTGTTCCCACAATGACAGAAGCTGAACTGCACTGTAACCCAACAGTTTATAACAGACTAACATATTAAATTCAAATATTGTTACCCTCATAGCTGGGAAACAGCCTATGATAAGTCGCCAGCCGTTCCACATAGTTTTAACGCACTCAGATCAAAATGAAATACGCAAAGCACCAAGAACTAATAGCAATGACAGCTCTGTTACAGCCTAGTACGACGTGTCCAACCTTTTCCTGCTCTCACTCACCTATAAAGCTCATTAAGAAAACTTGTCGGTCTAATCAAGGAATGCTCAACATTCTTTCATTTTTCTTCTTTTTCGCTTTTTTGTTTTGTTTTGTTTTGTTTCTGGTTGGTTGGGTTTATTTTTGGTAGTCTGCAAGTTTGGGATGGGGTAGGGAATAAGGGTTGGGTGAGCAGGTGGTGTGACTGGTGAGTGGGTACCGAGGGAGGAAATGGGGTAGTGATGTGGATACAGAAGCGGTGCACAATTTCCATCAACCTACCTTCAGCAGACAACACAGGCGACAGCCTGTCGACATTCCCGCCATAAAAGTGCTGACAAAACGAATGAAACACTTCGATCACACTGCTGCACGAGAGAAACGTAGCCAGAAAAAACGGCCAGAATGCAAACCAACACACGCGGTCACCACTCTTCCGGTGTGCAATGGCTAAATTGTTATTGAAGTGACGCTTGCATCTCAGCATTACCAATTCAAAAGGGAAAAGGAATCTTAAAACATTTTCTATTCGGATGATTGATGAACATCATGTGCATACCAACACAATAAACGAGTGACCGTCACATTGCTCCCTTATTAAAAGTTTGAATAAATTATGCATCCCCACTAAACAAAACAAACTTCAGAGAAACATGAATTCGCATCACCACCATAAATGAATGCTGGGTGTTTGTTTAAGAGCGGTGGCATCTAACCCTAGCAAGATGGTGCTTTGTGCTGGATATAGAACAGATCGGTGTCTGGATCCATAAAAGTTCATGATCTTGCTGCTACGTGAGCATCGCATCGCTTCACCCGAGCAATTTCGAGATGTATGATCAAGACCCAACACTTGGTTCGCGTGCAGTATGTCTTCGAGAAGCACTTGGAAGGATGAGAGATTGGGTTGGGGTGGAATGGAGGGGGAAGAGTGGGAAGGCAAAAAGGGGACGGGAGACTGTACTATGGCAAGATTTGCGTATGAGTAAACAAAAGAAATTATGCATATTGTAAAACTACAAAATCCTTGGCAAACAGAAATATTTTTCTTACGAGTTTACCCAATATCAAATCGCGCCATTAGTATGAACGAGGAGGAAACAAAATGCCACTTACATCTTATTGAATTCAAAACTAATAAAAAGTAGGGAAAGCCCCACGGCTGACCGCAGCCAGATGAAAGTGACAAAGAGAGGAGCAGTACCAGTCCGTCCTGGCGACATGCGGAAGGCGGAGCATCAAGCTCCCACTTACGCCCTCGACGTTTCTTCACTCCGGCCAGCCACAGCCTCAGAGAGTTCTGCTCAGGCCATGCGGCCACCACTTATACCAGCACCACTACACCAAACCCTCGCGCTCCCTTGGCTGCCGAACCATTCCAACATTGCCCAACTTCGCCGACGGCGTACAACGCTCACTACGAGGACGTGTGTGTGTGTGTGTGTGTGTGTGTGTGTGTGTGTGTGTGTGTGTGGGTGTGTGTGTGTGGTGGAGTGTATGTGGTAGGCGTGTGTGTAGTGTGCGTGTTAATATATATAATATATTTTAATGTTGGGGTTTTTTTGTTTGTGTGTGTGTGTGTGAGTGTGTGTGTGTGTGTGTAGTGTGAGTGTGTGTGTGTGTGAGTGTGGTATGAGAGTGTGTGTGGTGTGTGTGTGTTGTGTGTTATGAGTGTCTGTGTGTGTTCTGTTGTGTGTACGTGTGTGTGTGCGCGCGCGTGTGTGTGTGTGCGTGCGTGCGTGCGTGTGTGTGTGTGCGTGAGTGCGCACGCGCGCGAGAGAGCGACAGAGAGAGTGAGGGAGAGACAGGCAGACAGACAGGCAGAATGAAAGAGAGATAGACAGGCAAACAGCCAGACAGAGACGGAAAGGCAGAGAGAAGAGAAGAGGAAGAGGGGGGGGGGGACGGAGTGAGGGGGCAAGGGATCCAACTGCAGAGAGAGAGAGAGAGAGAGAGAGAGAGAGAGAGAGAGAGAGAGAGAGAGAGAGAGAGAGAGAGAAAACAACAACAATAGTGATTGGTTTCCAAGTTACTACCACCTTGGATCAATCAAAGCTAAGACAAAGGAACCCCGACCCTTTTATCTGATTGGCTGCCGCCTGATGGACGTCGTGGAGGCCTGGGGTCTGCTGCGGATGGTGGGGGATTTCCAAACAGTGAGAGAATGGAACGGTGGGAGGGGGGAGGGGGAGAGGGGGGGGAGGCGGGGGAGATACGGGGAGGGAAACAGGGGACGGGAGAGAAGGGTAGGGGTGGGGGCAGAGGTGGTCAGATATAGATGGCAGGGTAGAGGAAGTGAGAGGAGAACGCTATGCTGGATTTATTAATAATGAGAGAGAACTGTGTAAATTGTTATGTTTTTACAGAGTGCATAAATGTGCTCGACAATCCTAATTGTGTTGATAACCTTCAGCTGATGCAAGATCAGATATAAAGCTCTACACTTTTCATGTTTGCCGGTGACTCATGCGCATGCGCATGGAGCTTTGTGAGAAAGCTGTTTAGTGTGTGTGTGTGTGTGTGTGTGTGTGTGTGTGTGTGTGTGTGTGTGTGTGTGTGTGTGTGCGTGCGAAAACGTTAAGAAAAATGTGCCAACAGCAACCACGAGGGAAAAAATGAAATAAAGAAATAAAAGTTCTCTATGCTGTGAGGATTGTGTCACAATCGGGCGAACTAACAACTAATTTAAGAGCGATTTTGCCCCTAATTTCGACACCGCGTCCGTTAGTCTAGAACTAAACGTGGGTAGAATTCGACGGAACTCGAGTCCTACTTGACAATAATTTCATTTCTGAAATACGTTTAACTTATCCGAATGGTTTTGTTGTATCTTAGTATTATCAACTACAATTCAAATAATGGCTGTCACGTGGGTTCCATGCTTTTTTTTTTAAAGACCAGTTTCCATTGAATATACTTAAAATGCCATAAAACATGATTTATTGTCCACGAAAATCTGATAAAACTTTTTTTAAATCTAATTTTAAAAAACTATTTTAAAAAATGAAAAAAAAAAAGAATCCAGCGTAACATTTCTGAGCAAGGTCTTTGTGGAGTTTGCGTTAAGTTTTCATGTCGAACATCATGCAGACGTCATTCTGTGAGCAGAAGTTTCATAATAGGCATCTCATCGCATGCTATGCTTCATGGAGCCTCCTCACCCTTGACAACATACGTGTGTGTGTTTCCCAACCACAATGTTAAGGAGTTGATTTCACTGCAAGGACTCACCCATCGTGTAGAATATTCATTCCAACATCTCATCTGTTCGGTCTTTCGCTGCGCTGGTTACCAAACCATCCTGGACATCCGCAACTGAGCTCTGTGAGTTTTTTGTTTTTGTTTTTTTGTTGTTGTTGTTTTTTTGTCCCTCGTAAATGGCGTTGTTTTCCGGGGTCAGAGGAAGAGACACGAGATAAAGCGGATGTTCACAGAGTTAGATCGCGGTGGTTCATGACGCTGTTGCGTGGAGAAAGGTCACACTCGCGTGCAGAAACAACATGGAAATTCAGTGTCGAAAACAGGTTTTCATAATCATAAAAACTGATTTGATTAAAAGCGTATTTCAGAAGTTATAAACAGTGAAAATCAGCGAAAAAATGGCCCCTTGAATTATGTTTTGCCTTGAATTGCACACTCCACAAAATGTTTGCATTTCTGCACCCCCCCCCCCCCCCACACACACACACACACACACACACACACGCACGTCTTTCATTATTTTCATTATATATGAATTTCATTAAGCTCTCCCTCGATTGGAATCCTACCCACTCCAAAACATTAACCGAATACTTTTACAGTGATGGAATCCACAAAGCTGGCTAGTCAGAGAAATTAGTTCAGACAAACGTCTTAAAGACATTAGCATTTTTCTTTTCGTGTTTCCTTCTCTATTGCTTGGTTTACATTGTTCAAGCGCATGTATGAAAACATGAAAAATAAACGTATGTGAATTTGATATCGTTAAGATTGTAATCTACAAATTTACATGCCTAATGTGTTTCTCATCGGACTAACAGCTCAGATATTAAGTATGCAGAAACAGGTTCCAATTATCTATGTGGGCCTGCACCATTTTGATTTAAGTATCCCAAGTTTCTTTTCATGGTTTTCACGACAGAAGAATAAACATATTTTGTCATCAAGGCGGTTGTCAAAGTTATTTGATAACTTGACAAAGTTATTTTATAACTTGACAACCCTAATTGAGTATTTATTATTTATGTTCCTGGGTGATTAAACAGTGGTAAACCAGCAAACGCATGGTCTTTGTGTGACTGAGAGACTTTTTTTTTCAGAATGCTTGTTTTATTACTTTCAATTTTGTCTCTGATTCGCCTTTTACTGTTTATTTTCCCCTAAACATTCATAATTCATTTACTTCAATCACCAGCAATGAGAGGATTTGGCGTATAAAGAGTACGTTTAAGGCATCGAGCGACACGTGAGCAAAATTGTGCAAATTTTCATCGGAAGAAAAACTTCCAAACGTCTCCACTAATGACATCTAAGGAAAACTGAATCTTGGGAGATGTAGGATATTTCTATGGGCTGATCAGTTGATAAGAAGTTCACAGAATCACAAGGGTGCGAAGGACATATCTTCTCTGTTTGAATATTCCTACTTTGGGCATATCATCCACTGGATTAAGAGCTGAGGTATACAAAGTTAGTGTCCTCTGCATCCGAGGCAGTAGATAACAGCTACCTGAAAACTCTATCATTGTGATATTCTCTGCTTTTGACACGCTCTTGTCTACCTTCCCCCCTTCCCCGTCCCTCTCTCCACCTCCCGCACAAGCGTTCATACACACACACGATCTTAACTTCCGTTGCTTTTAACACATCGTCCATTTGTCTGAAAACAATGGGCACTTAGGTTTGTTATCTGCTTTTGACATATAAACTGCTGGTCTAAAAGTTAACTGTACATAATTTCATTGTTTTCTGCTGTTGGTTTGATGTCCATGAAACCAAAAACAAAGAAGCACTTGCAACAACAAAGATACACACAGTCCATGTCCCTTGTGTTTGATGCACAATCGATCTATTGGGGGGGGGGGGGGGGGGGGTGGGTTGCATTGTTCATTCTTTACTTACTTTTAGCTACTCTTCTTTTCTTTGTGGGCCTTTCTTTCCATGCCCAGATTCCGTCTTTCACCGGCGGTCTTGGGAGGCTGTTGGTTTATAATTCTCCCCGTAGTGGTGACAACTCCACAAACTCACAGGAGCTGTGCCTCCATTAGACACCATGGATGGGCTTAACACAACCAGGCTGGGATCTACTGACGACGCTCACGCAGGAGACGAAAGTGAACTTCAGATATAGATTGAAGCCGAACAAATC
>CM031607.1:36201351-36218851 GCA_018398815.1 Conus ventricosus | reverse complement strand
CTCTCTTCGTTCCTTATCCCCACACATCTCCTCACGAACCACGTTCGAACGCCCATCTGCATCCACATTTGCATCTATGCACCTTTCCCAAAAGTGCATCAAGCACACACACACACACACACACACACACACACACACACACACACAACAACGCACGCCACTCTCACTCACGGTCAACCGAAAGAGTCTCGGCAATTAAGACTATGTGAATATGTAGACTCGCTCAAAGACCATAGTTTGAAAAAGTCAAGTCATCACCGTGACTTTCTGATCTGCAGCATTATTAATTAACCAGTGCTATGTGGATCTAACATTATATAAAGCTAAAGAAATATTCATTTAATTTTCGATCAAAAACTAGACTAAGATATGACCATGTTCTTCTTCTAGAATACTTTCATTTCTGTACTCTTTGTCACGTGGACCATATTAAGTGCATATGTTTGATAAATGTGTACCTTTTTTTTATTATTCATCATTAAAAGCTACTTTAGACTCTACCTCAAGGGGATGGTCAATAATAAAATAAGTGTCCCCAATGTTAAAAAGCTCAAAATGTAGACTAAGGTAAAACTATGTGAAAAGTGTTTCTGCTTCCACTCACACTCCCTGAGAGGGCCAGTGATTCAATTAACAAGTTAGCTTGCCTGGCAGGTTTTAGCAGTATCTAGTAGGGAGTGTACTGCAAGTAAAACATGATTTTTGCTTGACTGCTTGCAAAGCATGATTTTGGCTTAGTTGCAAGAAAGGCATGAATTTTGTATGTGATAGGATAGCATTGCTCACTTGGTTGCTGTAGGACTAGCTGGCTAAGACAGTAGTCAGTGTCGGCAGAGGTGTTTAAGAGAGACAGAGAGAGAGACTGGCCTCAACTGTGCTAGGATTTTATAGGGGGCTGTTTTTCAAATGTGCTATGTACATATGGGAGTTGTCCTCACCTGTGTAGAAAAACAGTTTTATTGTAAATCAAGGCACTGAATTGCCAGTGTAGGCATATCATGGAAAGGAAAAGGGATTTTTCTCATTCAAAGTAGTTTGTCCTCCTAAGTCCCCTAAGTGACAAAAATAAAAAGAATGAATTAGTGTCAGACAGTGGAAGTCTAAATATCGAAGAAAACGAATGAAAAAATAGTGACTGACTGAGGTCTCAGTTAGGTTGGGATGATTTGAGAGTGGAAGACCATAACTATTTACTTGTGGACTTGAAGGGCAACGTGCGTTGGTTGTTTGGAAATAGTGTGGTTTAGCTGCCAACTTGAAAGATGTTTTTGTGTAGCCTTATTGGCCTTAGCTCATAAAGTCATTCGAAGGTCTTGTTGTCCACGGCTGAAGCCTCTGGGGCTTGTTATATTGATTAGTGTGTGCTAAGGAATCTTTTCATGAAATGTTGAAGTGAGAGAGGAGAAGTTGGTGAACGAAATTTCTTAAGAAATATTGAAAACATTATTGTAAATATTTGTACAAAAAGAGTTAAAATATAAGCACTACAAGAGGAAACCGTCTGCTAGCAAGAAGGAAGGCTGAATGCAGGAGACCGTGTACGACTGCGAGTGCATGTTGGAGTCAAGGAAGTTATATTTGTTTGACAGTTGAATTCTCTCTCTTGTGTCTCTGTCTGTGTTACTCCAAGGGTAACTCACCCCCTTGTCACTCTTCTTACCGAATAATACTAGTTGGGTCCAAGAAAACGAGTTTAGCGTTCTTGTACAGCCCAGAACAAAGGGACGTAACCCAAAGCTTTCGCTCGCACCAGCAAAAAAGGAAACGGCAGCAGTAACGAGTCTTTGTCATGTCGCAGTCTTGGACACACTTTTTTCCCCACATATTTGGGGGTAAAACCCACACGGAAGTTTCTCTGAAGTGTTTAATCCATTTGGGATACAACTGACACTGTCGTGCAGAGCAAGGATAACAAATTAAAAAGTATGGTTCTTTTGAAACCCTGTAGTCAATTAATAATTTTTTAAAAAAAAATAAAAAAAAAGAACTCTGACAGAGTACAACTGCGAGCCTGTCAAGCGACACTGAATTCAATATTTGGGAGAATCTGATGTACGATTTGCTTCCTTTGTGAAGTATCTGGCGTGACTAAGCTCTGACCTTTCAATGAAGCAGCATGTTCTTCAAACGTAGTATGACACAGTTCCCCCATATGCCACAATGTGAGTCATACCACTTGGTCTCTCCCACGGCGTCAAATGTGTTTCATACTGAGGGAGGCTGTCCCCACGCACTATGACCCAATCATGTAATACCCGCAGTATGACTCATCTGGGTAATACCTTAGGGAGACCCATATCCTTAAATCTGAAACCTAGAAGGGAATTATTCAGAAATAAAATCATAATTACAACCAGTTGTATTTATATGTGGCATACATAATATGATAACATAAACCATTTATAGATGAATTACTTAAGTTTGTTTCATCATCACTTTTATATTTACTTTCTTGTCTTTTTCCTTTTTTCCCCCTTTTTGAGGCCACAAATTCTTATATAGGTTTTTAAGTAGTACACCTTTTTTCTAGCTGAAGCCGTCTTATAGGACGATTGTTGTGACACCAACTGTTGTTTCTTGTGCGATCCACAGGCACTCGTGTTCATGTGGGGTTGGGGCGGTGGTGGTAAGCTTACTAGATGAATGCCTGTTCGCGCATGTCATGTGTTCCACGTGCCGTGCCTGAGGGAAGCGGAAGGAGTGGTAGTACATGTCGTTCCACCCCTTTCACCTTCCACATCCCTTTTTTAGGATCTTATCTTACCAACATTTTGAATCCACCTCGGACTGATGAAATCTATAGGCGTCAGAAACGTCGCAGAACGATCTGGGGCAGTCTCTTGACAAGAGCATAACTGTAAGCCTGTCTTGACGTTATGCCAGAATTAATCATGGTTTTGAAAGACAGCTGCAGGCAAAAAATGTCTCACTGAGCTAATGTGACAAATCTCCAGCTAGGCAGCTTAACGCATTTTGGCAATGTCTTGTTTCGGGTTAAATTCCAGTCCTTTAGGAAATCCAGAAGATAATCACGGTTTAGCCCAAAATGCCATGAAGGCTGGAATTAAGTGTTTCTATTTGGGGCTGCAAAAAAGGAATCTGTGTGTGACATGTGTATGCAAGTGCAAGTGCGTGCGTGCGCGTGTTTGTCTCTCTTCAATGTCCCCTAAATTGAATAAAAACAACAACAAAATACTGTGGAACCTATTTGCAAGCTTGCTAATACTCATCACACTGGTGTATTAGTGTGTGTGTGTGTGTGTGTGTGTGTGTGTGTGTGTGTGTGTGTGTGTGTGTGTGTGTCTGTGAATAACTTTTTTTACTTTTGCTTTTTTTCCCCTCCTCGACAGCGTTCGGCAACACACAACCAGACAAAACATACTTCGCGCATAAACATTTAAAGAGAAAGAACGTTCCAGTCCAAGCTGCCGCCGTTTGTTGTCTCAATTAGCAAGTCACTCAGTGACTACTCTTTCTCCTTGATGACGTCAGTGGAAATGTACACATCGACCTCTGTACTGTGCCTCAACCGTTCTCCAGCTGATCACAGCTAAACCTGAATCTTATTTGTAATGCAGTCGCGGATGCAATTTCCTTCTCCATTCCCATTTGTCAATCGCACAGACTTATGTCACCAGACAAATCGGTCAGATTGTCAAAAAAACTCGACACAACAGACTAAAAAGTCAAAAGCCAGTTAAAGCATTTTTTGTTATAATTTCTCCTTCCAATGGTGCTGGCGAGTGATGAATGATTTTATACCGCCACAAACTTTGATCCTGAGATGAAAACGACTAACTTATGAACGGTTTAAAGTTGAATTCTGCTCCTTTCAACCTGTTTGGCCCATACCGGCGGTCTAGATGGGCAGACCGCAGAACTCTGCAGACATGTTCCGCAGAACATCAGCAGTCTGATCCTCCAGGATCCCACCCTTCACTTGCATAGGACTGCCCGCATGCCAGCACGACACGTTTAACATCGTTTAAAGTTGGCAAGATACAGAAAAGGCACCATACAATGGACATAACAGAGCAAAGAGAATCTCTGGTTCCCCGTCCTCTACTTGTCGGGTATGGATGAGCCTCGTCAGGGGCATTAATTCAAACAGCGGAGGCTATTTGCGGGCAAGTGCCAAGGACCTGAGTCTTCACAAACAGACAGCCCTTACCAACTTTTTTCAAGGTGTCGCTGAATCATGCAAGCCACTCGACCACAAGTCAGTCAAAGTCCTTGTAGGGAGGTGAGTGCACAAACATGACAACGCTCCACATTTGCACGCACGCGCGCGCGCGTTTGTGTGTGTGGAAAAAGTCAAGTCAAACAATAAAAGTGCACTCTGCACTTCCATCACTCGTATGGCAGTTTGTTAGTCTGTCATTAACCTAAACCATACCTATCTTATCCTCTTATTCCAAGTTCCAATTCCATCCTAACTGCCCTGCGCTGAACACCCTGTGTTGAAAATATACAAGACCAGAATCAATAAACGAGTGTACGATTTCCTTATACAAAGAATGCACTCTATCAGGCTTCATAATCAAAGTTGGGAGACTGCAGGCAAAAATCGTTTAAAAAAATTACTGCACCGCCAGACGAAGCAGGTTACAAAACAAATACAACGCGTTTCGACCCACTAGGTCTTCTTCAAGCAAGACAAATAACATTCAAGACAATGAAAACGAAGGATAACAGACAGTCATTTATCTCGTCGATTTGGACGTAAAATTTGGCTTTGGGTGACCGACTAAAACTACGGAATGGAACTGCGGTTAAAAGGAGGCAACACGGGTTAAAACATTATTAATAGTAGTGATAAATGATAACGTGGTAGTACGATAATATAATGATAATACTAACAATTAAGAAAACAGTAATTGTAGTAATAGTAATAACGATAACAACAAACGAAGAGCAAAGAGAAGAATGAGAGGATAGCCTAATATGGCTATGGTAGTAGTAGTAGTATAGTAGTAGTAGTAGATAGTAGTAGTAGTAGTAGTATAGTTAGTAGTAGTAGTAGTAGTAGTAGTAGTGTCAGCAGCAGTAGTAGTAGTAGTAACAATAATGATAATAATAATAATAATAACAATAAAACAATCACTGGCCCAAAACCAAGTTCAGAGGCTGACAGCCTAACAGTGTCAGAACTTACCTTCGGTCACATTCGCAGGACGTCGATTTTCCGCAACACTCGTTCCGTGAAATGACTGCCAACTGAACGTGCAGGTTCTCAGACTACAAACCAGCAAGGCCAAAGTACTTCAACACCCGCTAGCTCCCACGCCAAGGTGACGAGTAAACACACACACACACACACACACACACACACACACTCCTCTCTACGCCCGAGAAACGGTCGAGGAGAAGTGCGTCGCTGGACTTTACCACATAGCATCGTGCAGGAAGTGCATCAGTCCTTTTTTTTTTTCCGTTCAAACCCGACCGCAAAAATCCCTTTGAAGAACTCGAACAGACGGGCGGCGTCCACAACGGAAAAGGTCGAAGTTCATCACGGCAGCCCGACACAGAGGCGGGGTGAGAACCTTGAAAGCCCATCAGCCAACGTGTGGGAGTTAACGGATTTCCTTTGATTGTAAGCCTTGGCCACTCGTTGTAACATTCCCACAGGCTTAACTGTAGACCCACTGGCCTACAGCCCTGTCCATGTCGCCCCGTCCCGACAAGAGCACGTGATGTTTGTTTGTAGAGCTAACGCCCTAGGTGGCTCAGAAGTGGCAGCATGGACCCAAGAAGAAAAAGTAAAACTCAAAGGTCAGTATAAAGTACGAGGACAATTGTACTAAGTAGGTATTCATTGTACACGCGAGAGACGCTTTTCTGTTCATGATTTGTTTTTACAGCAATTTTTGAATATGTTCATCGCCAGTCAGTTCCAATCCACACGAATTCTTCCCATCAACTCTCAACAAAATGACAAAAATTGTGGACGTATTGAATAGTAAAAACCGCCAACACTCAATTAGTATATTGCAAATTTTCGGTTTACTCATACAACCTTTATCAGGATTAAAAAAAAAAAGAGAGGGGGGGGGGGGGCGCTTACTAAATGGCAACCTCAAGAACAGCATTTCTATCCTGAAACATTATTTCTCACACTCACTTCACTTTAATTCTCACTTACTGCTTTAAAATCTTGTATGCCCTGGAAATATCTGGCTGCTAAAGTTTCCCTCATGTTAATTAAGTCCTGCAAGCACACCGTGTTTGGGTCCTAATGCTATGACTTGTGTTATCTGTTTTTTTGTTTTTTTGTTTGTTTTATTGTTGTTGTTTTTGTTGTATTCGATCTGTGGCCACGGAACAGCGAAAACCTGGCCTACGTGGTCATCTGACAGGGCAGCCTCGCCAACTGGACAATTTTCTGGCGCTGCGCGGTGACTATGGTGCCCGGAAGCGCTAGATGACTTGAGCGAGTGAACGGGGCTCGGACATACTGAAACAGTGGAAAGCAAAGCGATTTACTTATCTACCTTCCGCCTCTAGATTTATGGTTTCTTTCACCTTGAATTATCAAATCGAAAGCTGTAGTTGGTACTTAATAGTTCTTTTCAGAAACAACACTACAGCCTCTACTTCATTCCTTTCCTTCTCCTCCACCAGCTATTCCCTACACCCTCCAACCTCAGCGCATCAACCCGTTCACAAAAAAAGGCTGATATTATTGCGAATAAATTGGATTCACTCACTTCAAATGACGTATTTCCTTTCAACGTCTTGTTACTATAAGGGCGAGGATCGCATTTTCTCTCTTCCAGTTTGACCTTCTACAGCGAACTGGCACTACTGAAGCAAGCCCGCGCGCGCGCGCCGCACGCACGCACGCACGCACGCACGCACACACACACACACACACACACACACACACACACACACACACACACACACACACACACGGTGTTATTTAGCCCTGCCAGTTACTTTAAATTTGACCTTTTCCTTTCCACGCAGAATGGAAAAAAAAATGAAAGAAAAAACGAAAAAGAAAAAACGAAAAAGAAAAAGAAAAAAAAAGAACGGCGGTACGCAACCGGAAAAGGTTTTCCGTCCGACTTCTATCCCTGAAAAAAAAAAAAATCTTTCAGTCGATTTAAAGGGAAAGAAGCCGGCTAAACGTGCATGGTTTGTCTCCTTTTGTTTCTCTCTCTCGCTCCTGTTATATATGAGTGCACATGTAGAGAGACAACACACACACGTGTGTGGGGGCTATCCCATTCACAAACAGCCATCCGGGAATGTATTGATCAGTGGGGATGCCTGATTCAAGGCAAAGGACACCCCAAACACCGGTTGGGCGAAATGACACCAGGGCCAAAGGAATCGAAGCGAATAGGATAACGGGCGAACAGGGATGTCTCCACCGTGGATGCTAGAAGTGCGAGACAGACGCTCTGACTGTCAGGTATCCCAGAAGACCTCTGTCCTAGTCGATTGAAAAACAATCAGAGGCATAACCAGCCCGGTTCTTCATGCTGTTCATCGGTCTTTGAGACGTTGAATCTCCACGGTGCCCTGCAGTTAGCGAGCCATGGACAGGGGTCACGGCACTTTTCATGCCTGCACCGGTGTCTGGTGAAGAATACAAGGACAGGTTTTGTATGCCAGTACTTATCATTGGCTTGTTTTGACGCGTTTGTCCCTGTGAGATGAAAAAAAAGAAGAAGAAGAAGAAGAAAATTGCTCTCATTAGAGTGTTTACTACATTCCTTGAACATAAATGTGTGTTTGAAAAGTATACTGGTAGATTATGAATGAAGTATATAAAAAAAAAAACCAACTAAACCAGTCTTGAAATGCCTGTCTTCAAATTTTTGCAAAGACGTTTAAAATTGTGCAATTTCTGTTCAGTTTTAAACTGTTTGTAGTGGGGTTCCACAACCCCCCTCCCCCCCCCCCCTCTCTCTCTCTCTCTCTCTCTCTCTCTCTCTCTCTCTCTCTCTCTCTCTCTCTCTCCACACACACACACACACACACACACACACATATAATATTATCATCATTATTATTATTACTTAAATATACATGATGTTTGCAAATTATTTTTATACCATAAAGAAAACTGTTCCATCGCTTGTGCTGTGAATTTGAGAATCTAAAACACAGAAGAAACTTAAGAGTTGTAAAACCTTATTATGACCGTGTTTCTATTTTTGCGAATCTGAAATTACAAATAGCAAACAAGAAAGCAATAGATCCATGGAAAAAAGACAAAAAATACATTGGTGTGCTGTTTTCAGGCAAATTGTCCTGTCCAATCCAGCCAAGTTGTCGGCAGCAATCATTTTCGTATGCACAGCTTCATCTGCTCCTTCTTTTTAAATGTCTACGTTCAGTTCTGTTCATGTGTAAAAATGCAGTTTTATCCAGGGGCAACTCCCTTCGTCCAATAGTCTCATTAGCGTGCGCTATTTTCAGATATGAAATAGTCACAAGACAGTTGCTGAGCACATACAGCGTGGCTTCCGCAAAGCCAAATTCAATAGAATCATCCCTAATGCAGACGGGAAACTAGCATTTCCGGAATGCTCAAAGGAAATGCTGATAATGAAACAGCATTCCTGCAAGGAATTATGCCAACACCACCATGCTTCAGTCTGCCACGGATGGAGCCGTGGGTGTGACAACCTTCAAACAGTCCTGTCTGTAGGTATGAATATGATGGGGGAAGAGAGGTGCAAAGCTAAACAAACATTATAAAAAACGCATATATACACGCGCGCGCGAACACACACACACACACACACACACACACACACACACACACACAACACACACACACCTTTGTCATCTCTTCCCCTGAATTTCAATGGCAAGATAATTGTGTGTGGTGTGTGTGTGTGTGTGTGTGTGTGTGTGTGTGTGTGTGTCTGTGTGTCTGTGTGCGCGCGCGCGTGAGTGTGTGTGTGTCTGTCTGTGTCCGTGCGTGCATGCGTGTGGTGCGTGTGTGTGTGTGTGTGTGTGTGTGTGTGTGGTGTGTGTGTGTGTGTGTGTGTGTGTGTGTGTGTGTGTGTGTGTGTGCGCGCGCGCGCACGCGCGCGTGCAGGCACGTGCTATTGTCTTTGCGCCGTGTTTGTGTGGGTGTTTCATCGCCTTTTATTGAAATGGTTTACTGTTTACGGTTTCGTTTCCTCGCTCCATTTTGGATTTCCTTTCATCCTCGTAAACGGGTTTTCCGGATCTGAAGCTATTTATTTTGGGTGTTAGGAGCAGGGATGACTATGAGAAAACAAGTCCAGTATGCATCTTTGCCCCGTCTCTCACCGGTTCCTTCCCTTCATTCTTCCTTCGCTCTCTTCCGCCTCATCTTTACCCAACCCATCCCACCATCACCTCTTTTCAACTTCTCCCCTCCCATTTCTATTCACCACCACCACCATGTCTGTCTCTCTTCCCCTCTCTTTTTCATAACTACCACATCTCCCCTCACCCTCCAGCTTCTCGATTCCCCCCCCCCCCCCCCCCCCCCCCCCCCGCCGTAAACAAGACGATGGGTGAAGAAATGAAGATTGCAAAGTAAAGCGGATCGAATAACAATGTGAGGATACTGAGAGAAAAAAATCGAAAAACAAAAACAAAAACAAAAACCAGACAAAAACGTCACAAAGACAGCTTTTAGCATTGCAACTCTGTCAGAGATTTGACCAAACAAAAGCAGAGGTCTATTCAAGATAAAAGCGGCAACTGTCGTACACAGGTGGAAGATGTAACAATAGGAATGATTGAAAATATTGCTCTCTACAATAAACTATCAAAGGAGATCCCAACGTGCTAACAGTACAGGATTAATCAAATAAGCATGACTTTCCAATACTAGGTGAAGAAGCTGTAGCAGCAGAAAAGTAGTTGAAATGTGCAAAGGCTGCAGGCATTGACAAACAACATCTCCAGAGCTCTTAAAACATGGCGGAGAGACAGTAACTGACATCTTAACTGCCATCTACGACAAACTAGCTCACTAGAAAGCGGCCTACGCCGTGGACTCAATCAGTAATCGCCACCCTTCCAAAGAAAGGAAACTATTAGAACTACTAGCTTTCAGTTTGATCAACAGTGCCAGATAAATAATACTCAGAATTATTCTGATCAGATTATAATTCCAAACAGATACTATTATTGCTAAGGAACAGGCTGGATTTCGCGAAGACAGACATGCCATCGAACAGATGTTCAGCCCGCGTATCAAGAGAAGCTATGGGCTACAATGAAAAATCTGACATCGGGAAACGGCTGATCCACACCATCCAACACTGGACTCTAAAGCGACCGATGCAGTGCTAGACAGGTGCTATAGGAAACTGGCTGCGTAACTCCGAGTTCATATGGACTAAATTCTCTCAACATTTTTCAGCGTATTTCTGGAACGCATTATGACAGGCACTTCAAGATCATGTTATCACAGTCAGCATTAAAGGAAGAATCATCATCCACTTTCGCTTTGTAGAAGACAATGATGGTCTGGCAGGCAGTGAACAAAAATTCGCGAAGCTTTTTAAAAGACTGGATGAAACATCAACAAGATATGACAAGGAAAACCAATTTAATGGACGGCCACAACACCACTTACACTACTGAGATGACTGTCCATGGACAGAAGCTTGAAAATATTCAACAGTTCACCGACATAGAATTCATCATTAGCAATATGGGAACAAAACCAGCAATCCTCTCAAAGGCTGCAAAGACAACACCGGCACTATCCACACTGAAACCTACATTGAAAGATAGAAAAAAAAAAACTCCATGACACACAATACCGGTGTAACGTGGTGAAACTGCCCCCCTTCCCAGTTAACTCCCGGATCAGTCTGACTGTCCCAGATTAACTCCCGGAGTTAATCTGGGTTTGCGCCAAATCAGCCCCCCAACAGGATTAGAACAGCCCCCCCCCCCCTCCCCCCCCCCCCCCCCCCCCCTCAGCGAGTTAATCTGGCATTGACCCAAAACAGCCCCTCCCTTGAGGAGTCTAAAATGGACCTGGCCCAGAACAGCCCCTAAGACATCTGGGGAATTAATCTGGCACCGGACTGGAAAGCCACCCACTGGAGAGTTGACCTAAACTGGCCCAGAACAGCCCGCTCCCCTCCTGGAGAGTTAAACTGGCCCTGGCACAAAACAGCCCCCCCCCCCCCCCCCCCCCGTCCCTCCCCTTTCCTGGGGAGTTAATCTGGCACCGGCCCAGAACAGCCCCTCTGGAGAGTTAAACTACACCTGTCCTAGAACAGCCTCCTTCCAGGGAGTTAAACTGGCACCGTTATGGAACAGCCCCCCAGGAGAGTTAAACAAGACAAGTCCCAGAACAGCCCCCTCCACCTCCTGGGAAATTAATCTGGCACCGGCCCAAAACAGCCCCCCTAGAGAGTTAAACTGGATCTGGCCTACAACAGCCCCCCCCCCCCCCCCTCACCTGGGGAATCAATCTGGCTCCAGCCTGGTACAGGCCTCCCTGGAGAGTTAAACTGGCCCTGGCACAAAACAGCCCCCCCCCCCCCCTCTCCTGGGGAGTTAATCTGGCACCAGCCCAGAACAGCCCCTCTGGAGAGTTAAACTGCACCTGTCCTTGAACAGCCCCCCCCCCCCCCCCCCCCCCCCGGGAAGTTAATCTGGCACCGTCATGGAACAGCCCCCCCCCCCCCGGGAGTTAATCTGGCACTGGCCCAAAACAGCCCCCATAGAGAGCTAGACTGGACTTGCCTAGAGCAGCCGACCCCCCCCCCCCCACCCCCCCCCCTTCTCTTGGGAACTTAATCTGGTTCCGGCCTGGTACAGCCCCCCCCCCCCCCCCCCCCCCCCCTGGAGAGCTAACTGGCCCTGGACAAAACAGCTCCCCTCCCCCTGTCCCTCCCCTTTCATGGGGAGTTTATCTGGCACCGCCCAGACACCCCTCAGGAGAGTTAAACTACACCTGTCCTAGAACAGCCTCCTTCCAGGGAGTTAAACTGGCACCGTTATGGAACAGCCCCCCAGGAGAGTTAAACTAGACAAGTCCCAGAACAGCCCCCTCCACCTCCTGGGGAATTAATCTGCACCGGCCCAAAACAGCCCCCCCTACAGAGTTAAACTGGACCTGGCCTAGAAACAATCCCCCCCTCCCCCTGTCTCCTAGGGGTTAATCTGGCTCCAGCCTGCTGGAGAGTTAAAACTTGACCTGTCCTAGAACAGCACCCCTAGCTAGTTAATCTGGCACCGTTATCGAACAGCCCCCCCCCCCTCCCCCGCCCCCCCGAGAGTTAAACTAGACAAGCCCAGAAAACAGCCCCGCCTCCCCTCCTGGGGTTTAATCTGGCACTGGCCCAAACAGCCCCCCTAGAGTTAAACTGGACCTGGCCTAGAGCAGCCCCCCCCCCCCCCCCCCCCCTGGGAGTTAATCTGGCTCCAGCCTGGTACAGGCCTTCCTAAGGGGTAAACTGTCCCCTCGGAGAGTTAAACTAGACAAGGCCCAGAACAGCCCCCTCCCCCTCCTGGGGAGTTCATCTGGCACTAGCCCAAAACGTCCCCCCCCCCCCCCCCCCAGAGAGTTAAATTGGACTGGCCTAGAACAGCCCCCCCCCCTCCCTCTCCTGGGGAGTTAATCTGGCTCCAGCCTGGTACACGCCTCCCTGGGGGTAAACCGGCCCTGGCACAAAACAGGATCCCCCCCACCCCCCCCTCCTGGGGATTAATCTGGCACCAGCCCAGAACAGTCCCTCTGGAGAGTTAAACTGGACCTGTCCTAGGACATCCCCCCTCCAGGGGAGTTAATCTCACCGTCCTGGAACAGCCCCCCCCCCCCCCCTCCCCCTCTGGAGAGTAAACTAGACAAGGCCCAACACCCCCTCCCCCTCCTTGGGAGTTAATCTGGCACCGGCCCAAAACAGGCCCCCTGGAGCGTTTAAATGGACCTGGCCTAGAGCAGCCCCCCACCCCTCGCCTGGTGAGCTAAACTGGCCCTGGACAAAAAACAGTCCCCCCCCCCCCCCCCCTCCTGGGGAGTTAATCTGGCACCAGCCAGAACAGCCCCTCTGGAGAGTTAACTACTGCCAACACCCCCTCCAGGATTAATCTGGCACGTCATGAACGCCCCCCCACCCCCCCCCCCTCGGGAGTTAAACTGCAAGGCCCAGACAGCCCCCCTCCCCCTCTGGATCGCCCACGCCCCCCCCCCCCCAGAGAGTTAAACTGACGGGCCTAGAACCTCCCCCCCCCCTCCTGGGAGTTAATCTAGGAATCTGGCCCTGGCACAAACAGCCCCCCCCCCCCCCCTCACTGGAGTTATCTGGCACACCCAAACAGTCCCCTCTGGGAGTTAACTGCCCTGTCCCAGAACAGCCCCCCTAGGGAGTTAATCTGACACGTCATGGAACAGCCCCCCCCCCCCCCCCCCCCCCCCCCGGAGAGTTAAACTAGGACAAGGCCAGAAACAGCCCTCCCCTCTGGGAGTTAATCTGCACCGGCCGAAACAGCCCCCCCCCACCCGAGAGAGTTAATACTGCACTCGCCTGACAGCCCCCCCCCCCCCCCCTCCCGCGTGGAGATTAAACTGAAGGCCCCAGAGAGTACAGCCCCTTCCCTCTGGAGAGTTAAACTGCACCTGGCGAAAACAGCCCCCCTACCCTCCCTCCGGGAGATTAAACTTGGCACCCCTGAACGCCCCTCTGGAAGTTAACTGGCACAGGTCCCAAACAGGCCTCCTGGGGAGTGTAATCTGGCACCGCATGAACAGCCCCCGCCTCCCCACCCCCCGGGAGTTAACTGACAAGGCCCGAACAGCCCCCTCCCCCTCCTGGGGATTAATCTGGCACTAGCCCAGAACAGCCCCTCTGAGAGTTAAATGGACTGCCCGCCCCCCCCACCCTCCGGGGAGTTATCTGGCTCCGCCACGCCTCCCGGGAACTGCCTCCCCCCCCCCCCCCCCCCCCCCGTAGAGATTAAACATGACAAGGCCCAGAACAGCCCCCCTTCTGGGGAGTTAATCTGGCACTAGCCCAAAACAGTCCCCCCCCCGAGAGTTAAATTGGACTGGCCTAGAACAGCACCCCCCTCCCCCCCTCCTGGGAGTTAATCTGGCTCCAGCCTGGAAACAGGCCTCTCCTTGGGGTTTAAAACTGCCCTGGCACAAACCGATCCCCCCCCACCCTCCTTCCCCTGGGATTAAACTGGCACAGCCAAGAAACAGTCCATCGGAGAGTTAAACTGGACCTGTCCTAAAGAACCCCACCCCCCCCCCCCCCCCCCCCCGGGAGAGGTTTAAAACTAGACAATTGCCCAGAACACCCCCTGACCTTTTTGGGAGTTAATCTGGCACCGGCCAAATACTGGCCCCCTGGAGCGTTTAAATGGGACCTGGCCTAGAGCTAGCCCCCACCCCTCGCCTGGGAGCAGCCCTGCCTGGAGAGTTCACTGGCCCAGAAGTACTCCCCCTAAATTTGATTCAGACTCGTTTTCAATGTTGATTCAGATAGAATGTCCATGTAATGTTGAGTTTATAACCAGTAAAAAAACAACCTGAACACATTAATAAAGGAAAACATGCAAGGGGGCTACTTCTGGACCGGCCCAGAAGTACTCCCCCTAAAGTTGATGCAGGCTGGTTTTCCATGTTGATTCAGATAGAATGTCCATGTTGAGTTTATGACCAGTAAATAAACAACCCTGAACACATAATAAAGGAGATATGCGAGGGGGTACTTCTGGGACCGGCCCAGAAGTACTCCCCCTAAGTTGATTCAGACTCGTTTTCAATGTTGATTCAGGTAGAATGTCCATGTGTGAGCTTATGATCCATTAAATAACAACCCTGAACTCACTGATAAAGAAATATGCAAGGGGGAGTACTTTTGGAATGGCCAGAACAACTCCCCCTAAAGTTGATTCAACTTTACATCACATGTTGATTAAGTAACCAGAATGTGCCATGTTGAGTTTATAACCAGTAAATAACAACCCTGAACACAATTATAAAGGAAATATGCAAGGGGGGCACTTCTGGGACCGGCCCAAGTAGTACTCCCCCTAAAGTTGATTCAGACTGGTTTTCAATGTTGATTCAGATAGAATGTCCATGTGTGAGTTTATGACCAGTAAATAACAACCCTGAACACATTAATAAAGGAGATATGCAAGGGGGTACTTCTGGGACCGGCCCAGAAGTACTCCCCTCAAGTTGATTCAGACTATATTTAATGTTGATTCAGATAGAATGTGCATGTATGACTTTATGACTAATACATAACAACCCTCAACACCTTAACGGAGATATGCCGGTGGGGGGGGGGGGGGTGGTACTTTCTGGGACCGGCCCAGAATGACTCCCGGGAGTACTTTATGAAAACAGGGGGTCCCATTTTTTACCCGACCCAGATGTACTCTTGGGAGTCATTCAGGCGCGGCCCCAGTAGTACCCCCCTGGAGCACTTCTGGACTGTGAGTACTTCTGGGTTGTTACACCGTAAACCGCTATTTGTCGCACGTCCGCCGTTTTGTCGCACAGAGACAAAACGGTGGACCTCAGCCGCTGTTTGTCGCTATCCCGCCGTTTTAGTCGCATTGGGACAAAACGGTAGGTGCGTAAAACAGCGTTTACAGGGGCTGTTCTGGACCAGGTCCAGTTTAACTTCAGACTTTCCGGAGTGGGGGGGGGGGGGGGGGGGGAGGCTGTTCAATGCCAGATATAGCTCCCAGGAAGGGGGCAGTTTCGAACCGTCCAGTTTTAACCTCGGGGAGGGGGGGGGGGGGCTGTTCAGGGCCAGTGCCAGATTAGCTCCCTAGGAAGGGGCAGTTTCGAATCAGTTTAACTCTCTAGGGGTGGGGGTGGAGAGGTTTGTTCTGGGCAGTGCCACATAAGCGTTCGCTTGTTGTGCCCGTGTTGGATGTTCGCTGCAAAATGTTTCGGTTGAATAATGTTTGTTTAAAGCAAGTTCTCCCCATAAGCTGTTCTGGCAGGTCCAATTTAACTCTCTTGGTGGGTTGTTCTGGGCCGGTGGCAGATTAACTCCCCGGTGGGGCTGCATCGGGCAGATCCAATTTAACTCTCAGGAGTCTGTTCTGGGCCAGGTCCAGTTTAACTTCGGGGAAGGGGGGGGGGGCGCTCTGGCTATGTACTAGATTAATCCCAGGAAGGAAGGCTGCTTTTTGGCCAGTCCAGTTTAACTCTCTAGGGGGCTGTTTTGGGGCAGGTCCAGTTTAACTCTCTAGGGGGGGGGGGGGGGGGGGGGGGGGGGGGGGGGGGGGGGGGGGGGTGGGGCTGTCCGGGCGGTGCTAGATTAACTCCCAGGAGGAGGTGGAGGGATGTTCTGGGCCAGGTCCAGTTTAACTCTTTAACTGGGGGCTGTTTTGGGCTAGTAACTCTCGGGGGGGGGGGGGGGGGTCGTTTGGGCAGGTGCCGGATTAACTCCATTAGCTTTCGCTTGTTGTGCTCCATGTGGTTCGAGCACAATGTTCCTGGTGATATTGTTTGGTTAAGCAAAGTCCTCCCAGGGGGGCTTTCGGGCCAGGTCCAATTTACTCTCCTGGAGGGTTGTTCTTGGCCGTGCTAGGTTAATCTCCACTGGGCGTTTAAGGGCCATTTCTAATATTGAGGCGGGGGAGGGGTGGGGGGAGGCTATTCGGCTTGCGCCTGCATCAGTCTAACTCCGGGGGGGGGGGGGGGACCTTTCCAGGCTGTCCTGGAAGATCTCACTTGCGGTATATTAACTCAGGGAGTCATTGATGTCAAAGTTTGGGGCCCAAAGGAACTCCCGGGAGTTAGTTTGGGAACGCACAGTTTAACTCTCCAGGGGAGGGGGCTGATTTGGCACTGCCCATATGAACTCCCGGAGTTAGTTTAGAGTCAAATTTCGTTCAAAACAACTCCGGGAGTTATCTGAGACTGGTGGGGTTCTTTTGAAACGCCTAATAAACCGAGTTCTAGCTGTATGCAATGAACCGTTGGGGGGCTGCTTGTGATGCAGACCAGATTAACTCCCGAGATTAAACTGACTGCTCATACTGACTCCGGAGTTAACTGGGAGGGGGGGCGTTTCAACACGTTACACGGGCTCTGTTGCGCACTGGTGTTCCATCTCTCCTGTTTAGAGACGTAACCTTTTCAACAGATCTGAACAGAAGAACCAAGCCATGGAAATGAGCTGAAACGCAAATGCCACACTTCTAATTATACTGATCGTATGACCAACGCAAATTTCGTCAAACCATCAAATAGCACACCGGACCAAATGAAAGTCTGCTGATCTCAGTTATCAAACGAAAGCTACGTTGGTACAGCCACGTGACAGGATCTAACGATCTTGCAAAATCAGTCCTCCAGAAACTGTTGAGGATGGAGAAGGAGGCAGTGAGGAAGGAAAGTTGGGGGAGATGTGACAGAAAAAGAAGATGGACCGACAACATTGCATACATGACTGAGGAAACGTACAGACACCAGGACTTGGCACACAAGCGACAGATCTGAAGATACCCGGTGAGTAGTTCATCAGTGTGGCGCCCCAATGACCCTTCACACAAG
>CM031607.1:36163851-36198851 GCA_018398815.1 Conus ventricosus | reverse complement strand
GCACCACGGAGCTCTTCACCTTTTAAAAGATAAGAATGGTGTAAAACGAGTGGCATGTATGCAAACGTTTGTTCACTAAAAGCGATTTTAGACGGTGGAGAAGGATGCGGGAAAAGGGAAGCGATGGGGAGAGTGGGAAGAAGTTGACTGCATGTAAAAGTTTACTACTACACACTCACAACACACACACTATACGCTCATCCACTATTGCACGTGTGTGTATGTGTGGGCGTGTGTGTGGTGTGTGTGGTGTGTGTGTGTGTGTGTGTGTGTGTGTGTGTGTGTGTGTGTGTGTGTATGTGTGTGTGCGTGCGTGCGTGTGGTGTGTGCGTGCGTGCGTGCGTGCGCGTGCGTGCGTGCGTGCGTGCTGTATGTGTGCTTGCGTGTGTATTGTGCTGCGTAGTGTGCGTGGTGTGTGATGTGTGTGTGTGTGTGTGTGTGTGTGTGTGTGTGTGTGTGTGTGTGTGTGTGTGTGTGTGTGTGTGGGGCGCGCGCGCGCGCCCACACACACATACACACGGTAGTGCTGATCTGGAAGAAGGGATTGAGCGCAGAAGAGAAGAGCAGACGGGCAGACGTGAAGAGTGTTTTCTATTGATCTATTTATTCAAGCTGTTCAATTTAATAGTTTCTAATGTCAACGGGAGCAAGCGACTGACTGTGTCACTGAATGGCTCTCTTTTATTCTGTGTAAGTGGCATGTGTTCTTTGGATTACAGATGATACCCTTTCTACATGGTCGAAAACGCACTGCCATCCTTTGAAATAACCGATGATATATCTGTTCAGGTGACGATTCTGTTTATAGTTCACGCAGAGGTTGAGACCTTGACAAAAGCCGACAAAAGCAGACACGGCACGTACGCCAGCCAATCAACTGCCGGCTCCGCCTCTCTAGTCATCACGTGTGCATGCGGAGCATGGCAAGAATGGCGGTTTTGGCGCGGCACGGGTTTCCCCACCTCATTGTCTGCAATCATGTCCTCACGTTCCTTCTCTCATTATCACAGGGTAGGGTATCTGGGGCACTAGAGCGGGGCATACCATAAGGACGCCGCTTTTGCAGCAGTGGTTGTTTTGTACGTATTTCTTTTTTCTTCCCCTCTCTCTCTCTCTCTCTCTCTCTCTCTCTCTCTCTCTCTCCCTCTCTCTTTTTTTCCCTTCCAGAGTCGGCCTTTGTAGTCCTTCCTTAATGTGCAATGGGTACCGAACCCTAACCCATGTCGGCTGCTGAGATATCGCCTGGTAAAGTCATTTCTGGTGGTGAACTTGATGCCCTGATTGTGTGTGTGTGTGTGTGTGTGTGTGTGTGGTGTGTGTGTGTGTGTGTGTGTGTGGTGGTGGATGGAGAGAGAGAGAGAGAGAGAGAGAGAGAGAGAGAAGAGAGAGAGAGAAGAGAGAGAGAGAGAGAGAGATTTGATGAACGGAATGGGAGAGACACAGAATGCACATTGTCTGTTTCAGTTCCTTGATGACGTGCCTTGTCTGCGATAGTTTTGCCGTTTCCATGGAAACAGCAACTATACGATGGACTTCAAGCTGCATTTGGTTTGTAAGTGAAATTTGCAATGCTCACCTTTAAGAAAGTACTATCAAACACAGTCGAAAACAGTTCACACAACGTGTCCATGCGGGTCATCATTGGAATAGGCTAGAACGTTCAATTAGATGCCCAAGATGTGTTAATAACAAAAACACTAAACTCAAACTAAGCAGATTTAATCTACTTCAGTTCTCACATCCTTATAAAGGGCAGATCGCTTTTCAACCTACCTGCATGTTGTGTCGGCATCGACTGTTTATTTCGAGCATGATGAGAGTAAACTAGAAAATTTGGAATCAACAGCCTTTAACCGCTAAAGAAACGGTCCACTCAAAACGATTTCGTTGACAGGTCGATTTTAATACTATTGGCATGTTCTACAGATCAGCTTGTGTCGGTGGGAAATGTTGCATCACAACTCTCGGAGTACACAATAGATATATCGCTATGTGTTCCATTCGCGTCGAAAAGACACATAAAATGTGCCACGTAGACAGTAAATCTGTATTCCAGCAGCAAATTCATCCAAAATAAATGAAATAAGATGAATAGATAAAAGATGAATGTACCAGTCTAGATTTGTGCCGTTTACGTACCGAACACATCTGCACACATCCTTCCTTCCTCCCCGTCCCTCCCACCACTAGTACCCTCTATACCCGCCTCATCTCTGCCACCGTGCACACACATACAGTACACATACATAGGTCCAGCTAGTAAAAGATATAATAGCTGTAGTATCAATGTCCTGTAAATTCATGTGCACAAACGCACGCGCGAGCGAGTGTTAGAGTGCGTGTGTGTGTGGAAGGGGGGGGGGGGGGGGGAGGGAGGGGGGGGAGAATAGGTGAGTCTGTGTGTCTCTATGTGCGTGTTTGGGGATTCACAGGCTAAACATTGTCCATGTTATTACTGTTTGAAACTAATGATTACTTTCGCCCCTTTCATGCGGGATTACTGCCTTAAAACGGATAAACATCTCTCTCTCTCTCTCTCTCTCTCTCTCTCTCTCTCTCTCTCTCTCTCTCTCTCTCTCTCTCTCTCTAACACGAGTATGAAAATTTAGATTTTTATTCTAATCAGTCGAACTGTATTTTTCTTCATCTTTATGTCTTATTTTCTGTTGCAATGTCACCTCCCCATTCTCCCCATCTGATTTTAAAATATTTAAAACTAGACCCAAATAAAGTGAGCCGTGATTCGGATAACTATTCAAAATACAATTAAGCGCGCAAAACAAAGCGTAAAGCAACGCTTACGTAATGCATGATACGAAACAGAAGGACGGCATGAAAGTTCTGAAACGGAAAGTCAATGAAGACTTCTAGAAAAGAACCTGCTTTACCACAGGGCAAAGATCAACCAGACAGAACTCTCCCACATGAGGTAGTGACGAGTCACATACTACATGTCCACCAAGAGGAAATAAGAAGGGTCCTCGTATATCATGGAAATAAGAGTGATGCAGGTGAGAATGTCACGACAGTCGTGAGAAATTGTCATTGGTGCAGAAGAGAGTGTTACTGTAGGAAAAAGGGAAAGTAATTCTGATTATAAAAGGGAAAGATACACTACTACTATTTCTACTACTGCTACTACTACTACTACAGAGAGAGAGAGAGAGAGGAGAGGAGAGAGAGAGAGAGAGAGAGAGAGAGAGAGAGAGAGAGAGAGAGAGAGAGAGAAGAGAGAGAGAGAGAGAATATGGTGTAAGAACGGGAGAAGGAAAATGATTTCAGAGAGAGAGAGAGAGAGAGAGGGGGGGGGGGCAATTTTGGAGACAAGGAGAAACAATACAGCAGTGTAGTTATAAGAGAAAAATAAAGTATTGTTAAAAAAAAAAGACAACACAAAAAATCTTATTGTTTCAGTAAACGGATAGTGTCAGAAGATAAAATGTAATGTAATGTAATGTAAAAGGATATTTATAGAGCGCTTTACCTCGCAAGAGCCCAAAGCGCATATTACAGAAAAAACATGATAAAAATTCTAATTCTAATTCAAAGCGCGCGCATACACAACACACACACACACCACACACACCGCGGGGGGGGGGGGGGGGGGGGGGACTCTCACACGCAGACAGACACAGGAGCGCGTTCAACACCAGCAAACACGCGCACAGTGGTAACTGGATATCGTTAATCAGTCCGAGGGAAAAGATGTGTCTTTAGGAAGGTTTTAAAAGTCTCTAAAGAGTCCGTGTTACGCAATGAAGAAGGGAGACTATTCCAAAGAGCAGGTGCCTGGTAAGAGAAAGATCGTTGGCCTGAAGTTTTCAGGCGAGCGGAGGGAAGCCGAAGCAGACAAGAATCGGTGGATGAGCGTAAGTTGCGAGACGGAACATAGAGATGGAGGAGGTCAGAGAGGTAGGAGGGAGCCAGATTATTCAGTGATTTGAAAACCAGGAGGAAAACTTTAAAGTCAATGCGAGACAACAACGAACAGACAATATCGAAGAGTTATGTCGAAGAGTGAAAGAAAACAAGTAACAGTGTATAGGCAACTGAGAAAACAAAACAAAACAAAGCAAAACAGAAGGGTATGCAAAGGGAAACAGTGTGACTCTGCTATAGACTGTAATAGTAAATGTGTTGCTCTAGTGACTCCCCACCGAGCGAAAGGAGAAAAAGAAGATGTGGACAGTGATGTAACATAACATTTTTACATTTTGGTATCCCATGAGAAATCGGCTTTATAACAGCATCACAACCGGTGTAACAGCCCATTCTTACCCCCCCCCCTCCCCCCTCTGGAACTTACCCCGGGGTAAGTCTGGGCTAGCCTGCTTTTACCCCCGGGGTCATTCCAGGACTAGCTGGAACTTACCCACCCCCCCCCCCCCTAGTTGGAACTGACCCCCCCCCCCCCCCAGTCATCTACATTATACAAGGTACACAGGCACTCAGGAGACACTAATTAGCTGTAAACATAGTTAACATCTCTGATATACATTAAAGTGACCAATGGTCAGTGACACTGACCACTGGTTGTCTGCATTGCACAAAGTATACAAACACTCATGAGACACTGATTAACTGTAAACTAGTCGAAATATCTTATTTACGTTATATTGACCAGTGGTCAGTGGCACTGATCTTCGGTCGTCTGCATTGCACAAGGTACACAGATACTCGGGAGACTATAATTACCTGAGAAATGGTTAAAATCTCCGATTTATGTAATAATGACCAGTAGTCAGTGACACATTACCACAAGTAATCTACATTGTACAAGCACTTGAGAAACACTAATAAGCTGTTAAATAGTTAAAATCTACGATTTACGTCATAATGACCAGTGGTCAGTGGCACTGACCACTAGTCATCTGCATTGTACAAGCTAAGGTACATAGGTACTCAAGAGACTCTAAATAGCTGTAAAATAGTTAAAAGAGGCAAACCTGGATAAAGCAACAACGGTACTTGGTCACAAGGACACGTGGTCACAACGACATTTTGTCAACAACTGCGCTTGGTCACATTTGGCACTTGGTCACATTGGCATGTAGCCGTCTTTCTTTCCCACGCATGCACGGGCGTACTCACTCACCCGAATATTGACCCACGCGTGTAAGCTAGCGTGAGAAATGTTAATACGTATCTGTTAGTGAACCAGGGTGTGTGTGGGGGGAGGGGGGTTGGGGAAGTAGGAGGTCCATCTATTGAGAAGAGTCTAGAACTACGCTTATCTAAACCCAACTGACTGTATATAGGAAATGGGAGAGGGGGTGTAAATATGTAGGCTAACAAAAAAAAAATTTCAACGCGGGTGTGCGTGTTGAGAAAAGACAGAGGAAAACCCTGAATAACCCTCTCTTGTTTGAAGGGTGGGATGGGTGGAGGAAGATTCCAAATAGTCCTAGATTGACCTTTGGGGGGTGGAGGGGGTAAATCCAGGCTATACCCCGGAGGGTATGTTCCAACTGGGAGAGGGGGGGGGGGGGTAAGTTCTAGCTAGTCCTAGAATGACCCCCGGGGGTAAAAGCAGGCTAGCCCAGACTTACCCCGGGGTAAGTTCCAAAGGGGGGTAAGAACAGGCTGTTACACCGGCTTTGCAGCACAACATCTATGAATAGTGAGTGTGCCCTAATACCCCCCCCCCCACCCCCTCCCACGCCCACCAACACGCACGCACACCACACACACACACACACACACACACACACACACACACACACACACACACAAACACACATCTTACGTCATATGTGTCTCATGACAGGCTGGCAAAACTATGCGGTAACTTCGTGCAGCAGACAAAACGATTTGCAGAACTAAAAAGTATTCCCTTCTAAAACATTTGTTTTTCTTTTGCCCACTGCTACTTAACAGTGTATTTAATTTTAAGCTTAAGATGAAAACTAGAAGTTTCTGAACTGTTCGATTTTCGATTAAAGGCCTTTAAGCGAAAACATCTTCTGCACTGATGGTGATGATTTGGAGAAGCTTGTATCTTGATCATTTCTACAACAACAAAAAAAACAAACAAAAAGTTTGGTTGAGGGTGAAGTGCTGGCCATGACCTGGAAACGCGTGCGCGCGCGCGCTCCCTCCCCCCCCCTCCTCTCTCTCTCTCTCTCTCCACCACACACACACACACAGAAGGAGAGAGAAGGGGGTGGGAAGAGAGAGGTCATGTTGTTCATAGCTCAACTGACCACAGATGACATATGGAATCTGAAAGCATCTTTGAATTAAAAATATTAACGAGTGACCACATCCTCATCTTACCTCTTCACAGGATGAGGTCATTCATACATACTTGGGTTGTTACCGCAGGAGACTAACGCGGGCATACTGATCATATCACTAATGAACAAGTGCGTCAAACCATCAAGCAACACATCGGACCATACGAAGACCTGCTGACATAGTTAAAATAGAAAACTACGTTGGAATGGCCACGTAACAAGATCCAATGGTCTTGCTAAAACAGTCCTCCAAGGAACCGTTTAGGGAGGAAGGGGTGATGGAGAAGAGAGAGAGAAGCTGAAGAGGGGAGGGGGGGGGGGCAATGGACTGACAACATTGCAGAACGGACAGAGAAACCAGCTGCAGAGACCGGGCCCTGGACAACAATGGACAGCGCCGGAGGAATCTGAGTCACATTTCATCAGTGCGGCTCCTCATAGACTCCTGAAGAAGATAGGATAGAAGGGAGACAGCACAATCCAAAATCCCATGTTAAATCCAAACGAGAAAGGGAGGAGAAGCGAGGGAGAGACAGACAGACAGAGGGAGATATTATACATATATAAATGAAATGAAAATGGTTTATTCATATATACGGGCCGCAGCCCCAATATGAAGGGGAATGTGATATATTCAAACAATTCAAAACGAGTAAACTGTGCTAAGAACACAATACGTCTCTAATCTTAAAGACGTGATAAAGAAAAAGACTCAATTTTTTAAAAACTATATTTTCATTGGTTGAAGCCATCAGCATACACAAGCGGAAGAGACAGGGCTGCTTATAGTTTTTTTTCAGGAATAAACTTTCTCTAATATTCTGAACAGCTAGACATACTAAAACAAAATGTACTTTGTCTTCCTTTGATTTTATGCTCAATTCTAGAACATCTCGAAAAGAATCACCTTTTGAATCCTCATCAATCTGCTTACAGACAAGGCCATAGTTGTGAGACAGCACTCCTCCGTATAGTCAATGACCTCCTCTGTGGGCCTGACGATGGGAATGTTTCCTTATTAGCGATGTTAGACCTCTCCGCAGCATTTGACACGATCGATCATAATATTTTGTTCTCACGGCTTAAAACTTCCTTTGGATTCAAAGATACAGCTCTGAACTGGATTATTTCTTACCTGACTGGACGGACTCAGACAGTGTGTGTACAGGGCAGATACTCAGACAGTTCTCCTCTTAGGTACGGTGTGCCTCAGGGTTCTGTACTGGGGCCAGTCCTTTTTGTGCTGTATGCTAGTCCTGTGTCTGACGTCATCAGTGGTCACGCCATGTCGCATGAGAGCTTTGCTGACGATACTCAACTTCATCAGTCGGCTCCCATTGCTGAAATTGACTCACGGATTTCTCGGATGCGCGGCTGCATTGCTGACCTGAAGGACTGGATGACAACCAACAAACTACAACTAAACAACGACAAGACGGAACTCATGTTCGTGACAAAACAACCTAACCATCCTTCTCTGCCTTCAACTGTCACTATCAATGAGTGCACTGTCTCTGTCTCCACCTCTGTCCGCAGTCTAGGGGTCATTCTTGACCATTCCCTTTTCTTTGAGAAACAGGTTTCAAATATTTGAAAGATTGCCTATTTAGAACTAAGAAGAATCAGCTCCGTACGTCACCTTCTCTCTACAGATGCTACAAAACTCTCATTTGTGCATTTGTCTTATCTAGAATAGATTACTGCAACTCACTTTTGGCCGACCTTCCAAAATACCGGATAGAAAGATTACAGCGAATCCAAAATCATGCAGCCCGAGTCGTCTGTAGAGCAGGAAAATATTATCACATTTCGCCTCTACTTCACTCTCTTCACTGGCTATCTGTCTCAAACCGTATCTCGTACAAAATCTCAACTCTCACTTTCTCTGCTCTCTTTGAAAATGGACCTTCTTATCTCTCAGCTCTCCTTAAAATCTACACCCCCTCTCGACAACTACGCTCCTGTGCTGACGACCGCCTTCTACGAATGACTCGCTTCAGGACTACTACTGGTGAAAGATCTTTCTCTTTTCAAGCTCCAGCGACGTGGAACAGACTGCCAGACTCTCTCAGACATTCAGATTCTATCTATTCTTTCAAGTCCAAACTTAAAACCCATCTGTTTTCTCATAATTAGTCAATGCAGTGTGTGTGTGTGTGTGTGTGTGGGGGGGGGGGGGGGGGGGGGGTTACAACCTATCTCATAGCCGTCTGGGCCTTTTTCAAATGTAGTGTATGTGTATGTTCTCTATTATTTGTATTTGTTGTATGATTGAACGTTACAGGATTAAGCTTTTGTAGTGATATTTGAAAAATAAGTGAATGTCACACTTGTAGGATAAGGATTTGTTAGTTATTGTAGTAATAGTATTTGTAGCTGGGTGTAAGGTGTATTATTGTATATGAGAAGGGTGAATGTAGTATGACTTTGTAAAGCGCTTAGAGAAATTCGTTTGATTAAGCGCTATATAAGAAACCATTATTATTATTATATTATTATTAAAGGACATACTAAATCACGATCTGTGTGAGTCCTGTATCTTAGGTAATGAACTCTTATTTCCGACACTCCAAATCGGAATTTAGATGTGATCCGTTTCAAAGACCGACTTAATTTAAGGGTTACGTATGGCTTAACAGAACGAGATATCCCATTCAACATCGACTACATTTAAAATCTCTCGCTGGTTTGGATATGGTGTTGCCTGTTCCGCAAGCTACTATCAGCTAGTCTCTGTCTGAAGCTACGAATAAACATTTGAACATTTCCTACTCCCTGATTAACCCAAACATGACCATAACCAAATTTAAACAACCGTAACTTCATACTGGTTGCCCAGTCATGTTTACCTTTAGCATCAAGCGGTAACAATGTCAGATATGCTTTGTATGACAGTCTGTTTTCTTCCATGCTGATTTACCTTAACCGATACGTCACACATAGAAGAACAGAATTGACAGTAATCGGATTTCTGTTGGTTTCACCAAGAACTAAATCATTTGGTGTACGTCTGTCTACGACAAGAAAACTTTTCAAAGCACAGAAATGAACCTTTTCACAACATTCAGCAGCTTTTTCCAAAACCCACAGTTTTGCCCCTTTCTGAAGAATAGGCTGTATTTTGGCTTCAAAAAGTTTGAGGAGTATTTCAAGGAATTACTTTTTAGCATACACAATTATAACTCCATTATCAGTCCATCGTTCTCAAGCTGCTGAATATCCTCCCTTTCTGAAGACTTTTATCTAAATCAACATGTAGACCCAGACTGAAAGCTGCATTTTGCAAACTATCTTACTGGGTCTGTAGTTCAACGATAGTTTCAGACATCAAAATAACATCATCAGCCAACAGTGAAATAAACAATCAAGAAGCGCTTGACAGAAAACATGCTCCATGCCTTCCTTTCCTTACAACTTCCAGAGTTAATTCATTTATAAATAAGGAAAACAAACCAGGCTATATACATCACCCTGCCTAACACCAGCAGCGCAGTTTATAACATCAAACAATCGTTTCCAATTTTAATTCTAACTCTCACGTCTTTGTACAAGCTCTGGATGCATTTAAACAATTTTCCTCTAAACCCTTTCTCCAGTAAAATAGGCCAAAGTAGGTAATGATTTACTGAATCAAATGCTTTTTGGAAGTCAATGATAGCAAAAAACAGTTTCTGATTACTTGCAAATTGTTTCTGTATTAAAGCCATATGCGTTAACATGTTGTCAATTGTGGAATAACCCTTTTTAAATCCTACTTAAATATCTCCAGTAATGTCATTTTCTAAGAGAGAGACAGACAGACAGACAGAGAACCTACAGCAGCAGAAACAGTGGTCAAAATAGCTGACAATACAGAGAGAAAATGAAACACTTCAGTGAAGAAGCTGAAGGAAACCAAGGAACAGAAAAAAAAGAAAAAAGAAAAAAAAAAACAGATGTCACGAAGAAAGAAAAAAAAAGAACAGAAGAAGAAGCAAATCTCACGAAGGATCAAAGGAGAAGTCGAAGCCGCAGATCTCAAGAATAAGAAAAAGGAGACGAAGAAGGAGGCGTTGCGAGCAGAAGAAAGCGAATCTCAAGAAGAAAGAGGGGGGGGGGGGGGGGGGGGGGGAGAGAAGAAGAAAGCAGAAAAAGAAGAAGGGGGGGGGGGGGTGAAACAATGAACAAAAAAGGGAGCGGGAGGACAGAAGAAGGAGACCAAGAAAATAAAAAGATCAACAACATCCCTCAACAAAGAAGGCAGAAGAACAAAGAAGAAATCCACACGTTCAACTCACTACGCGAGCCAAAGCGCACAGCTGAGCGTGATTTGATCAAGCGAAACACGTAACCAGCTCACTTAACTTCCGAGTGTGGCCGAGCCCAGGGCTCTCTCCCTCCCAAGGTCATACACCTCCCTATCTCTGTAGAGCAGAAATACTTGAGCACATTCCAACACGTCAGTGACCTACACACATTACGTGATCTATTTATATCCAGCGAGTAGAGTACGGGGCGGTTGTGGATTATTCGGTTGAGATCGCCTCGCCGGATGCTCATTTTCCGGGCAGCTGACTCGTGCTACTGTGTATGAGGCAACAGGACATTGCCACGGAAGACAAAGGATGGAAGTACAGTTGAGGACGGGTCAGGGGGCAGGGGGAGGGGGGGGGGGAGAAAGTGTCAGTGCGTACGTGCATGCGGCGCGCGAGCGCGCGCGCGCGTGTGTGTGTAAATGAGGCGTGGCGATTGCATTTCTCTCTCTCTCTCTCTCTCTCTCTCTCTCTCTCTCTCTCTCTCTCAACACACACACACACACCACACACCGCGCGCGACGCACGCAGCACGCAGCGCCGGACACACACAACACACACCCCACACACCACACACACATCACATATATACACACGCATACGTACGCAAGCGCCTGTGAAAAGTGATTTGGTAAAGCCAATAATCATTTTTCAGTAGAAAGTCTAAAATGAGTGGACATACTTCCCCCGACGAACATAACTTTTTAAAGTGGACATCACAGCAGATGTTAAAACAAATTAAAACCTCCGACCTCCATGGGGCCAACAGCAAACACTTGCATGGCATGCGCGTGTGTTGCAACACTAATAAGCAATGTTAACGTTTACTTTCAAATCAAACTTTTATGATGTATCTATGCAACTGCAACCATTCATCAACTGATCTAGTAGGGTAACTCTTGCTCCACAAGAAAACAACTCCCAAAGAAATGCTGCTCTTCGACAGTAGTAAGGTAAATAAGAAGCAATAAACATGCAGGGTAACTCTTGCTTCCACAAGAAACATTACTGTTCCCTGCCTCATTTCATAATTTTCTTTCATTTCATAAAGAAATTAAATCGAGGTCATTTGTTTTGTTTCTGTCCGTCCTTGTATTTGTCTGACTTTAGTCAAGTTTAAAACGGCTGTGAGTCTTGCATAAAGTTACTCTAATAATTTTTCATGTTTCCAGTTCTAGTTTGCTGTGTAGATGTGTTATTGTACAGGGTCTAATGGGAAAGCTTGGGAGCATCCTTTATAGGGGATTGTTTCCTTGTTTGTCTCGCGTGTGTTGCGCTGTCTTGTTGCTAGGCGGACCACGTGTCGTAAGCCAGCAGTTCCTTGGAGTTGTTTTTTAGTGGTGCAGCAGAGTTACCCTACTTGTTTTATGGCGTATTGTTTACTGTTCCACTGCCCATTTTATATTTCCTTTCGTTTCAATTACATGGGGATCTCACCCATTTTTACATAATCTATGGTTTTTGGTATGTGGGTCGTTAGTGCGAACCCAGCCCGAATCTGCCGCCTGTGCTCTCATCTTGCAGTGAGAGCAGCAATTCTGCGAACTCGAAAGCGATGAGGCTTGAACAGGCTCGGAAAGCCTCGATTTCGATAAAAGGGGGTTTTCCCGATTGATGACGTGGGAGAAGCCAAAAGTCGCTGTTTGTGTTTCGGCTGAAGTGAGTGGGGCGAATGTGTGCTGGTCTGGTTAGCAGATTACATGGGAAAATAAGCAAAGAAGTAAGGTTCTGCATTTTCTGTACCTCAGCCAGTTTAGGCGATTGTGGATATATTTTGTCACCACAACGAGGGACGATTATGTTCTTCAGGACAGTTATCATGGCCTTTGCGGTCGTCACTTCGAAGAGCACAGTTTCAAGACCCACACACCTGGAAGGTTAAGGTGAAGAAAAAAAAAAACAAAAAAAAACTATTTAGGTCGAAGACAGCTGAAAGAGGAGCTGTGCCAACTTTATAACAGGAAAAAATGTATTAAAAGCACTCTCTGTTCATTCGCCAAGCTGCAAGTCCAGCCTCAGACGCAACAGTGACACGAATTGTGTCAGGAGCAAGAGAGCCAAAACTCAGAGACGTAAGAAGGCCAAGGTTTGTGAATGGGTGGTTGATCTTTTTGTGTTTCATTTCATTCTCAGTGTTTATGGTTGGTTGTAAAGTTAGTTGTTGGTTTTTGTTGAGTGTTGGCATCAACTGAAACATAAATTGTTACTGTCATAGTGGCAGTCAGGCAGTCACACTGCCTGCTGCACGAAACTGTCGCTTGTTTGTGACTGATCCCCCCCCTACCCTGTGATTACTGTTTTTCCAACAAAACTGAAGTACGCTTCTTATTAACAAGAAAGTGTCCATGTCCACAAATAAGAACTTGTTGGACCGCCAGTGAATAATGTTTGGGTTTTTATTTTTTCAGGACATATGTGAACATCTGGCACCCCTGCATGTTCAAGTTTCGCCCAACAACACATATGCTTTTGGTAAGTGAATTATTTATCAGTTTTGGGACACAAGATGGTGGACTTAGTGTGCATTTTAGATATATGCAAGTATGGTATGACTGTATGCTATAAACTGCCTGGAGAGTAGGGAATAATGAGCTTTGATCGTGGTTAGATTGGTGTAGGACGTAGCATTGTTTTTAAAAAAAGAGAATTTGAGATATTTGTAAAAGAACTGATCTATTGTCTTGAGGGAAAATCAGAATTTCGTGAGGGATTGATAATAACATGTTAATTCCAACATTATATTATATTTTTTTTTTTTTTTTTTTTTTATCCCTATCCTCAAATCCACTATAACAACTTTTCTCTAATATATATCATCTATATCAATAACTCATAAATAATAATAATAAAATAAAAAAAATAAAATTTTAAAAAAAAAAAACAAACACAACAAAACCACCAATATAATTATATAAAAAAACAAAAAAAAAACAAAAAAACCCAAAAAACCAACACCAACTAAAATCTAAAAAAAAACAAAACACTAAAAAACAAAACACCACATAAAAAACTACAAAAAAAACACTTCCACAACAACAATAAAACACAACACCAAACAAAACACAACCCCCAAAAAAACAAAAAAAAAAACCATACTTTTTTTCCTTCTCCCCCCTTTCCTTTTCCCACCCGCCGTACATATACACGACGCGGGCCCGCCCCCTTGAAGATTGTGTAATAGTGTGTGTGTGTGTGTGCGGGTGTGTGTGTGTGTGTGTGTGTGTGTGTCGTGTGTGTGTGTGTGTGTGTGTGTGTGTGTGTGTGTGTGGTGTGTGAGAGAGAGAGGGGGGGGAGAGGAGAATGAGAGAGAGAGAGAGAGAGTCTTGTGTGTGTGTATGCCGTGTGCGTTGTGTTGTGTGTGTGTTGTAAGTAAATAAGTAATTTTCTTTTTGTGTATGAGTGGTTGTGAATGTTTTAAATGATAAATTCCTACTGGACTATGCTAATAGATGTGGGCATAACGAAAAAGTAAAGCACTAATTATTTATTATGTGGGGTAAAGTCAGTGGAGTCGATCTATTATGTGGAATATTAGACCCAGCTTGAGCACTGTATTCTTTACTTTGGACAGTCTAGTAGCAGGTGACGTACACTATAGGTTTCACCACACATGCATGTACATTTTTTACCGTATTTGGTTCGAAGTGTGTGTGTGTGTGTAGTGTGTGTGTGTGTGTGTGTGTGTGTGTTGTGTGTGTGTGTGTGTAGTGACAGATGTATGTATGTGCATGGTATATCATGTACTATCTGTGTCGTTGCGTATGTAGTGTACATGTACATAATATGGTCAACCTGTAACATTGTCGAACTGCCTGGAAAGAAACTCAATGCGTTGATGGCGAGGGAGGTAGGTTACTGTACAAGGAGCTGTAGGTTCAAAGTGGTACAGCTGTACTTCTACACTTCAGTGAAAGTTTCACGTTCGATGTCCTCTTCGTTGGAAACTTGACTCGTAGCTGGGACATCTGCATTATCGCCGGAAAATAGTGAGTTTTACATCCTCATAGCGAAAGCTTTTAGGGACATGTCTTTCATTCCGGTAGTCATGGCCTTATTAATACGTCATTGCGGCATCCCCGACTCTCGGTCTCTTTCCGTACTGTGCTCGGCAATCACCCGTGGTGAGTCACGTTTTGGCTACTTGGACGACCCGAAACACGGATTGAAGTGAGTTCCAGATAAGTAAAGTAACAGTACATCGAAAACACGTTCGATCATAACTTTTGAACAACCCAAACTGCTATTTAGGGGTGAGTACCCCTTTAAATCGACGTTAATTGTATTGTTTCTGTCCGGTCCATGGATTTGTCTGACTTTAGTCAAGTTTTAAATAGGCTGTCCAGTCTTGATTAAAAGTTACTTTATATTATTCTTTCTCCAGTTTCTTGTTGCTGTGTTGATGTGTTGTTCGAGTACAGGGCTTATGGGCAAGGTTGGAGCATCGTTTGTAGGGGATGTTTCCTTGTTTGTTCCGTGGCGTTGTGCTGTCATGACTGCTAGGCGATTCGGTGTCGTAAGCGGGGCATTCCTATGGAGTTATGTTTTCTTGTGGGTGATGAGTTACCCTACATGTTTATTGTTTCTTGTTTACTGTTCCTGTATCGTTTCATTTTTTTTCGTTTTAAGTGGCAGGTAGTTCAAAGTTCCCACATGTTTCAGCATACACCCCGACTCCCCCTTTTTCCCCATTACAGACGAAAATTGATCTCAAGAATTTCAAGAAACTTTTGGTTCAACCGTGATACTGCAATCCAGCCATAACCCTGCAAGACCTTCTGCGCTTTCTTGTTTCACTTTCAAAACTTTTACGTCCTCATTTAGTTAAGAAGATGGGACAGATTGAAACAAATTCCCCCCAAGCTCGCTTTAAAAACTGCTTTTCTTACTACTGATAATATCAATGGTTGACGGTCTAAACGGGTTCATCATCCCACGACTCCAACTACGCCGAGGCGATCAAAACTAAAACGCAAGAAATCAATGTCAAATGTCTTAATAATACGTTAGAGAAGAGCATTCAAGGAAACTAATCTTCATTATACTAGGTCTAAATGCATGTAGACAGATGCACCTGTGACATGTGGACATATGATTAGCCCTCCCCTCCACCCCAATCTCTTTACTTCCTCCCACCCCCTTCCCGTCCTCCTCACTGGAACCTCTTTTTCCGACCTACCCCCATTCCCCCCAGCCTTATGACCTTGACAGCCGTCGAAGACACTTCAGGAGACAAAAAAGCGTATCGTGTTTCTGGTAACCGCACTCAAACAGGCTCTGCTTTGAGTTTCAAAGCGGACTGAGGGGGAAATGATTAGCCTGTTTCCAGCAGATTTCGATAACTCATCTTACCTCAAAATATGTGATTAAATTCACTGTCCATGTGTGTTGTAGTCGGGGTCGATACTCCTAAATTTCTAATTAGGCCATCGAGGAAGATGCTGCATTAAATTGCTGGTAAAGTATCTGACTCTAGTTTCACAAAGCTAACACCTGTCATGAAACAAGGGGTTGTCAGGTCGTCGTCAGATTTATCAGTTGAAACACAGTCAAATCGTTCATCGGGACAAGGTACAGGAGTCATGATTTTGTTTGCCTTTTTGACAGTGACCCAACGTCGAAGGCCAAATCACTGCCCTGTTGTTGTATCTTTCACATCGTAATCGGAGGAAGGAAATATAAGATTATGACCGCTGATCAATGGAAAATGGAAAATAGACGCCACGCTTCGACCTGAAGGCTCCTACAGACAAGACTATTTTTGATCCAGGTTTAATCGAAATCAGCTATCTAGGAAATCGTCACGAGCAGACAAACAAACTAGCGTATATGACACAACTCCTTAAAAAACACACAAAAAAATTAAAGTCCCCCGGTTCTTCGGCGGGTAAGTGGTATACAAAGGCCCAATCTAGTTAAAATAGGCATAGTGGACTAAATACGGTGACCGCACTTGCCAAGTAAGACCTGCAGCACGCCAAACAGGTTATTCTGGTATGATAAATAAACAAAAACAACACACGTCTTTAAAGGAATCGTGTGCTTTTACATCATGACCAAATCAGTCTTTTGAAACCAGAGAAGAAGAAAAAAAAATAAAAAAAAGATGAAGAAGAACCAAGAAACATAGAGAAAAAGACCAACCATGGTCTTAAATATCAGGTTTTAAATGGTCACCAGACAAGATAACGTTTGTTTCAAATGCAAGTAGCCTGTCTCAGGAGAGGAAGAGGAGGGGGGAGGACGGGGTGGGAAAAGCGGATGAGTTGACTTCCTTTGAAATTCAAACCACTTCATCCCATCCCTACCGTTTTACAAAAGTGGCCCGTTGTTAACTGTTAAGAAGCTGTCGAGTGTGAACCCTCAGTGTAACTGAAGCCAGTGTCTTGATAGTCGGATTTTTTCCCCGGTTTAAAACCTCTATCTCCCGTACACAAACATGCCTGCCTAGGCACGGCGTCACTTGGACAAGTCTTTTCCCCTACAGTGTCAAGGCTATGGGACTAACCTTTTTAACCTTTGACCCTCGCATCTCCACTACCACCATCTCCCAGCCTCCTCTGAACGAGTCACTTTCTCACCAAGGTCTCTGGATTTGCAAACATGGTTCACCAACATTTTTTCTATTAGCATGACCTTCCTGGCGGTGGAGAGTTGGGCACTGGTCAGGGCCATGATGGTCATACATGGATATAATACACAAACTGACTCTCTGCCCTCGCCTACCACCCACCTAATATTTCTTCCTCTCAGTCATTGTGATGTGTGTGTGTGTTGTGTCGTGTGTGTGTGTGTGTGTGTGTGTGTGTGTGTGTGTTGTGCTGTGTGCCCATATATATATATATTTATATTTATATTTATATATATAGAAGAAGAGAGAGAGCGAGTAGGGAGGAGAGGAGAGGAGGCAGGAGAGAGGAGAGAGAGAGAGAGAGAGAACATGCGCACGCACAAGCATACACACTTACATTACGGATCACGCAGGCGCTTTCGCTGGCGATTTTAAAGTCTGCTATTCCAGCTTGCTATCTGGTAAGATGGACACTTACATTCTCTCTCTCTCTTCTCTCTCTTTCTTTTTTTTTTTTTTTTCCTTCCCCACTTCTTCTTTCCTCTTCTGCTTTCTTTTTTCTTCTCCACCGCCTCCCTCTCGAAGTAGTTGTTGCTACAAGCACACATGAGATGGTACGAGGTTATAACGTTACTTACGAGGTTAAGAAAAAAAAAGAAAAAAGAAAAAAAAAAAATGGACTTACATGCATCATGCATGACCTCGATAGACCTCCGATAGGTGATCCTAAAGTTAGTGACCAAGGCAAATAAAACAGGCAACATGAGGTGGGGGGTCAAGTTGGTCTGCTTCACTGACCACCATGGCGCGAATTCTACGAATCGATTTATTTATTCTTCTTTTTTTTATTTTTCAGCTCTTATTCCTCCTCCCCACCCCCCCCCCCACCCCCCCCCCCCCCCCCACCCCACCACCTTTCCAGTTGGCCTTCCTCGACCACCAAGGGTCAGGCGCATCCCATTGACCACCACACCAACACCACCCCTTTTACTTTTCTTCCTAACTCAAAGAAACACAAAACTACATATACTCGTTTTTTGTCTTTTTCTTTCTTTCTTTCCTTTTTTTTTTTTTTAGTTTTTATTTACCCATATTATTTCCTCTTTCCTCCAATTAGAACTCCGAGGCGCTCCACCTTGGGTTAAGATTCTTCAGTTCTTAAAGGAGGGGTGACTGTTTGTAATCTCTCCTAAAGGTATAGCAACACATTCCGTTTTTTTCGGGCCCATCACATGATGTCTGGGACAAGACACCCACAACTGGACAAGACCCAGTTGGCTCACCAGTGTGCTTCGTTTTATCTTCATGCATCCAACAGGACTGGACTAGGAGGAGCTGGTTTTTTTTGTCTGCACATAATGTTCACTTCGAAAAGGGGAAAGAGCAGCAAATTTTTTTTGTTTTTGTTTTTATGGTGTCTCTGCACAAATGTTCACTTCGAAAGAAAGAGGCAATACCAAACCAATCGTCCTTCCCAGCCTGGCGAAGGGAAAAAAAAGCGAAAAAAGTAAAGAGAACCACGAATAAGAGTCTAAAAAAAGATCCCTCACACATCACTTGAGCTGGGAACGAAAGTCGAAAGTAAGAGGAACGAGTCCTTAGTCTTGAGCTGGAACCGAAACCCGGCTCGGCCGGCTGACCTCCCTTGGAACAAGATCGGACCGCTTTTTTACTCACTACGCCAACCCAGGCTCCTCCCTTGTTTTCCATTTGTATTTTACGGTTCTGCAAAACACATAGAAGTTAACTTGTGATTTTCGCGATTTTGTGGCACTTCTTTACTGGCTTCCCCTTTTTACTTCCTTAAATGCTCGACTTCGTCATCTCCACTGGCCCCTGATGACCCTGATGACCCCTTGTCTTTCCCCTGACTCTGCCCCCTCCCTGACTTGAATGACCTGATAATTTTGTCCTCCCCCTCTTGCACACAGCTTAGCCGCCCAAAGTTGAGTGTGGCCCCCGCAGTGACAGCCGCCGCTATCGTGAAGTGCGCAAGAGCCAAACCAAGGGGCCCGCAAGTGGCCAGTGCAGGTCAGAAGGAGTAAGTGGCGCCAGGCCCAGGTCAATGTGGTTATTAAAAAAAATATAATAAAAAATAAAATTTTTAAATTTAATTTAAAAAAAAAATATTAAGTTATTTAATATATATTAAAAAAAAAGGTATAAATTTAAAAAAAAAAACAAAAAATAAAATAAAAAAAAATAAAAAAAAAAAAAAAAAAAAAAAAAAAAAAAGGTAAAAAAACTTAAAAATAAAATAAATAAAAAATAAAAAAAAAAATAAATTATAAAAAAAAAAAAAAAAAAATAAATTTTATATAATAAATATATTTAAAATTTTACAAAAAAAATAATTATTAAAAAAAATAAATTTATTAAAATTTAAAAAAAATTTAAAAAAAAAATAAAATAAAAAATAAAAAATAAAAAAAAAAAACAAATAATAAAATAAAATAAAAATATAAAAAAAAAAAACCTTTCGACAGGGAATACATGAGAGAGGCATTTTTAGTGGTATATACACCGGGGTCACTGCTGACAACGAATGGAGAAATCGTCTCCAAATGTATCGATCACAGGCAGACGCAGTTGCCTGCCCGAACGTAAGAGTTCTAGTTCCGAAAAAAGAAAAAATCTCTGCGGATAAAAAGAGTTTTGTACGAAAAAGAGTTTTAGTAACCGAATGAGGCGATAAGAGTAAGAGTGGAGTTTTCTCAGTCATCTTTTTTTTGCCATTCATTAGTTGTACGGGACGGTCTGTGGGGTGGGGCCATTCGATTACTGTTACGGAGTGTGTTTTTTGTTTGCACCGTCACGTGAGGGGAAGAAAACGTTCATCCGGGAGAGTGAGAAACGTGACGAGTTGGAAACGTGACGATAACCGTCGTTTTCTCACCAGGTTGAGGGAAAACGTGGACGGGTGAGTAAAAACGTGACGTAAACAGGGCGTCTCACTCTTTTTAAGCTGGTTGAGGAGTGTCTATTGTATTAACCACACCAATCATCGTGCTCTATTGGGAAATCAAACCCATTATTGTGAAAAGGAAGGAAAGCTCATACTTTCACTTACGGAAAGTAGTGAGACGAGAGCTTCAGAAATGACAAAGTTACAAGCTTCAAAGAAAGTGACCGTCCACTCAGCTGGCCTGAGACAAGGCTGTGGTCTACAACACTTACGATGTAAGGGACTATCTTTACAACTGTTGAGGACAGAATATCATCCATATAACACCACCAACAACAACAACAACAGAACTCTCTCTCTCTCTCTCCTCTCTCTCTCTCTCTCTCTCTCTCTCACTCTCTCTCCGTTGTGTAATGTGTGTGTGTGTGAGGAGAGAGAGAGAGAGAGAGAGAGAGAGAGAGAGAGAGAGAGAGAGAGAGAGAGAGAGAGAAGAGATCAAAACGATGTCTGACGTAAATCTCCTATGGTTCTGGAAACTGACCGAAATCATCATCGTCATCATCATCATCATCATCTCTCTCTCTCTCCTCTCTCTCTCTCCTCTCTCTCTCTCTCTCCTCTCTCTCTCTCTCTCTCTCTCTGCGAAACACTTCCGTTCGTCAATACTTAAATATCTGCTGACAGGAGGTCCGTCTTTGAAACTGAATTTGTTACTCAAGGCTGCAAGACGGTATCATGGTAGGATTTCTCCCGGCATATATGTTTTTCTGCATCTATGATTCTACTCTATAATTCTAATCAAGAATACACTCTGAGTCCTTTCCCTAGCGGATCACACCTGCCAACCCTGCTCGTCACACATATTCATAACACCTGTGAATATCGAGCTAGCTTCAAAAAGAATTATTCTAATGTCAATCACGTGTCTACCTTTTAGCTGTTATTCAAAACCAATTTTCATTTAATCGTAAGTTATATGCAGTGTTTACTGATTTTGAGGAAGCGTTCAATTCGCTTTCTAGAAAGTAACTCTGGCCAAGACTAAAAAAGAATGGTATCAATGCATTAAAAGTATGTACAACTATCTTAAAGCACGGGTAAGAACTGTGCAGAAACTTACTGACTATATCATATGTATTCAGGGTATCCAACGGGAGATGCCTGTAATTCTGTTCTTTTCTCTTTGTTTATAAATGAATTTGCTTTAGACATAACAGAAAATGGGAGGCGTGGTGCAACTATCTCTCCACAGTTTATTGAACTATTCATTTTGTTACTAGATGATGACATTGTTTTATTTGTCTGAAGCTTCAGCTGGCCTCCAAATCCAGTTATGTAATCTATACCAGGTAGCTTCTAGGCTTCAGCTGAAGGTGAATATGACGAAGAACAAATATTGTGGTTTTCCGAAGATTACTTTTAATGGACAGTTGATGGCTGTTGGCAACTGTTACAAATACCTTGATATATATTTCTCTAAAAGTTCAAGTTTTACAGCTGCTTGCCAGGAATTAGCAACCAGAACAAAAAATGCCTTACTGTGTATCTTGTAAAATCTGCATATGTTGAATAATAGTTACATAACAATGTCTTCAAAAACCGTTTGACTCCCAGGTTCAACCTGTAGCTCAACATGGTGCTGAGATTTGGGGTTTAAATAAACCTGCTATTCATACCGGAAAAAAGAAAAAGTCCATTTGTTTGCTGTTTAGCAATTTCTGGGGGTTCATAGAAGAAACCAAGTAAATGTTTTGGTTTTAGGTTTTTTTTTATGAGGACACAAACTGTTATCAGATATACATCAATTTATCTGTGCAATATACTGGATACTGGCAAACATTAAAAAAAAACACACACACAATGCATGGTGAAATTTTACAAATTAAACATATAACATGCTGTTAACATTAGTTCGTTTCAGTTTTATCAAAGAGGTGTCACTGCCTGAGGACTAGTCCGTGTACGCTATGCCACATTTGCTAAGTTTCGAGACCACACTGCGCACAATTTACAGCGGATGAATTAATGACTGAGATGAGAGAATTTCAGAAGTGGGTCTCATGGCTACGACTTAGATGTCTGACCTGCGCATTAGCGCAACGCGCTGGTCTGACCCTGGTACCGACCTAACAATGTTGTGTCATTATATTAGATTAGAATTATGTGGTAAAAAGTCGTGGGTTTCAGGAATTCGGGAATTTTTGTTTTATAATGGATTTGGAGTTGTCCGGACAAATCAAGATACTGAAATATAAATTCCTTTTTTTGAAACAGTTTCTTTAAAGACTGATAGATAACTGATGGCAAATCTGGCTCGAAACATCCAAGGCAGTTAACAATATTAATTTTACAGAACTTTAAAAACATCTAGTAGTTGGGAGAAATATATTTCATTTGAATGGCAATGATATTAAAAAGATTCAGATTCGGAATTACAGACATCATATTGCATCAGTACCGATATGCAAAGACTAAACACATCGGTATGCTGTGTCCTTTATGAAAAAGAGGCAAATGAAGATGAATTCCAATTTTTGCTTTGTTGTTCTGGATTTACGGCGTGAATCTATTCCTCGGAAATCCTGTGAGGACCTCTGTTCATTTCGAGCTACTTAGCGTACGGCAAATCAAAATGAATGAGTTTTAGAGAACAAACGCGTATTGTCAAACAATATCTTTCAGCAGCGCACGATTTTGCTCAGCTTGATGAACTCATCTGTCCCCGTATACAGTTGATATGTTTATATGTCAGCTGCCTATTAGTTGTATTTTTGTACACTCATAACGCAATCTAAATACAACTTAAAGAGCATCTAAAACAACAAGAAGTCGAAAATATTATACCACTTTGTCATCCAGGTCCCCGAAAAAAGGATAAACGGATGATTCCCTTTGTGAAGAGTGTAAGTGAAGGAGGCGGATTTTGCTTCCCCCCCCCCCCCCCCCTCCCCCCATTGGAAAAGGCGAAGAGTGAAAAAGAACCTAGTCTGAATGTATCCTTGCCGGGAAACCACAGCAGTAAACAAAGGTTGTAACGGAGATTTAAAAGATGACAGGGGTTGGAGCAGCTAAGAAGTGGGCGTCGGAATTTTCCCCGGGATGAAACTCGACGGGTAAACGGCTAGTTCGCTTGCATTTTCGTTTGGTTTTCGTGGGAAATGTTTTAACGACTACCCTACGAGGTTTCGTTTATTGTGTTACACACACACACACACACAACACACACATTGACGAAGCACCTTGCAAGCGCCACAAATTCGGCACCCGTAAGCATCTGTTAAACGAATAACAAAACCGAGTCTTTCCCCGACGTCGACAATAATTGAGAGGACGAGATGGAAAACAGACAAGAAAGCCCCGCGCGCGCACACACACACACAACACACACACAACACACACACACAACACACACACACACAACACCCCACTGAGAGGAGCAAAGATGGAAAGAGTGGAGGCGAGACCCACAGACACAAAACATCTACTAGGCGGAAACCCGGTAATTTTCCGTCGGAGGCAAGGGGGCCCTCGGACTTCTGATGAGACAACAAATATTGCCAGTGTCCATACATGGGTCTTAACACTGCTGTCATTTTGGCAATAACTCCGCCGACCCGGGTCCTAAGCCCCGCGATAAAAAGAAGGAAGGTTGTGCGTGGGCTAGCAACCCCACCACGTAAAAACCATGCTTGCTACAGAAACCAAAAACTGCAGAAATTTAAAAGGGTCTACGGAACACCCGGGGGAGAGTATATAAAGCGGACCACCAAACCTCTGTCAAGAAGAACTGACCCGCTGATGAAACTTCTCTCCTCCAAGACCGCCCTCACGGATTGAGTATGGAATATACGAACAATGTTACGAAACTGAAAGCCGCTCGGGTGGCTAGAGAGATGGACAATACAGGCTGGAGAATACTCGGACGAGTGAAGGGAGATGGACGTCATCGGGGAAAGTCACCTTAGCATCGGCCACCAACTGCGTTTTCAGGCCCCCGCCGGATGAGGGGGGTGTCACAGAAATGGATTTGGACCATGTTGACCAAGAAAGCAAGCAAGAGCCTGATGGAATGGGAACCGGTCAACGACGAATACTAACAGCTAGATTCTTCTCAAAGTTTTCAGAAGGTCAGCATAGTACAGTGCTACGCCCCAACCAACGTGGCTGAAGAAGACACCAAAAGAGAATTTTACCAACAACTACAAGCTGAAACTGGATAAGTTGCCCAGAAGAGATGCCCATCATAGTGATGGGGGATATGAATGCCAAAGTTGGCGGTGAAAATAGTGGCAGAGAACATGTGATGGAACAGAAGGACTGGGTACAATCAACGAAAACGGAGAACTTTTTACTAACTTCTGTGAAATGAACGACCTCATCATCGGAGGAACAGTTTTCCCACACCGCAAGATAAACAAAGTGACATGGAATCACCAGACCTGAGCACTGAAAAACCAAAAAAAAGACCACTTCACGATCTCAAGGAGATGGAGACGGACCCTACAAAACTGAAGGCATGCAGGGGTGCAGATGTTGGATCAGATCAAAATTACTTCTGGTGGGCAACTGAAGATCAAGATAGCCAGGAACAAAGATACAGGTCAACAGAGGCACCCACGCTTTGACACCACAAAGCTGAAGTCAAAAAAAGAAGAGGGAGTTTGTCATAAACCCTGAACAACAGATTCCAGGCCCTCGCAGACCTGGAGGAGGGCTCGCTGGAAAAGAAATGGGAGCGAGTGAGGAGTGCCTTCAAATGAAGCCAGTCAAGAAGTGCTAAGGATACCGGAAACGACAGCACAAACCATGGATCTCGAAGAAAACCATCAAGAAGATAGAAAGAAAACAGAGACCAAACAGAGAGAGATCCAAGCCAGAACAAGAGCACAGAAACAACGTCTTCAACAGGGGTAAAAGCAAACGAGACAAGGAAGTGAAGAAGAGTGCCAAAAAGGACAAGCGAGACCATGTAGAAGGACTGGCCACTCAAGCACAGAAGCAGCGGAGAAGAATGATATAAGACCCTCTACACCCATCACTAAGCAGCTGGGCGGTAGGAAAACCAACACAAACCGACCAGTGAAAGGGGAAAAATGGAACATCTTGAGCAAACCAACAGAGCAGCTGGACAGATGGAGGGAACACTTAGCGAGCTACTCAGCGGTACGCCAGTCAAACACCACCACTCATCGAGGAAGAGAAAGACCTGGATGTGAACCTAGGGCCGATCAGCAAAGAAGAAATCATTCAAGCAATCAGGAAACAAAGAACAGGAAAGCCCCAGGACCTGACAACAACACACCGGAAGTGCTCAGGGCAGAAGCGACGTCGCGGGAGACATCCTGATGGACTTATTTCAAGAGGCCTGGGAAAAGGAAAAAAGTGCCGAAAGAGTGGAAAAAGGGGTACATCATCAAATACCCAAGAAGGGAGATCTCAGCGAGTGTAAGAACTGGAGAGGGATACAGCTGCTGTCACTACCTATAAGATCTTCACGAGAATCATCCTAGAGAGGATCCGGCAGCTGTAGACGAAAAGCTGAGAGACGAACAAGCAGGATTTCGAGCAGGAAGATCATGTGTCGACCCCCGTAGGGGCCACGCTCCGAATCAACATCGAGCAGTCTCTTGAGTGGCAGTCACCAATCTACATCAATTTTATCGATTCAAAAAAGCATTCACACAGTGGACAGAGAATAAAAATGGAAAATCCTGAGACACATGGAATTCCCTCAAGATGGTAAAAATCATACAGAGCCTGTACAAGGACACAACGTGTCACGTCATCCACAACACATGTGTCGGGAAACCCCTTCACAGTGAACACCGGGTACTCAGGGATGTTTGCTGTCCACCGCTGATCTTCTCTCTTGTGATCGACTGGGTGATGAGGACAGCGATGAACCCACCATGCGGGATCCAGTGGACACTCATCAGAAACTTTAGGGCCTGGATTTCGCGGACGACATCAGCTTGCTGACCCACAACCCTCCCCACAGCAGAAGAAGACCGAGAGCCTCCGCAGCACAGCCAGTAACACGGCTTTGGGGATCAAAAGCGGAGAAGACAAAGACCATGAGAGCCAACACAACCAGGCGAAGCAATTTGCCTAGGGGAAAAACAGATGAAGATGTTGAGAAATTTACCTACCTAGGAAGCATTGTCAACAAGACAGGAGGTACTGATGATGACATCAGGGCCAGAATAACCAAGGCAAATTTGCTTTTTCACCAACCCCCCTCAAGCCCATCTGGAGGAGCGCAAACGTCCGTCTTCACACCAAACTGAGACTGTTTAACACCATGTAAGACCTGTGCTGCTGTATGGCTCGGGGACCTGGAATTCACCAAAGGGCTGGAGCGCAAGTTGCAGGGCTTCACAACACATGCCTGCGGCGGATCCTCCGCATCAGGTGGCCGACAGAATTGCAAATGAGGAGCTAAAGGCGCCAGAAAAGAGCAGAGACCAATCGGAGACACCATCAAATCCGAAAGTGGAAGTGGATCGGACACATCCTACGCCGAGGCCCGGACAACATCGCACGGCAGGCACTGGATTGGAACCCGCAAGGAAAGAGAAAGCGAGGCCGCCCAGTGACAACTTGGCGTAGGACGCTGAACAGCGAGCTGAGTTCCATCAAGCTGTCCTGGGGTGAGGCAAAGCGGGCAGCCCAAGACCGCACACGCTGGAAATCTGCAGTGAAGGCCCTATGCTCCCGATGGAGCGAAGAGGATTAAGTCAAGTAAGTCAAGTCATATGGCAATACTGATGAAGAGATGAGGGAGGAAGGGGTGGGGTGGGGTGGGGGGTAGGAGACAGTAAGACAGCATGTGAGCGAGCGAGCGAGCGAGCGAACTAGAAACAGAGAGAGAGGGGGGAGGTAGGGAGAGAGGAAGAGAAAGGGGAGCGGGAGAGAGAGAGAGAGAGAGAGAGAGACAGACAGAGAGACAGACAGACAGACAGAGGGTAGCAGTCCAAAAATCTGTGAGATGAAGATACCCTGCAATATCTGCCAGAATGCGGGAATTGCGAGTTTCCATCACTTGCAACATGTCTGAGGGGAAAAAGAGTCGTGTGTGGTGGGAGAGGGGCGAGATGGGGCAACGAGAAAACGAGAAAAAAAACTAAACGGGAGGGGAAGGGAGGGTAAATAGGGATGAACAGAGAGAAGAGACTGTGGGAATCAAAATCAACAAAAAATGAAATAGCTTTCCTTGTCTATCTATTGGCAGGACGTACGTACTTTCAACGGCGCTCGTAACAAATCGATTGCTTTCATTTTTCGGATAGAGAAGGTTGCGGAGAGAGATAGGGGAGAAATCTGACAAGTAAGCCTGTCCAAGGCCATTCATCTGCTCAACAATGTATGCTCAACTCTGCTTTTAGAGAAATGACTCGTGTTTTTTGTTCAAAATCGATTGCAGGCGCAAGCAAACGAACGCCGTTCGCAGACACAAGTACTGGAATCTGGACTCTTATCGCGTTGATTTGTGTATGCAACAGTTACAAGTTACGTTTTGGGGTATTTCTTTTATGTCTAGTACCTGTTTCAATTGTCTCCCTTTCACGTCATCAGTCTGTAAAAAAAGTCAAAGAAAAAACATCCTTGGCCACAATAAACACCCCTTATTCACTGCCACTGATTCACCACAGAGAGAGAGAGAGAGAGAGAGAGAGAGAGGAGAGAGAGAGAGAGGGAGAGAAGAGAGAGAGAGAGAGAGAGAGAGAGAGAGAGAGAGAGAGAGAAGAGAGGAGAAGAGTTTAAGAAAAGAAAAGCGTCAGCTAAAAGAGAGACAGAAAGAAAGAAAAAGAAACGCCTTAACATTCACTGAGCTGATATTCACCGATGAACTTCCATCAAGGCTCAGGGCAAGGTCCTAAACCTTTCAACCAGAATTACCAGGGGATAAACTGTCTACGTCAAAACCCGGAAATGGTCACATAATTCCCGTTGTTATCCACTGTTCATGATATTTTAAAGCATGCACTATATTCGAATGAAAATGAAATTCAAGTTCCTTTTTTTCAACTGTATATTTACACACAAACGCGCGCGCGCACACACACATATGTATGAGAGAGAGAGAGAGAGAGAGAGAGAGAGAGAGAGAGAGAGAGAGAGAGAGAGAGAGAGAGAGAGAGAGAGCGAGCGAGAGAGAGAGAGAGAGAGAGAGAGAGAGAGAGAGAGAGAGAATACGAATACGAAATGTTATCGAGATTGAGGGCTTGACTTCTGACTGAAGGAGACATTTTTATAAGCACACACATCACTCATTAAATGGCTTCAAATATCTGTGTATCACACACACATAAAAAATTATAGACCTTATTGTGATAACAGAATATTACTTTTAAGTCGCAACAGTACGCAAAAGTTTAAAGCTTTGGAAGTGAACAACGCTACATCACATATCCATTTTCATTTCTACATTACATCAGTATAAACTAAATTTTACATGATGTCCATTACTGTCATAATTGGGCGGAGTCGGGCGTATACTTTACTAGGACTACATCAGCTGTCGTGTTAGAGCAATATAGACACCTGCAGCGTTGGTCAGGAAATTTGAGCAGCACTCTCAGAGACACATCCATTAAGTGGATGAAACTCGACTGTACGGCCCAAGTCTTCCTAGCTGAGCCCGTAGCAAACTCAAGTCTGGGTAGGAGCCAGCCGGGGCAGAAAAAAATCCACAAATAAATTACTCCGATGGAAATCGAACCCATAACCGGGAGTCCGCGACGCTAACGACTTCGCCACGGCGGCTGGTGGCTGTTCTGTCACTGTTTGCGTCTGACCGCTGCCGAAGGTTTTATTCTGAATTGATGTTGTAATGATTTCAACTTCTTTGTTCCACTGGTTGCATCCATGCATACTTCGTGCGTGTAAAGCTAGGTTTAAAAGGTCAGTTATACGAATTATCCAACTGTGTCTCGCGTGTGGCTGGCTACGTCTGTGATGTGCAGTATGTCTGAAAGCTGTCTGAATACAGTAAATATCCCCTACGTCTGCGGGTATCCAAAAGAAAGTCAACAATTTGGCTACCCAATAATTCATTGCCTATACGTGTGTAAAGAGTGTATGTCTTGTCAGTCCTCAAACGTCATAGTTTCGTCGGCTGAATTACAATAACAAAGCTAAAACTTGAATTATATGATGATGTATCTCTGTGATCGTTTGTGTCACTCACATAGCATTCTGAAAAAGAGGTAAAAAAATAACCTATTCTGCTAAAATTATCTGCGTACATGATGTTATCCGACAAATGACGAAGTGTTATCTCATAACAAATCAATACAGATTCAGACAGATCGAAAAAAAATTCCAACAAACTCACATAACGCGCAAATTAAATCATCACGTCAAGGTGGTTAATACTTTTCTTCAATTTAAGAGAGAGAGAGGAGAGAGAGAGAGAGAGAGAGAGTGAGAGAGGAGAGTGAGAGAGAACAGACAGACAGAGACAGAGCGAAACAGAGAGAGAGAGAGAGAGAGAGAGAGCAGAGAGAGAGAGAGAGAGAAAAGAGAGAGAGAGAGATTGAGACAGACACACACACATACACAGTACAGAGACAGAGAGAGACAGGCAGACAGAGACAGACAATAACACCGACAAAGAGAGGGAGGGAGGGAAAACTAAAAAGACAGAGGCTTTAGAAAAGGCAGAGAGAGAGGAGGGGGGGGGGGGAGAGAGAGAGAGAGGGGGGGGGGGCAGGGAGGGAGGGAGGGGACGGAGGAAAGGAGAGAGGGCGGGGGCCAACCCATCTCGACATGCACTCTACAAGGACGGTGACGAAGAGGTGAAATAAGATCGCCAAGCAGAGTAGACCATCAACAAGCCATCGCCTTTCCTTGGATTGCCTTCAGGAAACACGACCCCCGCTCCTCTCTCTCTCTCTCTCTCTCTCTCTCTCTCTCTCTCTCTCTCTCTCTCTCTCTCTCTCTCTCTGTCTCTCTCTCTCTCTCTTTCTCTCTCTCTCTCTCTCTCTCTCTCTCTCTCTCCTCTCTCTCTCTCTCTCTCTCTCTCTCATTTTCACACAATCTTCACATAAATATACATTTTCACAGAGGAGAGAGAGAGAGAGAGAGGAGAGAGAGGAGAGAGAGAGAGAGAGAGGAGAGAGAGGGGGGGTGGGAAGCGAGACAGACAGAGACAATGAGAGAAAGAGGCAAATGACAGAGAGAAAGACAGACAGGCAGACAGACACACACACAGACACAGACACACACACACACACACACACCACACACACACACACACACACACACACACACACACACTGGTGTCCCTCGGTTTGACACACAAAACACAGATAAAATTGCGTAATACTGGATTTATCCCTAGTTCTCTTCAAAAGACCTGTGCAGTTCTGGTTTGGCAATGTTTCCGGTGCTATTATTACCCACATCCATCCCGTCGGTTCTCTCTCTCTCTCTCTCTCTCTCTCTCTCTCTCTCTCTCTCCCCTCTCTCTCTCTCTCTCTCTCTTTCGCTTGCTTTTGTTAACTAATCATTTCTTGCAATGTCTATTGATTTCTTGAAGAGCGTATTGTGAACAAAACCTTCAACAAAGAGATCAAGAGAAAGAGCGTAAGAGAAAGACAGACAGACAGACAGAGAGTGAGGGTGGGTCGGGTGGAGAGACTGAACAGAGAAAGAGGGGATGGGTGTAGAGACGGGTAGAGGGTGCGCTCACAGGAACAGCGTACAACGCAACGCAAAAATAAACAGACAGGCAAACCGACCACCTGACTGATTACAACAGTAGAGATGCCTGCCATCTTCCAGCCTGAGATGACTAAGTGACCCTGACGGGACGGGCTGAGAACAAGACACTGCACCATGGTGATTCTGAAGTGTGCCCCTGAGCATGTCTCCCACACCCATGTAACACTCCCCAAGACAAAACACCCATACATTTAAGCAGAAACCTAGTTTGCTGACATTTTTATGAGGGACAAGCTCTCTGGGCCCTGGAAAGTCTCCCATGTAATGCAGAGTTCATCTGGGCTTCCGCAGTCGCTGTCTCAGCGATCGACGACGAAGGACCCAGCCAGAATCTCTGTAATAAGCCTAATGGAGTCTCCCGCTCTTCAAGATGAACCGGTTTTGCGACTACGCCATCTAAGGTTTAATAGTTATCGCTCTTCCCACACTTTTCTCTACGCTACAAATAACGAAGACATTAGCGAGCGTGTCGTTTAAAGATACATGACTTTTAACAGGATCAACAAGTCAAAACATCCCGCAAGCAAAACGTGCATGTAAGTGGACTTATCACAAGCACAACAGTGAGACTTCCACCAAGCAAAACGATGGTGTAATCAAAATCCAGGTTTCACGAGCAGTTAATATTGAAGATTACCAGCTGTATCCTCCAGACGGACTTTCGATTCTCCCCTTGCCCACCTATCCCCCCGCCTCCGCTCCCCCCCCCTTCCCACCGTCTGCCTCCACCCCCCCTCAACTCCCCCTACCCCCTCCTAAACTCCTTTTCAAGTCCACCAATCACCACTCTCCCCCGGTACTCATATATCAATCCAGTTGGCAACCCAAGTGCTGGAAGTGATGATGCCGCTCACAGCTGTAACTAACGTGCCACGAATTCCTACCCCCTGTAGAAATCACTGACCTGTGCCCGGGGACCCACGGATCCCTGGGGTGCTCATGTAACCTCCGGGTGAAGAACCTTGGCCGCCTCCGCCAAACGGAGCAAATTGCAAAGTACATCAGCTGTTCGCCTCTTTACTACCGGCTCTCAAGGTTGTTTTCACTAGCTCGATTGAAAGGGGTAAAAAAACAAAAACAAAAAAACAACCACCCAAACAAACAAAAAACTCTTAAGACCTGCCCCCACGCGCACGCATACACACAATTATACGCGTGTGCTTATGCCCTATCTTCGCAAATATGTGTGCGCGTACATTGGAAGCGCAAAGCGAAAAAAAACAAAAAAACAACTGAGGGGGGGGGGGGGGGGAGGGGGGGGGAGGGGGGGGGAGGGGGGGAGGGGGGGGGAGGGGGGAGGGGCGGTGGGGAAGGGGAGGGCCGGTGAAGGGGGTGTGAGGGTAAGAAGGGAGAGAGAGGGTGAGAGAGGATGAGGGGGGGGGGGTTGAAGACCAAGGAAAGAGAAACAGAGAAACAGGGAGTGTTGTTGTTTACGAGACCTTTCTCGGGGCTAGATGTTCCTGCAATAAGTAGGCTATCGACTGTTTCCAAGCTATGAACTGGAAACCAACTGATGGCTTAAGACCCTCTCAACCTTACTTGGAGCAGGTGTGTTGCAGTTACAACACGCTGTTCATCGCATTGTTAACGCAGGTTTTACTTCTGAAGGTTGATTTTATGTTGATCTGTTTCCCTCCCTTTGTTTGGTCTGGTGTATGACAAAACGAGAAACGTTTTGGGTTACAAACAACAAAAAACAAAAAAAAAAGCGAGCGGTGGGTGAACCCGTTTGGCCGAGGCAAACGAGGCAGACCTTGAGTCAGTTATTTTGTTTGCAGTGCAGCGATGTAGAGGCCGGCCCGGAGCTTGAAAACATCAGAACCACACAGCGGAAGACATCAACCATCTATTCTCTTGTTACGGAAGACGGTACAGAGAACAATATCCACTCGGAAGCGTAGCTCAGAGAGAAAAAAAATGACAATGTGCCCTTTCATTTTTTTTTTTTACATGAGATTTTGATAAAAATTTAACAAGGATTATGAAACGAGTTTTAATCATAATTCTTAGTGAGTTCGCCAAAAACAAGGACAAACAAGTTAAAGGACAAAACACGACGCGTTTCGACCGCCCGAAGAAGACCTAAGAGGTCGAAACGCATCGTGCTTTGCCTTGTTACTTGTTTGTTCTCATTTTGGGCGGACTCACTAGGAATTATTTTAAAAAAATTGTTTCAATTTCCTCCTGCAGTCACCTCACTTTGAAACTACCTTCATGAAACGTGTTAACATGACTCTAACACACACACACACACACACACAGAAAGAGAGAGAGAGAGAGAGAGAGAGAGAGAGAAGAGAGAGAGGAGAGAGAGAGAGAGAGAGAGAGAGAGAGAGAGAGAGAGAGAGAGAGAGAGTGGTCCACCTCTCACTAATTGCATATCTTGAATACAAACATGAGAGTGCCCACCCAAAAAGTCATTCCCTTGAAAGCGGACGGTTGAAATCCTTTTCATTTGGTTTTTAAGCAGAAATGGTACGGTAATAAAACTTACTGCACCTGTAGAACAATACGGGTCTTTCTCAAAACGTCGCCATCAGAAGTGTAACATATGTGCCCTCCACCCCATCACAAATAACACTTTAATTGGAAAAAAAAAGTTTCAAAATTACATTAGCATGTGTCACCGACCAAGTGCTCGAGGCCTCTGAATGTAAGAGAAGATGAAAACTGCGCTCAATTACAATACACCACAGGAATCAGAAGACACTTTTTAGTAATCTGGTATCATTAGGTCCGTGTTCATATTAGTAATAAATGAACAATACGTTGTTAGTAGTTTTTTGTTGTTGTTTTTTTATGTAATCAACTGCTTTAAGCAATGTGCTTAAATCATTTAAAGATAGGGTCATAAAACCACGCCAGCAAACGAATGTTTTGACATTGAATTGTTGCAGCACCATACTGAAGAAATATGCAGTTGGGCTGGTAATATAATGGCGTACAACACCGTTTTATTTCTTCTCAATGTTAGGTACACTTTAATATACGATAAATGATAGTCATAGTACTCTCTGATCACAGTTTGGCCTATTACTCCCATACGCAGGTAATTAGTGCTAATACCCACAATGGTGGATTTCATATGTCATCGATTCAAAAACCTTTTTGTGACGAAATCGTCTTTCTCTGACAGGACATGCCACTTAACAGACATGACAAGAAGACATTGTACAGACAGTACTGCTTAACAGTCAAACCTGAAAAGAGACAATGATAACGCGACATATGCGTCGCATTGAATGTCACAAATCCTGGCCTCTGTCGCCATAATCATTCGCTCGGTCTGCTTGAATGTGACAGTTCAGCACATTCGCACTCACCAACTCACATGGATATGTATTTACACATGACCTCATCAGGCGGAAAGCAGAACGTTTCACTTTCCTTGATCAGACTGATTCACTCAACTCTTTTTCTTCACAATTTGTTTAAAGCAAAATTCAATTGAAATCACTAAGCCTCTCGTCTGACGCTCTCATGACCAACTCAGAAAGAGACAGGAAGGTGTTGCGGAAGTCGACAGGGGCATGCGCACTCAGGTAGCTAAAGGGAACATTTTTACTCGAGGTCAGTAACGATGTACAGGGAGTACTTTTTTGAACGGCTGAGAATATGACAAAACTAATACACTGTAAAAGAGGATGTGGATGAGAAGGGAAGGGGGGGAGGAGTAGGAGATGGGAAGAGAGTGAGTGGGCACATCATCTTCCACACCAACACCAGCTCGTTGGTTTCCTCTCTCTTTTAATTCAAATCACAGTTGGATCGAACCAACCCCACCGGCCTATTAAGACATAAACAATGATAATCATAAACATGAGGTATATTAATATATATATATATATATATATATATATATATATATATATATATATATTATATATATAACATATACAGAAAAACATAATCATTCAAATTAAGTCAAGACAAGTACCAAACGTTCATAATGGAATTGTGAAAACATACATTTAAACAACAGGTCTTAGCTTCAAAGAATATCTAAATATTGTCCCTGCAGCACATAGACATTACCAAAATTAAGGTGCAGGATTTACAACAACAACAAAACCACAAAAGGCTTCCCCGTTGCAAACGGTAGGAGGTAAAACATATCTTTGCAATCAATAACAATCATATCATAATCATAACATTAACCAAAGGGGATCCTTGTTACCAACGGCAGAATCAACAATGTAATTATTTCATAATCATAACAAAGAGGTTCCCCGTTGCGAACGCCAGGAGTTACATACAGTCAAAAGCATGGA
>CM031607.1:36141351-36158851 GCA_018398815.1 Conus ventricosus | reverse complement strand
TTCCTGAAGAAGACAAGCAATTTTTCATATGATCTATGATGTTGTGGTAGTGAGAATTATGAGCGCTTTTGTACTTTTTTTTAATAAAAATATACTTTACTGAACCCCCCCCCCCCCCCCAGCCCCCCCCCCCCCTCCCCCTCCCCTCCCTTCATCCCTAGATACATCTTTTTTTTTTTTACAACCAGCTACGTAAGGAATTGACTTTATATGGAGTTGACATCCCTGATACGGCCAACTGCGGTCGGCTGCATACAAAGTGAAGTAAAATGATCGCACTGATCATCTTTTCTTTTTAACCAGTATGGTAAACTCCACATAGGCAAATGGGTGAAACAAGCCTAGTCAAAACAATCAGCAAAAGTCATGTGCTGAACACACACGCACGCACGAACACAAACACACGCGCGCGCGCGCGCGTCCGTACCACCAAGAAATAAAAATGAATCAAAACACATATTTTGTCAATAAATCTGAACTTGTTTTCGCTGTTGAAGATTTTTTTCCCCCCGAGACGCTGGTTTAGAATTAACACACCATAACACGTGAGATAACACGATGGAGAGATTATACAAACAAGATACACCCTTCACCATTTCTTAGACCCCAGCTGTATATACAAGATTAGCTTTTTTTTTCCAATATGATAGGAAATCCTTATTTTTGTGTTCTAAAAATACTTATTCAGACTTGGTATAATTGTTTTTGGCAGTGTCGGTCTTTCTTTTTTTCCTATTATGTTTGAGCTAAAACTCCTTTCTGTCTGTCTGTCTGTTCGTCCGTTCGTCCGTGTGTGTGTGAGTGTGTGTGTGTGTGTGTGTGTGTGTGTGTGTGTGTGTGTGTGTGTGTGTGTGTGTGTGTGTGTGTGTGTGTGTGGCGGTATGTGTGTGTGTGTTGTATTCTGTTGAGTTGCGTTGTGTCTGTGCGCGTGTGCGCGTGCGAGTATGTAACATGTGGGTTTGTTTGTTGCTGTTGTTTTTTTGTTGTTGTTGTTTTTGTATTCGTGTGTCCGTGACACAGAGAGAGAGAGAGAGGAGAGGAGAGAGAGAGAGAGGGAGAGAGAGAGAGAGAGAGAGAGAGAGAGAGAGAGAGAGAGGGTGAGTGATAGGCAGAGACAGAGACAGACAAACAGAGACAGAGACAGAGAGAGATATATACAGACAGATAGACAGGCAGCGACAGCTAAGTCAGCTCCGGTTGTTTATGGCCCAGCTGACCACGGAGCTGGTTCCCTCAGGAAGACAAGCGACCAGTGAGTTAAGTCACCTGGAAGTCAGGCCAAGGAGTCCGCGTTCCCTTTTCGGGCCGAAGAGCGGCAGCAGGATCAATAGTCGTCAGACAGTGACTTGAGCAACAAGACTGCTAATTGGGAGGAACCCAATGCCGCCCGGAATGACTCAATAGTCAATAACCCGTTTCCTTTACAACACTGATTAGACACGACAGCACGGGACAGGACAGGTAAGGCCAGATTTGGCGCGGTCATTGTTTTACGCACACACGCTTGCACGCGCGCGCGCACACACACACGCGCGCAAACACACGCGCGCAAACACACGCGCGCGCGCACGCGCGCACGCGCACGCACACACACACACCACACACACACACACACACACACACACCCACGCACGCACACACACACACACATGCGCGCGCACAGAAAGAGAGACAAACAGACAGAAGACAGACGGCCAGACAAACAGAGAGACAGACAGACACACGGAGAGACAAAGACAGACAGAGAGACAGAGACAGACAGAGAGACAAGGGGGAGAGACAGAGAGAGGTGGGAGGAGGAAGTCACCGAAACAAACCAAACGGTAAAGGCCGGAGTGGAAGGAGGTGGGTGGAGGGAGAGGGAACAGATAGCGAGAGAATGAGAACGTATGTGGGGGCGGAAAATGAGAGAGCCAGAGATGAGACAGGCAGAGGGATGGACAGATAATGAGACTGAACAGGAAAGAAACAGACCAATTTGTAATGCTTCACAGCCATTCCAACACAATACAACAGCTGACGTGTGTGAGACTTCAACCCTCTGCTGTTTCAGCGGTCACTGACAGTAATAGCTCTGCTTGCTTTGATACCTCTAGCCCCTACCATTGCTCCTACTGCAGTGCTTGGTTAAAATAAATCCGTATTCACAACATAATAGAGTAACAATGAGAAGAATTGCAAGTAGCAAAAGCCAAGACACGTGCTCAACTTATACCACAAATGACAAAGTTTTGACTGGAGTCGAAAACTGACAACGGTGGTGATGGAAACAGCAAGAACATTGCACAAAAAAAGGGTTATGAAAGTACAAGGAAACATTCAGACAAGGCACACACACACACACACACACACACACACACACACAGAGAGAAGAAGCAGACAGAGACGAGAGAGAGAGAGAGGAGAGAGAGAGGGAGAGAGAGAGAGAGAGAGAGAGAGAGAGAGAAATCCCCCCCCCCCAAAAAAAAAAAAAAGATCGGGGGTAACGCGTAATGAAAATGAATATAAAAGACAAGGGGTAATTTTATGCATCTTTTACGGATCATGCCAAGTGAGAGAATCTGATAAACTGCTAACCAGGAGTATCGTTAGTCTGCATGTAAGTCATGTGAATGATATCTTCATGCTACCATGTGTATGTCAATGTTTAATGTACATGTGTGTATATGTGAGCGTGTGTGTATGTGAGTGTGCAAGCTGTGCACGTCCGTGTTTGTTACGTGATGTGTGTTCAAGAGCAAATGTGGAAATGCAATATTCGTAAAATTCGACAAGAAATTCAAAGAAATTCCCACCACATGAAATATTCCTCTATTTTCTTTCAGATTCTTGTCTTCTCTACCAAATAATATGAGTTTGGACATCATTCTTCATATCGGCGGGTAGAATGTGCATTGTGTGAAAACGGGCGTTTTGATAAAGATGGCATTCTAATAGCAAGTGGGCAGCGTTTTCCATTGGACAACCACACAGAATAGTTTGTGAGGTGTCCATGAAATACATCATGTTAAAGATTACTCATGACTAGCCCAAGTTCACACAGAAGTATTTCTGAAGTCCTGTCAGGCAGATACTAGTGTCTGGGAATCAAGCAATCTGCGCTGCTAAGAAAGTGTTTGAGTACACTAAGAGAACTGGATTGTTTGATGTAGTTTGGCAGATCGTTCCAGAGGATGGCTGCTGGAGAAAAGAGGATTTGTATTGATCTCTTCTACTGCTTGGAACAGAGCTCTCTAGCGGATATCTACGACAGCATGCGTTTAGGGAAGAAACAAGAAGGTGAAGCTAATTAAGAAGTTAGACGGGAACCATTCCGTTGATGAGTTTATAAAATCAAATGATTTTATGACAACGTCTTTCTTTCAACGTTGTAAAGCCGGACTCCACGTAGAGTTTGTTGTGACCTGTACCTCCTACTGAGCCAACTGTAGCGTTTAAGGCATCACTTTTTCCCGAATTATCTCTAATTTGCAATTATAGTTGTCCCAAATAGTATATGGAAAGATAAAAGAGGGCTTGTGAATGATTTGCACATGATTTCAAGTGCTCTACGACTGGACTGATTTTTAACCGAGCGGATACAAGCAACAAGAACGCGACACTTTAATATCATTGCCTGGATATGGAATCCCATTTGCAGTTATTGTGAATACTGACTCTAAGGTGTTTGTAAGATTCTGTTTCACGAAGTTCAACATCTCAAAACCTCAATGGAAATGTTTGCAGCATTATTCGGTTAGAAACTGTCATGAGTTCTGTTTGGATAAGTTGAATTTAGCTTTCCATTTTAGTGCCAAATATGGTATCTCTTCAAGATCAGAGTTAAGTATTTCTGTTCTACTATGACGATTTTCTAGTCCTAGATACATACTAGTATCGACTGTCAACAATTTAATTATAGACTCAATATCATTTACAATATCATTTATATAAACAAGGAACAAAAGAGAGACAAGAACAGAGCCTTGAGGAACAGCAGCTAATAAAGGTAGATATGGTGACTTGCGCGTCCTTTTAAGACAACTGTCAGTGTGTGATCACTTAAATAGTCATAAACCCTACAGCTGAAAGCTTACATGCAAGTCCTTGGTGCCATACCCCGTTGAAAGCTTTTGACATGTCAGAGAGGATTATTTGGGTGGTGGTTTAGAATCTGGAAACTTACAGAAATCATCGTAAATACTGAACAGTTGAAAAACTGTTGAATCATTTGGAATAAAGTCGGACTGAGCAGTAGCAAAGGTTTATTTTCCATTAGGTACCTGAAAACATGTTTGTGAACGCATTTTTCCAAAACTTTATCAATAAAACCAAACGAAAGAGGGCGATAGTTTTCACACTTTTGTCTATCACCTTTTTTTTAATGGGTGTTACATGAGCTATTTTCAAACTGAACAGAAATTTAGCCTCAGATAGTGACCGATTGTTGAGGTGTGTCAGTGGTTTGCTAACAGTATCTGCTGCAGCAGTTAAAAGTTTACTATGCAAATCCGGACCAACAGCTGTCTCACAGTCAAACCTTTTAATATGCCTTTGACCATTTCTTGAGTGATTATCAATTGGGTAACGGATCCACCAAATTCTGTTACTCTAGGAACAGGCTGGTCTTCGTTTTCTACGGAACACTGTTTAGTAACGCACTGGTTGAACGCGTCGGCTCTATCTGTAGGCGTATAGTAAACCATGCCACTGGCTTCAATGGGAGGGAGTTCGTTATCTGGCATGCCCTGCTTAAAAATGAATGATTCAACAAGCTTCTGCCAGTTCTTTGAGCCAGAGTGGTTAGGGCAAGAAATTCGATTGTCGAGTTCTGCTATCTACTCTGTCTTCTTTTGCCTAAGAACTATTGTTCTATTGTTACGAATTTGTCGGTATAGAGCCCAGGCCCAAACAGAATTAGATAATTTAGTTAGTTAATGGTTATTGTTCTTCTTTTTAATTAATTTTACTGTTATGTCGTAATCTACGGCGCATAATGTTCGCCTATATAAATATCTTGCATAGGCATTTACTGGCTAGCTACAGACACAATTTGATCAGAAAAAGCTTCCGCTGTTTAGATCGATTCTAGGTTCAAGAAGTCCCAACCAATGCTAGATAATTCAGTATTGAATTTGTGTACATTATGTTTTGCGTTATCAAACATTGTACGTTCGTGACGCGTATTGAACCTACAATAATTGGTCAAGACAATGTATTACACCTCTCTGTGTGTGTGTGTGTGTGTGTGTGTGTACTTTGCACCTTTTCTTTTTAATTCAAAACCAGTCTTGATTTGCTGAAATCTCTGTGATACTATAGTGGCTTTGATGAGTAAAAAAAAAAAACACAAAAAAAAACAAGAAAACGCACATATGTTAGAAAGTTTGTCGCTATGACATGAACGAGTGACCTGGAAACGTTGTAGGCTAAAAACAGCCACAAGCTACAAAATGGTTCATGCGTAATCAGTTTGACGTCAAAAACGTTTGACGTCAGACCTGAAGCTGAGGTTTGATGCCATTTAGGTAGGCCTAACAGTGTTACGTAGACCGTTCCAGATTTATCCCTTCACGTGTCCGAACCCACCCCCTTCCCCCATCCTATGAACACACCTCCTTCCAGTCTCCCGTTCCCTCTAAAATCATGTTATTGCTCCTCTTTGGAATCTCAAAAAAACAACCAAAAAAAAAAAAAACGAAACTGAAGAATGCTATGAAAAGGATGATACAGACCTACTAGGCAGTCACAAATTGTTCAGCAACCGATACAAGTTAAACAAAGACATGATGTGCGTCGATTTCTTCCTTTAAGATATTGTTCAAAAGATTAGAAATAACTGTAACGAGCTGAAAAGAGACGGTTAAAGCCGTCAGGAAAGAAGGTTAAGGGGATGAAGAAGGGAGAGGAGTGGCGATGTGCATTTCGTAAGGCCGTTGGCACTAACTGACCACTGTCGCTTCTGCTGAGTGTGTAAGATGAAAATCTGCTCGTTCAAAGATTCAAAGATTTTAATCATGTGACCCCTTTTGCAGCGTGGAGGACTTGAAATAAATCAAACAAATATAAATGAAAGAAATTAAATATCTAAAAATTTTCCCTATAATTAACACACTGAATATTATAATGTTACACAACCTTATTAAGTTTTAGAAACTTCGCTAAGTGTAGCAGCACTTTTTTACCACCACACAGTAAACGACAATAGTTAAATACGGACTATATACATGTACATTTTCTTGGTATAAACAGATTTCTAATGTCGTTTTATTTGGTACATTTCATTACAAAATGAAATTCATCATCAAGGTCATTCTGGTCGCAGTCCCGACAGAATCGTTCATCGTGAGGTATACCAACTCGTCTGCCAATTTCTGTCATGAGTTTATGATTACCACAGCAAAACCGAATCATTGGGTATATATAAACATCACACAACATTTCAATATATTTTTCACAGCAAAACTCTGTTTTAAAATTTCTGTAAAATAAACACTGTATTACTAGATTCTAAAGCATCATTCCATGCACGCATATAAATGTCATCTAATGAATTACGAACATTTCTACAGAGACTGTGAACAGACGAACACTTTTGTATCTCCAACACACAATTGAATCCTGTTTCTATTAGGATATCCCGTATACACATCAACCACCTAGATGTAAAAACCTGATTTCTGTATAATTCATATAATACTTGATACAATCTAGATGAATATTTGTTTGTTTGTGGAGAAAGTAAGGATGACCAGAATTTTATCATTCGTGGATATTCTTGAACTGAAACAGGATACATTCCTAGTTCTCCAAATATCAATTCTGTTGTAGAACGATTTAAATGAGAAAAAAATGCTTAAAATTTTAAGCTGAAAACGTTGCCTTAGCTTTAAATCACTATATCCCCAAATTTCACAGCCATATAAAAGTACTGGCAGTACCAATCACTGGTATAAGTCCAGTACAATGTTTATAGGCACATATTGAAATCTTGCCATCTTTAATAAAGAAAACATTGCATATTGCGCTTGGTCATACAAATAACTTATATGAAAATGTCCTGTTCTGCTAATGATTATACCTAAATATTTGAAAGTGTGTACTATTTCTATAGACTGGTTTCTGATTTTTTTTTTTCTAGGATTATTGCGTCCATTAAAGACTACACCCTTTGTTTTCGCTACACACCAGAACCATGCACCTATGCCGTGCACACATACCTCGGGTGTTAGGGAAACGGGGGGCTGAGGAGTTGAGTCAGTTCCGCTGAGCGCTTCTCCGTCTGTGTGTGGTCACAGTAAAGCAACGGCCCACCGTGTGCTGCTACCCTTCCTGCTTTGCTTCGGCAGGAATCCAGCGGTTCGTACTAATCACATTTCCCTCCAGCCTTGACCCACAGCGAGGGACAGGTAATGCTAAAACCGAGAAACCGGCTTCTGCGGTTTACACCCCCCTCCCCCACCCGCCCTGTTTTTCCTTCCCACTGCCCCTCACAAAACTGAGAAGAAACCAATAAAGGACGGGACAGGGGAGAGAACCACAGACATACACACATACTTTAAGTCGATGGAGTGAACAGGAATGAAGGTATGGGGGGGGGGGGGGGTAAAGAGATGGAGGGAGGATGTTACGAGGTGGGAGAGAAGGATGTATTCGGGAGGAGGGGGGGGGGGGGGAGAAATAAAGGGAGGAAGATAAGGGGAGGGTGTGAGAAGAAGGACACGCTCATAATAGGAAATTACAAAAAATAATGTGAAAATTAGTACATATATCGTTCAGCCGAAGAGAAAATAATTGTCCTTCAGAAACAAACAGAACACGTGCACATACGCCTACACACGTGCATTTACAATGATGCAGGGCACACACAGTGCACGCGCATGCATTGTAAGCACACTGAAAGAGAGAGAGAGGAGAGAGGAGAGAGAGAGAGAGAGAGAGAGAGAGAGAGAGAGAGAGAGAGAGAGAGAGAGAGAGAGGAAAGTGGAGTAGAATCTGTTAATTGGTAAAGAACGATTAAGAGGACATAAAGGTCTGCACGCACATAGACTCACTCACTACACACACACACACACACAACACACAAACACACACACACACGAGAGAGAGAGAGAGAGAGAGAGAGAGAGAGAGAGAGAGAGAGAGAGAGAGAGAGAATATTTATTTCAAGGAGTGATATAACTCGGCTGTATACATGTATTAACGAAAAAGACAAGAGAAGATTTCGAAGTGGGGTGACAGCAGGCGGAGATTGAAACAAAAGCAAAAACAGAATTACTGGGCCGCCAAACGAAGACACAAACAAATTACAAAACAAACACAACGCGTTTCGACCTATGGGGTCTTCTTCAGACAGGACAAAAACATTTATAACAATAAAAACAAAGGACAAACAGATAGTCGCTTATCTCTTCGAAATAGGTGGAAAATTTGCTCTTTGGTGGACGACTAAAATTACAGAATGGAACTGAAAGAAGAGGTCGAAGGGGAGACAATACAGACGAAATGATAATGATGACAAAAGTCGTCGTCGTCATCATCATCATCATCATCATCATCATCATCGTGATCATCATGGTATTCAAAGAGAAGGGAAACGAAAGACTGATGCAGTAAAATAATTCTCAACAGTAGTACTAATTTGCAATGTTTTCAAAACCAGTTTTAAATACGGGTACTTTCGTTTTTACTCGCATGATTTACAATGGATCGGTGTAGCACTCCCGTTTGCAAATGTCTGCGTGGCTAAATTCGTGTTATGAGAGTACAATCGGCGTACTGAAAGAGTACTCCGAGGACACTTCGCGTACCCATAAGCAATGTTTTAGTGAAGTTGAAACGAGTCTTACTTAAAACACTCGTAACAAAGAATATGAAAACAAATGTTTACTTCAAACATCCAATTGAAACAAACAGAAAGAAAGAAGCACAAGAAGTAGAAAAAGAAAGAAAGATAAAAGAAAGAAGGGGAAGGAGGAGGCATACAGAAACAACAATAAGAATAAAAATGATGTTAATGACGATGACGACAACAACAAACGGGTTTATCATTAACAGCGTGATAACATTTAAGCTATTGCGATCGTTTAAGCACCTAACTACAAAAACAAAAAAAAGACAAGAAGAAAAAGAAAAGCACAAGGAGGAGAAGAAGAACGACAACAACAAAAACAACAAAATAACAACACCAATAATAACATATCTGCTGCTACCCTGTGCTTCTGCTGATACAACAACAACAACAACAACACAACATAATCATCATGATCATAACTCACGGTGCGATCTTCCATTTTTTCATGGCGGTAGATACTGCGTAAAGCAGGCTATTCATTAAACAGCATATCCGAAAATCAAGATTCGCCTTTCGTCCCCTGAATCGGACTCTTCAGTGGAACCCGGCTGTTTGTGCTGCTCCTCTCTTGGCCCCAAGTGGAGATATACTACCTACAAATTAGTAGCATTCTCACCACCGAAGACGAAAGAACAAAATCCGATGGAATCCCAAAGCACAAGGTGAAAGGTTGAAAAACCAAAATCAGAGGAAAGCACTTTAAGAAAATAATAAGAAATAATATCAATAAGTAAATGATACAGAGCGAAATATTTGAGCTTCTGCTCAATGATCCATTTCAGGATATAAGGGAGGTCAGAAGGCGTCGACAGTCAAGAGCGGTTAACTCAACTTCTAATAACCAAGCATCAGTGCCGACAACAGCAAAGAACTGTGGAGAAGAGCGTTTCGTGGATGTCTTTATAGATGCGATGCCCACTGGCAGTCAAAATGCTGTGCTCAACAAATAATGTGTGTGTGTGTGTGTGTGTGTGTGTGTGTGCGGCGCGCGTGTGTGTGTGTTAGAAATTGTGTGCTAAAAATTTGTAAAAGCGCTCAGAAGCCTAATTTGTTTGGACGGGCGCTATACAGATTGTCCTCATCATTATTATTATGATCATTATTATTATTGTTGTTGTTATTTTATTATCATTTTCATTATAATTCTTATCATCACTATTCTAATTATCATTATCATTACATTATTAGTATCATTATTACTGTTCTTGTTGTTATTATTATTATATTATTATTATCATAGTTTTTATTATCATCATCATCGTTATTATTGTAACTATCAATATCATTATTGTTGTTGCTGCTGCTGTTGTTTTTGTTGTTATTGTGGGAAAAGCAAGTGCAGGCTCACAATTCCTAAAAGACGTTGCAAAGATTCAGAACAAAAGAATCCTGGATATCGAAATGGAGACTTTGTGCAGTTCATGGCACTACATGCCTCGCTCCTGACTTTCTTCTGCGACATCAACTCTGTGGCTTCGGTGCAAGGACAACGTTTAGCTGCTGCGGTACTTAGTATGCTTCATATTTCTCGGTAGAAAGGGCTGTCGTGCCATCCACGCAGGCTTTCAGAGGAGGCTTTTGTTATCAGTTTTCTGGGTCTACTGAACCTGTACCACTCATCAACGCTTTCAAGGCGATCTCCATCGCCAACAAGCAATATTGGAGAAACTGCACAGCCCATTGCTCTGCCAATTTCCATACTGATGAGGTCTGTTGTGCATTCCTTCGTGGGTATCTCGTCAAGAAGTCATAGAAATACCTCACCAGCCTTTTCCTGATTGTTCTTTAAGACATGATACATATTGACGGCCAGCTGAAACATGTTGGAACTGATCTTTATGCTTTTGCGAGATCGAGCATCACCCCATCGATGCTTTAGCTGTTTGGATTGCTCCTCAAATCACAGTGGCATGCTCAACACAGCCAAAAGCTCACGGGATGCCTCTTTTCTGGACTGAAACATCCAAGTACTCATTTTCTGTGAGGTATTTAGTCAGCCTCGCTGCTATGACAGAGAAGACCCCCCCCCCCCCCCCCCCCCTCTAAGTTCAAGAGTGATAGTAGTCTAAACTAGTAAATGTCACTCGAATTCTGCTCATTGGGAGAGTAAGTTCCAGCATCAGCTTTCATCCAATAGTCGCTGATTTTCAAGTTCCTCCAGGTTTATCGTATCCGTTTGTGGAGCCAAACAAGGACATTGAGACATTTCTCAAACAGCAGACAGGGTACGCCACGAGATTTAAGCAAAGATTTGGCAGTGATGGTAACTTGGCATTGCACTTTTTCTATGGCACCGAAGGCCGCACTATGCCCCCGATATTAAGTGTAGCTTCTATTTGCTGAGATGCTGTTCATGAGTTTCTATGACTACAGTGAGTGTACCTGATTTTACCTGCTCAATTAGTTTCCTGGGAAACTGGAAAGAGTTTCTTAAGATACTGAAAAGGGTATTCTTGTTCTTCCTGTTCCTCTTTCTTGCTTATTCTGCATTGCTGAGGGCACTGAGTTGTGCTTTTAGGTTTCCCCAAAACTTCTCAAGCCTTTTTTTTCAACTTCTGATACGGCTTTTATTTATTTATTCATTTACTTATTTGAAAGGATTCCTCTTTCTCTTCCGGGTGGTGTCTATCTCTCTATGATGTCTGATTCATGAAGTGTCTTCACTTTGGCATCTCCGCTTTTTTTCATACACAATATCCTAGAATATAACTAGTTTGCGCGCACGCGTGTGTGTGTGTGTGTGTGTGTGTGTGTGTGTGTGTGTGTGTGTGTGTGTGTGTGTGTGTGTGTTTAATTTAATTTCTCCTATTCCTCTTTCGTATCTGCGGGTGGCAAGTTAAGGTTCTGGTTTTTGGCATGTAGAGCATATACAAATTCTTCGTGTAAATAATCAGCGTTCTTCGATGTTGCACTGTCCATTTCTTAGTAATTAAATGCTGGGTTTTTTAAAATCTTGAAGTACTGCCGGATGCCCAGGGTGCATAGCCATATCATTCTAAAATTGTTATTTGCAACTTTCATGTATCCTGAGAACTTCTGTTACTCTTAAGGGTTCAGGTTTTGGAGAATGACCTGCGTTTCTATTGAACATCAGAAATTATTATCACACATTTCTTGCCGAGAAACGGAAACAAGATCATCAGTTTTAATCATCTGCGAACTAGGAAGCAAAACCAAGGCCAGTACCTTTATTTTATTGCGATTTTTTTGTTTTCGGCGAACGTCACAAGCTCGAAGATCGGCTCGAATGGGGACGCCCAGCCCATTCCACAAAAACAACATTAAAACATCGCCTCGATGTGCACGTATTTTGACCTTTTTAAAGGGTCTGTGTGTGTGTGTGTGTGTGTGTGTGTGTGTGTGTGTGTGTGTGTGTGTTGTGTGTGTGTGTGTGTTGTTGTGTGTGTGTGTGTGTGTGTGTGTGTGTGTGTGTGTGTGTGTGTGTGTGTGGTGTGTGTGTGTGTGTGTGTGTGTGTGTGTGTGTGTGTGTGTGTGTGTGTGTGTGTTGTGTGTGTGTGTGTGTGTTGCGTGCGTGCGTGCTTGGGAGCGTGTTTAGGGGGGGGGGGGGTGGAACGGGCGGAGGGCACAGCTGGGAAAAAAAGGGACAGTTGTGTAGGGTGAGATGGGAAATACTCCTTTGATAACTGTTCTGGCTCTTACGTTTGATCATCCCTCAGATTTCAACGGACTTGACGCGCGGACGCCTTTAGCAGAAGGTGACAACAATGTGAGTATCATCGTTCACGTACATTTCTTTTCGCATCATGGACCTTATTATCATCTGTCCAGTCTTCCTTTCCTTTTCTTTTCTTTTTCTTCTTCTTTTCTTTCTCTCTTCTTCTTCTTCTCATCCTTCTCTTCCTCCTCTTACTTCTTTTTTTTTTTGTTGTTGTCTTTTTTCTCGTCTTCCTCTTCCTCCTGCTTCTTCTTCTTCTGTTCACCCCCAACCCCATCCCGTCTCTCTTCCACATCTTTTCTCTCTTTGTCTTCTGTTTCTTCTTTTCCACCATCCTCCACTTCATATTCTCTTTCTTCTTTTTTTTTCTTACACGTTCTTTCACATTGTTTCATCTCTTTTCTCCTCGTTTCTTCTTTTCCTCCCCTCTTCCATCCCCTTCTACTTTTTGTTGTATTTCTTTTTCTTCATTTTCTCTTTTTGGCCCCATCCTCCCCTTCTGCTCACTCTTTTCCTCCTTGTTTCTTTTTGTTTCTGTCTTGTTTTTCTTCCCCACCTTCTCCTCTTCTGCCTCCTCCTCTTTTCTTCTTGTCCGTGAAACGGTTTTGTTGTCGCTGTCTGCTAGTTCGTTTTGTTTTGTTTTGTTTTTAAATCGCGGCGTTGAAAACAAACCTCAAAATTCACACGCGAGAGACGGATGAGTGGAAAACACCAGAGTGGAAAGGTGTTGTAGGTCTGGGAGTGGACATACAATGAGGTTAATTGGTGTTGAAGAATTCGGAGATCGGGCCATTCACATTACAAGAGTTGCTTGCACTCGGCGCACTTGCACTTTAAGGTCGAACAAACAAGCGCGCTAACAAACCAGCGAGGATGCAAGTAAACAAACGCAGTTTAAAAAAAGAAATAAAGAAAAACAGAGAAACAAGCTGAGCGCCGCCAGGCCCGTGAGCGGAGTGACATCACCAGAAAGCGCTGGTGAGGAAAGGGGATGGAGGTGGGAGTAGAAGCGAAGGGAGCGGAGAGTGGGTAAGGTAGCGGGGGTGGGGATGGGGAAGGAATGTAATCCCCGGTGCATCTAGCAGATGGTATGCCCAGCAAGATCTCTACTTAAAACTTCTTAGTTTCAAGGTCCGAGGGATCATCGTTATGTGGAGCAGATCCAAATGAAGACGTAGAAAAACACCGACGAGAACTGGATGTCGCATAAAGCAACATGAGATAACGAAACTGAATAGAACAAAAACACCATGATATAAGGAAAATAAAACGCATTAAAATGTGAAATTAAAAGAAACCGCAGACCCCGAATTTGATGGGTCCAGAATGCATCCTGAAGCCATCCCAAGCCTAAAATGGGCGGGACTTTAACGAGCATTGCGGCAGACACCGCACAACAACCGATTTTTCCAGAGGATTTCAATGTCTCTAAAAGTATGCCATCCAGTACTAAAACGTCAGAATTCTCTCTGTAAGCCCTTACAAATTGTAGAAATGTAGTGTTTAGAGCCACTGCCTTCAGATGTACCCGAACAAAATACAGGGCACAGACTGACATGCGTAGGTGGGAGAGATAATGTTGCTTATAAGCCAGCCGTGATACAAAAGAAACCACAATTCACTAAAAAGTCAAAAAACATTCTCTCTCTCTCTCTCTCTCTCTCTCTCTCTCCTCTCTCTCTCTCTCTCTCTCTCTCTCACCACAATTCACTAAAAAGTCCCAAAACATTCTCTCTCTCTCTCTCTCTCTCTCTCTCTCTCTCTCTCTCTCTTTCTCTCTCTCTCTCTCTCTCCATTCTTCCCTCCATCTCTCTCTCTGTCTGTATCTTCTTCCATATTTCTCGTCCCCCCCCCCCCCCCTTCCATTCTTCCTCCATCTCTCTTTCTCTACTCCCATCCCCTCATTCTTTCTCTTCCCCCCCCCCCTCCTCTCTTCTCTCTCTGTTTCTCTTTCTCTTGATGTTGTAAGGGGAAGCGTGGGGTTAACAGAGGAATTGAGGCGGGGGGGGGGGGGGGGGAGGGGGAAGAGGTGGGGGAAGAGGAGGCAGGTGCAGATCATGGATAGGTGGTGGTCGTGGTGGTTTCAGATGACGGGGTGGTGCTGGAACTTGGATGTGTGTAAGAACTACCCCATGACGTTAAAAACTGAACCTACGTCACACAACAATAGCAGTATGCGAACTGCGGTTAGATGATTGATCATGGAGATGGCTCTGTACATTACAAAAATGTTAGACCGTAAACCGACAAATGTCTGTGGAGCGCTCTTTGTAACTGAAGATATTGAGGTCAGTCAGGTGGACGGACTGGGATAAGAATTTTTCAAGAGATAAGAAAAAATGCGGCTGAAGGACGAGAAAATCAACATCAGTGTGTCATCCTTCAAACGTTGCAATACACTGTGTGTACTTTGAAACTTACGCCCTCCCCCCCCCCCCCCCCCCCCCCGGTCCCCTACTCCATCCCACCTCAACCCCGCCCCCTCTCTCTCTCTCATACTAGTTTTCTTGCAGAAGTGAATAGTTCTGAAATCTGGGTCAATTTAGCAAACAATTGTTGGAAAGGAAATGATGCTGAAAGGCTGTAATTGCATTTTCCACAACTAAATGGTAAAAGTCAAAACGGAAAAGATTTAAAAGAGGAGCTGATCTTAAATTTGACAGAGGAAGCAGTCTGTGGACTGTGTTTGTAACTGAACATAATTCTTTGAATGCTATGTCAATGTCGAGAAACAGAGGTCGTGACAAGTGGGAGGGAAGGGGCTGAATACGCATCTATACAAAATACAAAAATGTAACCTTTTGTATGCAGAGATGAGCCTACAAGGGAGCCAACGAGTACAGGCGAGAGAGAGGGAGGGTGACAGGGGGGTGGGGGGGGGGGGGAGAGAGGGGGAGAGGGTGGAGACCGTACGTATGCAATCTGCGATGAAAGAAAATCAGTACAAACGCTGTTATGAAACATTTCGTTCTGTTACATGAGGGTACAGGAAACCGATCTCTTCTAGCATTTCCCAATTTTCAATAAAATGAGTGTGTGTGTGTATATATGTATGTTGTGTGTGTGTGTGTGTGTGTGTGTGTGTGTGTGTGTGTGTGTGTGTGTGTGTGTGTGTGTGTGATATACTGCTTGATGAGAAAGCAAGAAACCGATTAGTTTTATTACTTGTCCTTTGTTTCAAAAGTGCGTGCGGCGTGCGTGCGTACGTGTGCGCGCGCGCGCGCTTTGTACGATTTGTACATAAAGGTATTCATTCCTCGCTGAGGATTCGTCATATATAAAATCGTAAACTAAAAATGGGCTTGACGTGTAAGGGATACACGAAGTTTTCAATTTAAGTCCTTGATGCGTTCAAATATTGCGAGGATTATTGGCATAATATCCTGGAAACGCCAGCAACTCCTCATTCTAATAGATTATTTAAGATCCACTTTGATAAAAAGAAAACAATGTATCATCTACGTACTCGCATTAATTAGGTTTAGATGCAGTTGTCATAAAGTTTCAACTGAAATAGGTAGACACGGGGTAATATCAATGGAAAATAGAACATGCAAGTCTTGTGATATGAATGATACTTTGAACTAGTGTGTGTGTGTGTGTGTGTGTGTGTGTGTTGTGTGTGTGTGTGTGTGTGTGTGTGTGTGCATGTGTATGTGTGTTGTTGTTGTTGTTGTTGTTGTTGTCTTCAATTTAACGTCTTTCCACATTAAGTGATATTAGACGAGTGTGTGTGTGTATGTTGTGTGCGCGCGCGCGAGCGCGCATGCGTGCGTTACACAGAGAGAGAGAGAGAGAGAGAGAGAGAGAGAGAGAGAGAGAGAGAGAGAGAGAGAGAGAGAGAGAGAGAGAGAGAAATCATCTGGATCCATGGCCCAATATCAAAAGGGGCAACGATGACATGTTATGGATATGATTAGAAATAATCAAAATCAGTTTAAGAGAGAGAGAGAGAAGAGAGAGAGAGGAGAGAGAGAGAGAGAGAGAAGAGAGACAGACAGACAAGACAGACAGAGAAGAGAGACAGACAGAGAGAGAAGCGCACATATGGGGGATGGGGATAGTAAGAATATATGTAGGTACGTAGCTAAGCTCCAAGTTACAGACATCATTATACAACGCTTGAAAGTTCACACTGATGTTGGTTTTGTTGCTCTTGGTGCACTCCACCCCACCCCTTCTCCACAGCCTTCCTTCCTTTTCGTTCATTAAAAACAACTCCCACTCTATTTCCTCCTCAATCACGTAATCATCTTCAATATTTCTGCTGCACAAATCTGAACTCTTTATCAGTCTCCGCCCGCCACAGTCCGTCTCTCTCGTCTTTCAAAACTAATATCAAAACATTTCTTCTCAAGCAGTCATTTCCCTGATGCCTTTGTCGTCCGTGTGCTTGTTTTTGATAGTTGTGTGTGTGTGTGTGTGTGTGTGTGTGTGTGTGTGTGTGTGTGTGTGTGTGTGTGTGTGTGTGTGTGTGTGTGTGTGTGTGGCGCGCGCGCGCGCGGGGCGTTAGTGTGTGTGTGTATGTGGATGTGTCCGAGTGTCTGTTGCTCTCTCTCTCTTCTCTCTCTCTCTCTCTCTCTCTCTCTCTCTCTCTCTCTCTCTCTCTCTCTCTTGTGTGTGTGTGTGTGTGTGTGTGTGTGTGTGTGGTGTGTGTGTGTGTGTGTGTGTGTGTGAGTGTGTCTATGTGGATGTGTGTGTGGGGATGGCTGGGTGGGTATGAGCAGACCAACAGATATCCAATGCATTTACTTTCTGTAATCAGATGCGTTCGATACTAGCTACCAATAATCTAAATGACATCACACAGATTGCCATATGAATCTTATCACCTATCACCAGATCGGAATCTCATCGATTAAAAAAAAAAACAACCTTATTTCGATGAGAAGGCCGACGTTATATGAATATATGGTTCGGGTTTGTGTAGGAGAAATCAGGATGCAGGTAATTTGAATGTTTTTATCCAAAAGTTTCCGCAAGATAGACTG
>CM031607.1:36128851-36131351 GCA_018398815.1 Conus ventricosus | reverse complement strand
CAAAACTTTGAGAAAAATTATGAGTTCGATCAAGGGCTACATTTCACATCTCAGCATGTTTCGTTGCAACTGATTCAGTGGTTTTTGCGTGCTCGTGTTGGCAGAGAGACGAGCAAACAACAAAGCAACAAGTGCAGATCAAATTATAGCCTCAACGGTGGAGGCAAGAAGACAGACACTGTCTGCCACTGCGGGTGGTCTACAAATCCCCACACTGACCTTGACGCTTTAGTCTGAAAGACCGAGTCTGGAGTTTTTTGTGATGTATTCCACTGTCATGTTCGGGTGGGGGGAAAAAAACACCTAGCTCTCCGTCTCCCATCCTGCCGTTACTGCCAGGATTTGAACCCAAGTGAGACGCAAGAGAATTATTCTGCTAAAAGTAGCATCCGTCCTCTGATAACACTAGGAATTTTGTCCTCCGGGGATTCGTCAGGGCTGCTGTGTGCACATGCTGTGACCCCAGACGAGAAAAAAAACGTGAATACTCCTGACCTAATCAGTTGTCACTATGCTTTCTGTTGTGTTTTGTCTGAAGCTGACCATTTTTCTTCTTTCTTTCTGTCATATTCTACCTAGTCCAGTCACCAGTGTTGTTTCCGCACACAGTCTCCATTTCTAATTGTTAATATGCTGCTCTGTTCTGGAAAAAAAAAAAGAAGAAAAAACAGGCGGAGTGACTTGAGCTCTGAAACCAGCAAAGGCAGCTAAGACTGCAACATAATCAGCACTTGGGGCGACTTGTAAATTATGTTCTGCAGAAGAACGTTTGTTTGATTGTTTTGTCTTTTTTAATTTCATGGTGAGAAACTTAGCAGAATGACTGGCGCTCACAGCCCTGTATTTAATCAACTGTCGTTTAGAGATACGCTTCATATTGTTCAGTATTTTATGGTTTGCATGTATTTTTATTTTCGGCCTGACCGACTTATTTTTTTGTTATTTGCAGAAGTAGGTTTTCAAAAAAAAAAGAAAAAAAAAGACAACCAAGTTATGTCCACCCTGACGCAGCCCTGTTGCGGTTTTCTGTAGGGCTATGAGCTAAAAGGCCACAGACTTACGGACGATAACAGAATGCACCAACTGCTCCGTTGTGGTGCCTCCAGATACACCGTTTTACCGCCTTTACTGATAAGCGTTGCCAGACACTCAGAAGACGGGTGTCGCGTGAACTGATCTAATCTGCTGATACTGAAATTGGAAATCTGGAAAATCTGTGCACCGCAGCACCACCTCCATCACCCTCCTCCACCACCACCATCACCCATTCCCATTCCAAACCAACTCCTCCTTGCGCCTCACCATACCACCCCACCACCCCTCCTCTTGATTAAAAAAAAAAGGGGGGGGGGGGGCTGCAGAAATGCGAACACACCTGACCCAGTCACTTGTTGCTTTGCTCTTCGTTGCACATGATGGCGCCTCTAGCGCGAAAATGATCTCTGCCGGCGCATGTCTGTCTCTGCCTTTTCCGGTCATGTGATTGCATCACCGTGTTTGCCGCGGCACTGTGCATCTGTCTGTCTGGCAGACGAGGCCGGGCTGGTGGTGGAACCTGGTGAACTCCCTCTGCCAGACTTGCCGACACAGCTTGTCTGATTGCTTCGCTTTGGACTCTTCACTCGAGTTTTTGATCCCTTTTTCCAGACCGCTGACGAAACAAACAGCGGTTTGGAAAGTTTGATAGTATTTGTCATTGGATTTCGAAAAGAGGGTGGTTTTTGTTCTTTTTCAGTTCTATCTTTACCTCAACATGCACAAACCTTTTCCCCAGTATAATGAGAAAAAGTACGGATGAAAGGTGAAGTGCGCGATTCCACATGTATTACCGTGTAATGAAGATCATAAGAAGTGGGGGAATACATATGAAAACATTTCTTTTATAATCCATCGTATCAATTTAATTTATCACAGTACGATCAAGCAAGTAGGTGGTAAAAGGGGATGTTTTTAATAACACCGTCCCCAATGCCAGGTACCGCAGCTCTTGTTATGTGGGAGAGATGATGGATGAGACAGGGTTGGGTGGGGGGAAGACGAGACAGGGCAACTGTTGGCTTATCAACTTCAATGGAAGACGCCGACTTGTTTTTTTAAGGACGCGACAAAGTTGAGGATCTCTCTACTCAAGGATAGGCAAGAACAGCCCTGTAGAGCAGAGGAAGAGAGACTCCAGTACAGACACAGCAAGCCCCATGGTGGCACTTTCTTTCACATAGTGTTTTTACATGCAGCAGACTTGTGAATGCTACATGAACGTTATCAAGCAGGAGAAATAAAGTGACAATGTATATAACCTTCAAACCTATTAAAGAATCTAACCAAAAACCATCACTGAAAATGCCGAATGTGTCTTTGAAACCGAAAATTAAACACATTTCTTTCACATTTTGTTTTTACGTGCAGCATACCGTGAAGTCTAAATCAAGGCTGTCAAACTCAAGACAAAAAGTGACAATATAAATAACCTTCAAAACAGTTATTTAATCTGTCTTAAAAG
>CM031607.1:36103851-36123851 GCA_018398815.1 Conus ventricosus | reverse complement strand
AGCAACATAAATGACAGTGTTATACCGTGCAATGCCTCAATCCATAATTTGTCGCACATTTTGACGGAACGTGATGGGTGCCGTTGGGAAACGCCAGAATCTGTCGACGCAGGAAACACTACCTTTCACCTGCCTTCAAACAGGATTTCCCTCCGTTTCGTTCTCTTTCCATCAAGGATCAAAGTGAATTTGGTTAGAACACATTTTCACATTCTATTCAAATCGAAATATATACACAAGTTGGAAAGGAAATTGTTTAAACGAAGCCGACTCTAACATTTCATAGAAAGAAGCTACCTTTCAAAGAGAGGTTATCTTGTGAAGTTTTGAATGTAAGGCTTTTATTGAAAACTTTATTACATGACTTCCCTTGGCATGATGGTGTTTATATTATTAGATGACTTCCCTTGGCATGATGGTGTTTATACCCCATTACATAGGCTCCCATAAAACGTTGCAATGTGTCCAAAACTGGCGACTCCATCACAGGAATCGCCACTTTATCGCAAATGCCTATAATGCTTTGTCGCAAATGGCAAGAAATGGTGATAAGAGCACCTTATTGTCAAATTTCTTTTTCAAACGTTAAAAAGACTCGTCAGTGCTTCCTCAACCCCACCACCTCTCTGCCTGTCTGTCTGCCTGTCTGTCTGTCTGTCTCTCTCTCTCTCTCTCTCTCTCTCTCTCTCTCTCTCTCTCTCTCTCTCTCTCTCTCTCTCAGCATTTCAATAAATCGTGGGGTCGCGACATTCAACAGTATAACAGGCGCACAACATGTAACATCAGATCAAAGCAATGCAGGGAAGTGTTTCAGAGCGGACCATGGCCTGCCAGCATAAAGAAGCAGCAGCACGACAGCCCTCCCACCAACAAGGCTATGTGACTAGATGAACGTCTGCCTTTACCTCCACAACAACAGCGAGAGTAACAACAACATGTTATGTCCGTTCAGATTCGACGAAAGCACGTGCATAAATAGGCAAAAGACAGAGTCGAGACCACAGTTAACAAAGACAATACACTGGAATATACGCCGACCAAAAATACCTTAGAAATTTCTCAATAAACACAAGTACAAAAAAGCCAATAACAGAAGATGATAGCAAGCAAAAACAGATGCAACCTACGTGGTGTCCAGAAGGCTAACCACTTTGACCGTAATGGCCATGAGCATGAAAAGGAGAGTGCTGCTGGCGTTGAAAACGATAGAATCACTCGGGGCAAGGAGGAAGGGGCGGGGAGGTGGGGGGGGGGGGGGGGGGGGGCGAATGGTCACAGAAAGCTGTCCATAGAATGTGACGAAGCACACTTCAGAATCAGGCAATGAGTTGAGACAAGTTGAGTACGTGCTGTAAGCCGTGACTTGTTGTACTCACAATTGTTCTCATTGCTACCGCAAAATTTTGTTGATAAAGTTGTGTTTAAACCAATGAGGCAACAAATAACACCAAAGTGGACATGACAGTGTGAGGCAGGATGACCTGACAAACACGATAGAGATGTTGAGACACCAACAATCACCTGTGCATGGTAGTGAGGCAGACAGTCATTGTTAAGACTCGGACTGCAGAAGGAATATAACAGGAAACTGTGAACAAAGCGCAGTCACAAACACACGAAGAGGTAGCCAGACTGAACAAAACCAGTCACACACTCACAAAGAGGTAGCCAGACCGAACAAACCCAGTCATACTCTCACAAAGAGACAGCCAGACTGTGAACAAAACACAATCACACTCACAAAGAGGTAGCCAGTGAACAAAACCTAGTCATATTCCCACAAAGAGGTAGCCAGACTGTGAACAAAACCCAGTCACACTCCCACAAAGAGGTACCCAGACTGTGAACAAAACCCAGTCATACTCCCACAAAGAGGTAGCCAGACTGTGAAAAAAGCAGGCATTCTCTCACAAAGAGGTAGCCCCAGACTGTGAACAAATCCCAATCACACTCCCACAAAGAGGTAGCCAGACTGTGAAAGAAGCTGTCATACTCCCACAGAGGTAGCCAGACTGTGAACAAAACCCAGTCACTCTCCCACAAAGAGGTAGTCAGACTGTGAAAAAAGCAGTCATACTTCCACAAAGAGGTAGCCAGACTGTGAACAAAACCCAGTCATACTCCCACAAAGAGGTAGCCAGACTGTGAAAGAAGCAGTTATACTCCCACAAAAAGATAACCAGAGTGTGAACAAAACCCATACTCCCACAAAGAGGTTGCCAGACAATGAACAGAACGCAGTCGCCGTCCCACAAGTATACATGTATATATATATGTGTGTGTGTGTGTGCGTATATATATATATATATATATATATATATATATATATATATATATTATATATATATACGCACACACACACACACACACACACACGCACACACACACATCTACATATGCATACACACACATATACACATATATATATATATATATATATATATATATATATACATGTGTGTGTGTGTGTGTGTGTGTGTGTGTGTGTGTGTTTGGGAATGAAGTCTATTAATGTATGCTGTTGGATTTTGCGAACATACATATTTCATACTTTTCCTTGAAGTGTGAAAATACCACAACATTCTTTAGGAGTAATCTTCGCTCTCACCTACATCTGTAACGTCCCTTCGTCTGAACTGACACATCACTGAGGTTATTGTTCGCGTCTCTTTTCTTTTTTCTTTCTTTGTTTCTTTGCATGTCTTTTGTTTGTTTGATAATTTATTGGTTGTTGATGCTGACAGCTTTTTTTTTTAATGTGTATCTATCCACCTGAATGTCCAATTTACAGGGAAAACGAGATTTTCTAAACTGGATCAAGAATCTAGACACATTCAGCTCCCGATAACCAGTGTTATCGTTCGACGGGTCAAGAAAGTATCGCACTGAAAGGATTCGTGTGTGTGAAGAGTTTAGAGATCTGTATAACTTTTCGCTGATGATTCAGTGGAAGCTTAGCCGCACATGAAGCGAGACTGCGAGTGACAGACACAGACGAGCATGGGTGCGTAAAATAAGGGATTAGCTCCCCTTTTGGAACGAGTGAGATTTATGTCAGAAGCATGCGGACGCATAATACGACGTAGGCCCCAAATGATGATTAATGTAAGCCTTGATGTCTGCTATTTCTGAGAGAAGGTGGGGGGGGGGGGGGGAGGGGGGAGGGTATTAACGTCAAAATCAGCTTCGGTATCACGCGAACACCTCAATACAACAGATATGTTTAGAGAGGAACTGACAAAGAGAGGTCTGTAATTCTCTTCTCTTCCCTGTGTCATCTTCTCTAATATATGCCTTCAATAGCAATACTGCCGTCCTCATTCCAGCCACCCCGTATATCAAAGTGAATACGTGCTTATTCAGTGTAGACCTGCCTAAAGGATTGGCAGGAAGCCTACGCACGGGCACTGACAAATGACAGGTGGGGGGTTTTAAAAATCATTCGGCTTCCTTTTCCTTCTCACCAAACAATCGAAAAATCACCGCGTTATTCTTGTTTCTTGTCTACCGACTTCTGGCATCTCAATGGATGTGTGGAACATTTTCAAGTACTGCCATAATCAATCGCAAAACAAGGAAATCTCTGTCATTTGGTCTGTTCGATCTTAATTTACTGATCAATATATCTTTGAATTTGTAGTGATTTAAGAGCAGCCATTTGTTCTTTCAGTCACTCTGAAACAGCACACCTCTTAAGAGTACTTCCTAACTACAATTATCACCAAAACACAAAGTGTAATCGTCTAAAGTTCCACGCAGTACATAAACACCTGATTTATGTCAATACCATTAAACACGGAATCGAGCGACAACACCCAAACGTTATCTTATGTGGATCACAAGTTATCTTGATAAACAATACAACAAATGAGCCGGCTAAAGTGGACAGAGGACGACAGAGCGGAGGGGCGATGTGAAGGGGAGGGGAGGTAAGAGTGGTGGAGTGAGGAGCCAGGCTGCAACCTGCCACAATACTGTTTTCATCTTGCCGCAGAGCAGACGCAAATCGCAGCTTACGGGCCAGTGCAACTAATTGTTTATGTGACAGATCCACCGATTTTACAAAAGAAATCGAAGGAAAACAAAACCCAGGCAATAATCACAGAGGGAATAAGTGACTATTTTGGTAAAAGACATATTACTTCCTTTGGCAGTCAAATTACGAACCAAACATCTCCTGAATCTAGTCAAACGCGTACTTCTCACCAAAAACAAACAACAAACAAAAAAACGGAATCTAACTACAGGCTAGAAGACTTACAACCCAACTCAATGCAAAGGCCCCTCTGTCGGTATGGTCGACGCACTGGTTTGCGACTGTCGAACTCTCAAAGAGACAGAAAGAACATTTGAAATTGCTATAGTTTACAACCGCCGTCGAAGCTATCAAAGAGGCCTCAATGATTAATTAAGTTTAAATCTGACCAACGCGGCTGCTATATTACCATCCCTTTAACTGCGTTTGTTAGCTCTTATGTTAAAGCAGCTGAGGGCACTCAGGTCTGGCGGTAACGAGTCTTGAGTATGGCGTACCAGTACTGCCATAAAGGCACAAATTTCGAACACAGACTGTCTACATACAGTGAACAGATTCATAAGTTCACATATGAAAAGTAGACCAGCCTTCATCCTCATCGTTCAACGTTAAAACAAACAAGCAAACTCAGAACTGGTCGGCCATTATGTCCTGTTCTCCTGCTGACCTTTGTTGCCCTTTCCTTTCCATGTCCACGCCCGTGATGTAGTTGACATTATCGGTATCGGTAAGTTCAAGGGGACGTGATGACACACTCCGGAGGGGGAGGGGGGGGGCGGGGCGGGGGGGACGCTCACTTACGCTAGCTCTGTGAAACACAAGCAATTATTGTCATCAGTAGCGAACTTATTGGGCAGCGCCCTGCCTACGCTGGATCCGAACAGGCACCACCAAACACCACCAATGTGACTCGTCGGCAACAGTGCAGTGTCTTCTCAGGCGGGTTGTCAATGATGTCCCTGACTGATTGTAGACAGGCTGATGCTGCGCGTTGCAGAGTCTGGGCGAACTGGAATGAGTGATGTGGGAATATTGCCACTGAGGTAGATCGGAGGTTAGAGTGCAATAAACAAGAGCAAAAACAAAAACAACAAAAAAGAAAAACAAAAGTCGAGGCTGCCAGGGGTACAAAATAATGAATAACCACACGGAACACGAGCTTCGCCAGTTTTCAAGCATTCTGTTCAACTCCACCATCCATTCACCCAGCAGTTGTTTTTTCTTAAGATGAGTAAACAATCCCCCCCCCCCCCCCCCCCCCCCCCCCGAAAAAAAAAGCCAATTCTTCTGCCAGTCACCTTAAATCGAAGCCGTCTTGATGATTGCTTAGGGTAGTGTAAGAGCGCTTACACTTGATAGTGTAGCATTTCCATTCCTGCTATCGCTCATCCTCCCTTCGCAAAAAGGGTTATAAGCATCAAATGTTACAGTTCAAAAGGTCAGAGAGACAAGGACTGAGAGAGAGAGAGAGAGAGAGAGGAGAGAGAGAGAGAGAGAGAGAGAGAGAGAGAGAGAGAGAGAGAGAGTTTGACAGAGACCGAGAGACCGAGAGAAAAACAGAGACAGAGAGAGAGATGGAGAGAGACAGAGAAAGACGCAGTCAGAGAGACAGAGACTGAGACAGAGAGAGAGAGAGAGAGAGAGAGAGAGAGAGGAGAGAGAGAGAGAGAGAGAGAGAGAGAGGCTGGAGGGAAGGCAGAGGGGAAGGATCAGGATGGGAGGAAGGGTATGAGGCAGAGACAGACAGGCAGGCAGAAAGTGTAGTGCCAGACTGAGACACCGAGAGACACAGAGAGGGGTGGGGTCAGCTGGGAAGGAGATATGGGTGCGGAAGGACAAGGGGGCATCATTCAATACCAGGTTGTGTTTTTTCCAAACAGCAAATCTGTTCATCCTTCTCGATTGACACCCTCCATGTTGTCGCGGCAGAGACGCCTGTGTTGATTTACCTGAGGTTTCGCCTTCCGGTGTATGTGTCCACGGATACCGTTTCTGTTCTTGCTGTTTACTCATCATGGCCACAGGAATGGCTTTAATGACGACGACGACGATGATGATGATGAATAAGTCCCTGTTAATGGAGAGAAACGAAACAGCCCTAGGCCTTCGGTTTCCGTGTGGGCGATTTTTTTTTTCTGCCTTCTAGATTTTCCTTCGTTTTCTTCTCTGTTCTTCGTATTCTCTCTCTCTCTCTCTCTCTCTCTCTCTCTCTCTCTCTCTCTCTCTCTCTCTCTTGCTTTATTCCTTGCATTATCCTACAAAGTTATTTCTTTTCTTGCTTTCTGTATTCTTGCCCCCCCCCCCCCCTCCCCTTCCCTCTCGGTATTTTTTTCTTTCTTTTTACGGTTTGGCGTTGTTGTTTCAGTTCTTTTTCGTCTAATACAACTGTAAATTGTTTTTTGATTTTGTCGGAAAAGTTGAAAAGGTACATCGCGCATGTGGGTTTCTCTGCGGCCAGTTCAGCTTTAGACAACATGAACGGCATTGTGTATGATTTTTTTTTTCAATCTGGAATGCTCCCCACCTCATCTGGTTTGCTCATACAGATGTAATTTATTTGCAGGATATTTTTAGATATTCATGTGAACTGAAAATCGATCAAATGTGATTATTATCTTGCCTGTACACGTCCTTCCGTTTCCATTCTTGTCTTTTTTTTTTCTTTATTTGTTCATTTTCCCTCAATAAACAATTTCTCTCTCTCTCTCTCCCTCCCTCCCTCCCTCCCTCTCTCTCTCTTCTCTCTCTCTCTCTCTCTCTCTCTCTCTCTCTCTCTCTCTCTCTCTCTCTCTCTCTCTCTCACCTCCATTTCCCCTTTTCCACCCTCGTTTTCTTCATTCTCTATCCCTTCTTTTTCCTTACTACACTAAACGCCACTGTGTGTGTTAGTGTTAGTGTTCATGTGTGTGTGTGAGCGTGCGTGCGTGCGTGCGTGCGTGCGTGCGTGTGTGTGTGTGTGTGTGTGTGTGCGCACGCGCGCGCGCGCATCAGTCCTTGAATCATTACAAAAATGTTAATTGATCTAACAAACTGAGCACACACGAACGCACGCATGTACTCAAGCACGCGCGCGCGCACACGCACGCACGCATGCACGCACGCACGCACGCACGCACGCACACATACACACACACACACACACACACACACACACACACACACACACACACACACATCCGTCGAAGGTGTACGTTATCGGCTGAATGATATCGCATTTCAATGGGGCCCGTAAAATGAAGTGAACAAGTTCGTTAAGTTCGAAATGAGAATAAGTCGATAATTTGCCCTGAAATCATGAATAAGGTGATTGCAATGAAGAGAGGGGAAGAGGAAGGGTGTTGGTGCGAGGAGGAACGGGTACATGGTAGAAAAAAAGAGATGGTGGATGGGCAGGGGGAGGAGGGAAGAGGGAGGGGAGCAGGATGGACAGGTAGATGGAAACGCCACTAAAATTTAAGAACAGATAGAATGACCGACAAAGCAGAAAGATTATTTCAAAAATAATAAAGCAGAAAAGCAGCAGACAATCCAACGCATATTGAGAGTTCGAAAGAGATTCGTCAAAGTTTGACAAAGATTGAGAGATTCCGAAAATGCGAAGCAAACATATGAGAGAGCAAGTGAGCGAGCGAGCGAGAGTGTGTGAGAGAGAGAGAGAGAGAGAGAGGAGAGAGAGGAAAAGGGGAGGAAGGAGAGAGAGAGAGAGCGATGATGAGAGAGGAGAGGAGAGAGAGGAGAGAGAGAGAAGAGAGAGAGAGAGAGAGAGAGGGAGAGAGAGAGCATAAGAACAAAGATTGACATATTTCGAAAATGCGAAGCAGACATATGAGAGAGAAGGAGAGCGAGAGAGAGAGAGAGAGAGAGAGAGAGAGAGAGGAGAGAGAGAGAGAGAGAGAGAGAAGGAGGAGAGAGAGAGAGGAGAGCATAAGAACAAAGTGACAGATTCGCAAAATGGCGAAGGGGAGAAGAGAGAGGAGAGAGAGAGAGAGAGAGAAGAGAGAGAGAGAGAGAGAGAGAGATAAGACAGAGGACAGATGAAGGAGAGAGAGAGAGAGATAGAGAGAGAAGGACAGGGACAGAAGGACAGACAAGGACAGAGGAGAACAGAGAGACGAGAGACAGAGAAGAGAGAGAGACAGAACAGAGAGGAGAGAGAGAGAGAGAGAGAGAGGAGAGGAGAGAGAGAGAGAGAGAGAGAGAGAGAGAGAGCATAAGAACAAAGAGTGACAGATTCCGAAAATGCGAAGGAGACATGTATCTAAGAGAGCAAGAGACAGCGAGAGAGAAACAGACAAGCAGACAGAGAGACAGACAGACAGACAGGCAGAGGTAAAGACAGAGAGAGACAGAGACAGAGAGACAGAGACAGGGTGGCAGAGACAGAGATAGAGACACAGGTAGAGAGAGTAGACGAACGACCGAAGGACCGACCAGAAACAGAGGCAAGCAGGCCTGGAAACATGCAGAAAGGCTATCAAATACAGGCACGCAAAATACAGAAAAGCGCAAAAATTGTTGACCTGTTGTCATTAGACCTAAAGGATATCGAGTTAGGTATCAAGCCTTGCGGTCAACGAGTGCTAAGCCATACTGACAGAAAGCTGTGTCTAAAGAAATGGTGTGTTATAAAAATAATGAGCACCGTGAGCGACAATAAACAATTCAGTCCTTTACTTACACGAAAAAAAATATGCTTGAAGCATAGAAGCGTGAAGCCAGAAAGGAAATGTGTGAATATTGGTGGGGACAGTGGACATGCGAACTGACAAACACGGTTCATGTGTAAAATAGGAATCGAAGACTTTGTATTGGGAAGCCACACACTCGACAGAAAAGATATTATCAGACACCTGACGGATAAAAGGAAGATGGAGGAGCTGAGAATTGGGTTTAACAATGGGACAGGGTAACGGAGGAGGGCAGAAACCACAACAGCCTATGCAGCAGTACAGGAGATGCTAAGCACTGATGTCGTCCTTGGCGTACCCCTCAAAAGCTTCCAAAAAGATCCGATTTGTTTCCAGTATTGAATACACACGACTTGAGAGGGAGAATTTGCTCAGAATACTGGGCACGAATGAAGGGTTACTCCAGATGGGATTGCCCTATAGATCTATTCACGTTGTCAGAACATTTGAAACCAGTAACGACCTTTTTTTAACTTTGAAGTTCATGTTTTAGATACACGAGGGAAAAAAAAGAGAACCAGACAGAACTGATCCAACAACTAAATAAATGAGTAGGCCTGTGTGAACATGTCATACGACTTTCTTCTCTACCCGAGGATCACACTAAGATCTATCTTTTCTTCTCACCAGAGGGTCAACACAGATCCATCCATCTTTCTTCTTTACAAGGTCAACACAGATTTAACCATCCTCCTTTCTTCTCCCTCAGATGTTTAACACAAATGTAACATTCCTTTCTTCTCGGCCACAAGGTCAACACAGATTCAACTATCCTTCTTTTTTCTCCATCAGAGTCAACACAGATTTAGCAATCCTTCTTTCTTCTCCCTCAGAAGTTCAACACAAATTTAACGAACGTTTCTTTCCTACCGGAAGGTCAAAGCACAAATATAACCACTCTTCAGTCCTCTCCATCAGAACCTATACATATATGTAATCATCCTTCTTGTTTTTCATCAGATCAACACAGATTTAACAATCCTTTCTTCACCACCGGAAGTTCAAACACAGGCTTAACCATCCATCTTTCTTCTGGACCAGAAGGTCTAACGCAGATGAAAAATCTTTCTAGTCCACCAGAGTTCAAACAAAAATTTCACCATCTTTTCGTCTCCGCTAGAGGGTCACACACAGATCACACAGCGTGCGTGCGTGCGTGCGTGTGTGTGTGGATGGGTGGGTGGGTGCATACGTGCGTGCGTGCGTGGATGGTAACATGGATTTTCTAAAACTGACCTGTTCAAAAATTGCAATGTCAAGACATTCATTTGGGGAATTTGTGCTCCTTTTTAAGGATTTATTTGACCAGTATGAATGAAACAAAACTGAAAATATGTATATTCCAGAAACTGTCAAAAAGTAAAAGCCTCTAGCAAGACGGTGGGTGGGGGTGGGTGAAAGGGAGGGGGGGGAGGAGAATAGACGAGGAGGTTAATTCGAAAGGCCAACTTCACAACAGGATTAGTCAGTATGCCCACATTTCTGGACAGTGATTTCTGGAGTATTTTGGGATCTATTCCGATCTGGTTCGGACAACACAGTATGAATCATCACGCGGTCTTGGGCATAACTGAATGCTGTGATTTTACCTGACCACACTAAGTTTAAAGTCACAATGTGAAAGAATCCGTTTCAACATTTGCACCAGCTATTTTTGACTGGCTTCAGTCACACTGGACAGGTGCATGTAGCTATGGGAGCTGTCACCGCGTACGTCTTTGAAAGACCTTTTTTCAGTAAAGATCAGGGCCTTCGCGGCAATAATCCGTCCATCCATGTTAACAGTTAGCTTCTTAGGTCGTTTTTGACAGGTTTCAATAGAGTTTATACTGACAGGTATCGGACATCAAAACATGCCAAGGTGTACTGTTCTGACTTTCAAGTTTCCGCAAGGCAAAGGCCACAGCAGAGGACATAGAGTCAATCCGCGATCTCCTGAAGAGTGGTCTCCTCCTCTTGGACATTTCAACCAAAACGAGGAAAAAGGGAAATGAGAAGGAAACCCTGTGAAAAAGAAGTATATCCAGTCAAGTTGTTTCTGGCCTAGCTGACGATGAAGGACAAACAAGGACAACATGCAGAAATCCCGCAGGAGGAAGGGGAGGGAGAAAGAAAGAAGAGAGGGGAAGGGAAACGGGTTAAGTATGGAGACAGACAGAAAAAAAAATACATCTCATTTGAGCTGAAATGACAATTCAAAACAACAATTGTGGTAACATCTCTTCTCTCTCTCTCTCTCTCTCTCTCTCTCTCTCTCTCTCTCTCTCTCTCTCTCTCTCTCTCCCGCCTCCGTCCCCCACCCCAACTCCATCCTACCTCTCCGTGGAATATCGCGTTCCATACAGTCGTGAGTCTGTTGGTGTGGCAAAGCGAACTAGGCTGGATTAACTCTGGGGCTATTTTTGGCACGACAAAACAGACCGATGATCAGTATGGCAAAACAATAGCAATGTGATGCAATGTTTTGGGCAAACGTTTGAAGCTTTGGCAGACTTGGATCTAGGTCCCCGATGTTTAATAGCACGCTGTAGGAAAGATGAAGTGACAGGTGTGGGAGAGGGGAGATCGGGGAGGGGAGGATCGGTGGGATGGAAAGGAGGAGGAGAGGAGGGTGAGAAGGAGAAACGGTTGGTATCCTTTTGTCGTTGTTGTTGCCGTTCGGTTGTCTTGAGATAGGGATCGCTCTAAATTCTAGAAAGCACGGTGAATTATAAAAGTCGGAAATACGTCAGTTTTCTGGATAAGAGTTTCAGTTCATTAGATGTGTTACTTCATGCGGACCAGTCCATATATGCTAAATCACGTTTGCTAAGCAACTGGCCCACAGTGCAGGATTCACAGCTGCCGGATAATTAAATAAGTATTCAAGAAGAGAGGATCTAAGATGAAGGTCTCATGGAGACTACTCAGTGGATGTCTGACCCGCGCATTGGCCCAACGCGCTGGACGTACCATGCGTACTACCTAACATTAAGAGTGCCAACAGCACCTGGTGTTCGTAGGTTAATCACCCATCCAAGTACCAACAAAGCCCGAGGCTGCGTATCTTTGGTGATAGGACAAGAACTACATGCAACGTCTGATGTAAACTGAGATGTTTTCAAACTTTTCTTTGTTTATTTGTTTGTGTTTTTCCTCAAAGCCTAAACACCGTGCATTAACCATCTTGCATCATATGTATGGCCCGGAAGTGACGTGTTTTCGAAAACAATATCTGCTGTCAACAAAAGTTCAGGTAGTTCAGGGCAACTTAGATGTGAAGTGTAATTTTCCATCTCATGATCAAACCGGTTGTTCAAAGACCTAGATAACATAACGTCCCAGTTGACATGCTCTGACTTTCGAAAGTTAAAAGACAAACACCTTTCTTATCCACCCTCAGTAGAAAGACAGAGAAGCGTGTGTGCATGCGCGCGCGCTCTGTGTGTGTGTGTGTGTGGTGTGTGTGTGTGTGTGTGTGTGTGTGTGTGTGTGTGTGTGTGTGTGTGTGTGTGAGAGAGAGAGAGAGAGAGAGAGAGAGAGAGAGACAGAGACAGAGACAGAGAGAAAGAGGCACACAAACAAACAGATAGGCAGACAGGCAAACAGAGACAGACAGACGAACAGAAAGAGAGAGAGAGTGAGACAAAGAGAGACAGAGAGAAACAAACAGACAGACAGACGAACAGAAAGAGAGAGAGACAGATAGAGAGAAAGAGACAGACAGACAGACAACTAACAGAGAGGGAGAGAGAGAGAGACAGACAGACAGTCAGACAGACAGAACGACAGATAGAGATACACAGACACAGACAGACAGACTGAGTGGAGATGGGGGCAAAGAACCAAGCTCATTGCTACTTTAATCGCCAACTATCTCCAGGTAGAAGCTATCCTGCCAACCTCAAGGTAGACCAGAGCAGATCTCTGACTCTAGGGCCATGACTGATCTTGTTGAGCACAATGGCAAACGGACAGCCCGACAGCTTCAAGGTCTATGTCCATAGCTGGTTCATTACGAATGCACGGCCCTGAAAGCTTACTGTTAACAACACCCTCATTACGAGCTGAAGCAGACAGACATCACCTGCCAAGCAGATAGGCGGACTGACAGACAAACGGGCAAACCATACGAGTACGTGTGTCTAACAAAAATAACAGACACGAGAAAGAGACAGTCTGGCAGACACACACAAGGTTCAAGAGTATTTACCCCTTTAATCCCATGCTGGTGTCATGGCGGATGAGAATGTCATTCACACAAATGTTAGCACAAAAGTAACATGCAGGAGAACTGTACCCAGCCACAAATGGACATAATGGGACAGGTTTTCAATTTTGATCCACTTCTAGCTAATTTCTATTGAACATACTCGTTTGTATTTAAAACATTACACAATGAAAACAATCAATTCACAGAGAGAAGTGGAGTTCTGGGGCAAAAATGTTTTTCGATGTTCAATATAGGCTAGTTTGGACATTCAAAAATCAAAATGAATTAGTTACCAAATACATACAAGTCTTCCATGTTCTATATTCCATTCAAATTCTAATGTGTCTGTCCGATTCAATTCAGAGTTGATGACAACTGCATCCACATCTAACAAATCGAGTATACTGGTATCAGATTGGTGAATTGTTATTACTCTGTTCCAGATCGGGTCTTAAATTTTCCGTGAAGTAAACATTTGTTGAATTTTTCAAGGGTGTCACGTTATTAATCATTTGCTGCTGTTGCTGTTGTTGTTGCAACGAATCAATAATACTTCGGGAAATCAGGGGCTTGCGTGAAAACTTTGAGTATTTCACATATAATCAAACTCCTTTTCGGTTACGCACTTTTGTGGATGACAAATCCATGGCGATGAATAAATATTCCTCATGTGCAAACCATGCATGACATCCGTTACAGCACGCATGAGCATGAGCACTTTTAACATTATATGTATGTATATCCTGATGTCCGAGTTTTGACGTGTATTGTATTTTGCATATTACTCATCTTAAATTGCCAAACTTATGTTCTTTTATACTTTTGAAAACTGAATGCAACTACAACAGCAGCCAGCCTTCAGTCGTGGTTTCTTCTGTACTCACCTTTGTTTACTGTAACATGGTCACATTTATCCGCAAGGACCAGGGCACAACTCGATCAAAAAAGTCGCTTCCAAGCGCCGGGGTGTACGTTTTAAACTCTGTTCAAGTTCTTTTCTTCCTGGCTGAGTCTGCATAATCACCACACTGTTCCAAGATCTGTGTTATGAAAAACGTATTGAACGAATATTGAACCCATTGTGATCAACGTTTGCAAAACAACCAAAACACAAGCAGACACTATCGACGAAGATATGTATGACCTCATTTTCCGATGATACTTTTGAAGGATGAAACTTCCATTCTGACCTAACATTCGCAGTCAGGACTGATGTGACCTGCCATCTCTTCTTCTCTTCCTGACTGGCTCGGATGGTGAAAAAAACACTGACCACGGATCTGTCAATGAAGAACATCAGTTTGACACAGCTGTCTGCTGCTAGAAACGCCACTGAGTCCATCTTTCATTGGGCAGCAGCATCACAGAGCTTTGAGTGACGCTGACATTTGCTTCGGTATATCCATCATCGCGCTGCATGTATGTTGTCAAAAATTTAGGGAAGTGGGGGGGGGGGGGGGGGGGGGGCGGAATTTTCTTTTTTTTTTTTCTTTTTTTTTTTTTAAAGATAGACCAACACGAAGGCGTGTTGTTGGTCGTTGCATTCACATTGGCTGATGACGTAGCTGTTGCAGCTGGTGCTGATGCTTCTGTAGCCGGCCGTTTTGTCCGACCCGGCCGTTTTGTCCAACCTCGGACAAAACGGCCGGGTCGGACAAAACGGCCGGCTAAAACCCGGCTGTTTTGTCCGACTTTCAATTTTTTGTCGGACAAAACGGCCTGGTTGGACAAAACGGCCGGCTCTAAGTAAGCGGCCGTTTTGTCCGATATTTCACTGGCAAAGAAGTATAAATTCGTGGCGTTCTGTTTTTTTCTTCTCTTTTTTTTTTTCCTGTCTGTCTACCTCCAAGTAAAGAAATAACGTGGGAAAAACCCATTCGGCCGTCATGCCCCAGGTGGCCAATTTGGCGTCTTAAGCTGACCGTTGGCCGTCAGGGGCCATGACTATCGAGTGGGTCTTATTCTCGTGATTTCTTTACTTGGCTGCAGGAGAGAGAGAGAGAGACAGACAGACAGACAGACAGACAGACAGAGACAGGTGGCACATCACGATACAACATTTGAGGTGACTGTGTCAAACCGTTGGGGTCTTGGGACAAACAATTGACGCACCCTCAATTTTGAGTCTGACGTTGTCTGTGACCTTTACCTTGACCTTAATTGCTTTGACATATTTGGAGAGCAATAAACCAAACAACCTTCATACCAAGTTTCAGCTTCCTATGTCGACCGCTGCCCGAGATATGGCTAAAAATAGATTTTCGGCTTTGAAGATCACACGTCAAGGTCATAACCTTGACCTTAAAAATTTGGAAAATGTGTTTACAATATTTGGATGCACCATAAACCAAATCACCTCCATGCTAAGTTTCAACATCCTATGTTTTTCAGTGCTCGAGATATGGCTAAAAATAGGTTTTCAGTTTTCGAAGTCATTCGCCAAGGTCATGAACTTGACCTTGAAATATTTGTTTGGAATATCTTCCAACTAAGGTGGCACAACATCACATAAAAATTGAATTGCTTCTGTCTACCCGTTCAGAATACATGATTGCAACAAAAAATTCCCCACCCTCACATTTTTTAGGGTCCAGCTATCTCCTCGACCTTGACCTTGACCCTGATTGGCCTACAAAGGTCGTACGTCAAGGTCATGACCTTCTTGTTCGGATCTCTTGCCATTCTTGTGCCACACCACCACACAAAGTTTGACGCGACTCCGACATTCCGTTCGGAAGATATTCTTGCGACAGACAGAAAAAACAAACAACAACAACAACAAAAAACCAGAACGCGACAATTTATACTTCTTTGCCAGTGGAACTGGGCAAAGAACAATTAAAAAATATACCGGACAAAACGGCCGCTTATATAGAGCCGGCCGTTTTGTCCAACCAGGCCGTTTTGTCCGACAAAAAATTGAAAGTCGGACAAAACAGCCGGGTTTTAGCCGGCCGTTTTGTCCGACCCGGCCGTTTTGTCCGAGGTTGGACAAAACGGCCGGGTCGGACAAAACGGCCGGCTACATGCTTCTATACTGCTTCTTTCACTACTGTTTAGCCACTGCTACTGGCGCTGTTGCTGACTTTGTCACTGTAATTATTGCTGCAGCTGTTTCTTGCTCGCGTGTAACCACCTTAGTCCAGTTAATGTATCCGTAAAAGCAAATGCAAGGTTACTTGGTGCATTTGTCAGGAAGAGAAGTTTGCGCGCGCTTCTCTTTTTCAAATTGTGTCTTTTTCATTGCCTCGCAACATTAACGTCCACACTGTATCTGTATCCTGGCAAGCGTCAGTCCTCCAGCAGGATGATGGTTGTTGTGCAAGGAGTTTACGGTGGACGAAAGCGTTCGTCGCTTACTGCTGCATTCGTCACATCACTGTGATGTAGCACTGATTCTCGGACAGCTCAGTCCTAGGCCTGTTCCCGCTGCCTCTGTTCTTACACGATGGTTGCCCTCTCTCTCTCTCTCTCTCTCTCTCTCTCTCTCTCTCTCTCTCTCTCTCCACACACACACACACACACACACACACACACACACACACACACACACGCACGCACGCACGCACGCACGCACGCACGCAGCACACACACACACACACACACACACACACACACAGAAACACACACACACGCACACATACACACACATACACACACATACACACACACACACACACACACACACACACACACACACACACACACACTTGAAGTCCCGTCCAGAAATCTAAAATTGAGCTATAAAAGAGAAAATATGATGTAAAAAGCAAACAAACAAACAAAAAACGGCCGGATCGTTTCACACTAAGAGTACCCCTGCGTTCGAATAAACTGGATGTCTGTTTAGTCAGTGGACAACAGACTTCATATTAGAGATGACACTGACCATACAGCATGACAAGGAAAAGTACGGGAAGGAGAAGAAGAAGAAGAAGAAGAAGAAGAAGAAGAAGAAGAAGAAGAAGAAGAAGGAGAAGAAGGCAGAGAAAGGAATGAATAAACAAGAAAATGAGGAGAGCAGAGAGAAGTATTAATAAAATAAAAAGAAAAGAAAAGAAAAACGGAAAAGAATCTGCGAACCGTATTCTCTATTCGACTTTTCACATCGTGTTGTTATTCTGGGTTTCATTTTGACCCCCATGCCAGCCACTGGAGCGAAATGTGTTTTCAAATTATCTTAATTCTTTTGGCCGGACAGCCGAATACGGAATACGAAGCCTCGTCCAATATTTAATGTAATGATAGTGACTTTATCCGTCAGGTTGTGAACACTCAAAGACAGGATGTCGGGGGCAGAAAGTGGGCGGTGGGTGGGAGGTGGAGAGTGGGGAAGATAGAGGTGGAAAGATTGCACATATCTGATTGTAAATATGTACTCCTTTCCAATCACATTACCTCTTTTGCGACAGCAATACCAACAACAGCAACAGCAACAGTAGCAGCAACAACAACCGTTTCGTTATGTATCGGATTTGATTGGAGCAGAACAATAAAAGAACAAGAACTCGAGACTTTTCTTCTGACCAGACAAATTTAAATCGTTGATGGAAGAATGGAAAAACAACACTGATGCACTTAAGGACAGAGATACAAAATAATCATTAACTGCTTTCAATCTCCACCATGTGCTATCTACATGGGGACTGGTTCTAAGTAAGTTATTATAAAAGCCAGACAAAAACCAAGTCAAATTGTTGTTGTTTAAGAAGCGAGGGAAAAGAGAAGAGGGGAAGGGTACAGGTAGCGTGGCGGGAGGGTGGGGGGAGGGGTGGGGTAAAGGGGAAGATTATGGTTGATATAGCACAATACACTGCTTACCCCTTTTCAGCAAATGTGAAGAACAAGTGTAGCCGTACTGACGTCACAGACAACCCTCGCCACAAATGACGTCATACAACAGATGACGCTGAGGATGACATCACCCGCTCCTCTCGTCAGAACGGAGACAAATTTGACGTCAACTTGTTCCCGCTTTCGTCAAACAGCCTTGCCTCCCGTGACCGAAGCTCTCGCCTTCCGTGCACGTGCACACGAGCCGACGGTTCGGGGCCGAAAAGAGCTCGTCAAAGAAGCGTGGAAATGTAAAACAGAACTCATTTTTCGCCTGCAGTGGCTGAGAGCGTGTCTGCGGGGGTGTGCCATGAGCGAAAGAAAACATGTTGTATCCTGCAGTCTACAGGCGCTTAAAACGAAGCACCAGGCACGAAGAAAAATATGTAGTCTGTGATCTATAGACTGTCTGGGTCGTTTGGGCCTAGAGTACCTGTATGTGCCGGGGAACTTGGGGACTGTGGGAGGGGAAGGATGCGGACAGGGGGATCGGGGATACAAAGGAAGAGGGGGATTGCGGGTTGGGGAGAACAGTCATTTTGGGAATAAGGGTGTGTGTGTGTGTGTGTGTGTGTGTGTGTGTGTGTGTGTGTGTGTGTGTGTGGGTGTGTGTGTGTGCGCGCGCGCGCGCGTGCGTGCGTGTGTGTGTGTGTATGTATGTATTATATATATATATATATATATATATATATATATATATATATATATATATATATATATATATATAGGCCTATATATATATATAATATATATATATATATATATATATATATATATATATATATATATATATATGCGCGCGCGCGCATGTGTGTGTGTGTGTGTGTGTGTGTGTGTGCGTGTGCGTGCGTGCGTGCGTGCGTGCGTGGTGTGTGTGTGTGTGTGTGTGTGTGTGTGTGTGTGTGGCGTGTGTGTGGCGTGTGCTTGCTTGCGCGAAGGAGGAAGAGGAGGAGAAGAAGAAGAAGAAGAAGAAGAAGAAGAAGAAGAAGAAGAAGAAGAAAAAGAAGCCAAGTAGCTACAATGCATCTAAACGAACTTGAAGTGACTCGATTTCAAATGCATTATTCATTAAACAAATGAATAAATAACGCGCCTGTGCCTTTTTTTCCAGTTCCACCCAACGATGAAGAGAGGACGGGAGGGGGAGTCCTCCTCTCTAACCCTATTGCCCAACTCCCCGCCGCTCTTCCCCTCATCAAGGTTACAGTGCAGGAGCCATGCATGATTCAGTTCTCTGTCGTGCAATGAGCGCCCTGCTGTGTGCTAGCTGGTACGAAACCAGCTAACATTAATTTGAAGCGTCCTTTTCCTCTCTCTCTCTCTCTCTCTCTCTCTCTCTCCTCTCTCTCTCTCTGCTCTTCTGGTGGGTGTGTGTGTGTGTGTGTGTGTGTGTGTGTGTGTGTGTGTGTGTGTGTGTGTGTGTGTGTGTGTGTGCGTGCGTGCGTGCGTGTCTGCGTGCGTGCGTGCGTGCGTGCGTGTGTGTGTGTGTGTGTGTGTGTGTGTGTGTGTGTGTGTGTGTGTGTGTGAGAGAGAGAGAGAGAGAGAGAGAGAGAGAGAGAGAGAGAGAGCATGAGTGTGCCCGCCCGTGAGTACGTGTGTGTATTTATTGTGTATTGTTTATACGTGTGTGCGTGTTTATGTATTGTATGTGTGCAAATGTGACTGTGTGAGTCTGTGTGTATATTTACTTATGTTTCTGTCTATCAGTGTGTCTGAATGTTTATTTGTGCAGAGATATTCGAGCATGTGTGCACGAGTGTTCCAGTTTAACTGGATTAACTCAGCGGCAAAGGAATAGAAAATAGAAAGAAGTATGGGGAGGGGAAGAGGGGAGAGCACAGGATCCTGTATATCGGATGGGGAAGAGGAGAATGTCCTCTGGACACCATTCATCCCACACGTTCACACAATAATTTGTTGAAAAGCATGATGATGCAAGAGACAGACAAACAGACACAGACAGATAGACGGACGGAGAGACAGAGAGAACACACACTGGATATACAAATGGATGTTAACACAGTAGTCATGGTCTTCGCAGTTGATTAATACGATTTGATCTTCCAATACGTAACTTCAGAGGCCAAGCAAATGACGACGCCAGCAGCTTCCAAGGTCAAGTCTCGGGCGTTGCCAAAGAAATATACTGCGAAGCGCCAGCAGCAATATCAGTGCACTGCTTAGAACACTGCGTTAACTTAGCTCTGCAGAAAACCGTGAAAAAAAGTCAAACTTCACCACAACCAGGAAT
>CM031607.1:36096351-36098851 GCA_018398815.1 Conus ventricosus | reverse complement strand
GTACCAGGAAATAGAGGAAGCTTACAGAGAAAAGGGTTTGAAAACATCCAGGAATGGACACGACTGACTTGGAAATTCCCAGACATCGGCAAAGGACAGACGAGGATGGAGGAGGATCGTCAGTTCACATGGTTCAAGAATACGAGGGCTAAAAGACTGAGGATAATGATGCTGATAAATCCACTTCCTAGGCTAGGAAGGTACAAAGAGGACACACACATACGCGCGCGCGCGCGCGCGCGCACACACACACACACACCCCACCACCACCACCACCACTCTCTCTCTCTCTCTCTCTCTCTCTCTCTCTCTCTCTCTCTCTCTCTCTCTCTCTCTCTCTCAGACCAGTGCCATTATTTTCAAGTGAACTTGGCCTCGATCTGATTCATGACCTCAAGTCTGTTCGGCGTATTAGACAAACGGAGCTGCCTGGTTAGCTCCACTGATGAGTCTGAAGTCTGTCTGTCTGCTTCGATCAACCTCTATTTCGGACTCCACTGGTTTGAATCTCTCTCTCTCTCTCTCTCTCTCTCTCTCTCTCTCTCTCTCTCTCTCTCTCTCTCTCTCTCTCATGCGCACACCAACACACACACACACACACACACACACACACACACACGTACATCCCGCACGCGCGCGCTCACGAAAATATACACAGACACATATGCACGTGAACGTATGCACAAACATTCCAGGCGGACACCACAGAGTACGCACAACTGCATGAAGTTAGCAGCTACAAAAATTCATGTTAAAAGAAAAAAGTGTACGTACGCTTTCTGTTGTATATTTATGTTTAATTTTCATGTGTATAGTTCATTTTTTTTCCAAAGGGGCCATTTTTAAAGGGGCGGATACAGGGGTTCAAGAGTTCGGAGTAGAAGAAGAGGAAGAGGGGGTGGGGGGGGGGGGGGTCTACAAAGTGCATGCTGCGCAACCAGTGACAACATGTGAGTGATGCGGGATATCAGAATATTAAGATTTCATTTCGTGTTAGATCATATAGCCCATCCGAACACCAGGCGTCCCATCAGGGCCGAGAACACAAAGGGATAAGATGTGAAGGCCTACATAATTTGCTTTGATCTCAAAGTACCTTGTAATTGACATATACTAATTCAGATCTGTTAATGGCATACAATGAAATAATTAGACGTCTTACCTTCTGTCCAGTCTTGATTACAGCCCCCTTTAATCCGAAAACAATGTCGAGTTGACAAAATCCTGTAGAGATCTTCATTAGTCCCACTCTGCGCTGTCACGACTCCAAACGTCGAGTACTGTGCAAAAGTAGGCGTCTGTTCACCACTGCCTGAATTCTTAGTTTTAGCAGAGATGGTTGTGTATTCTCTCCGGTTTCACTCTGGTGCTGTTGTTGTCGTCGTCGTTGTTGTTGTTTTGTTTTTCGTTTTTGTTTGTTTGGTGTGTGTGGGGGTTGTTGTTTTTTAATCACGATCACGGGTCATTCCACAGATGACATGCCTATCCCTTTTCTAACGTCTTAAATCTTGCATTCTGACGTCTGCTTCTCTGAATTTATTTACCCTTCCACATGCCATTACCATTATATGTGAATGCTGGTGTAGTGTTCAGGCAACTGCAAAAATATCGACAGCAGCAAGACATTGGTCGGCGCAGACTTTTTTTTTTAACAAGGAAGGTTTTTTTTTCTCCCTTTATCTTCTTGACGCCGCTACCTTCGTAATTATTTCTACACAAGGTAACCTGCATTAAAACTGTTCGCGATGTCAACCAGTCTTTCCCTTTGTTGCATTTCACAATGATAACAGAAATGCAGTCTATCCGTGTATTGATCAGTTATTCAGTATGATGCCTCCCATAACGTTTGGGCCCTTGGCTGGTAGCGGAGCAGCCTGTCTCAACGTGGATCGCCAGTTGACTCAAAACATTCCGTAAACTTGAAAACTAAATGGTTTTCTGCTGTAGAATTCTTAAATCAGGGAGCTGTTCCGGCGGATTTATCATTTATTTGTTTATGTAGTTATGTAAATATTCATTTACTTATCATTATCATTTTTTGTAATAAAAAAAAGACATTAAAAAAATGACCCTCGACTGATGATTTAAGCAAAAGGTCTAGTAGATCTTCGATTTACGCACGCCGACAAAATCAAAATGATCTTGACGTACGGTTAGTTAGTTTATTTTTTCTATATTTATTTTTTCCTTATGAGGTCATGTGTTGCCATATTTGACGTTCATTTCTGAGATTCACATTATGATAATGAAAACCCACAAAGAAATCTGCAAGTTTGACGAGCTCCTGCTTAAATCTTTTACTTGGTAATTTCCTGTTTTACGGTGGTATCCTAAATCCTGGCACCTCTCTAAATCACTTTGAGAATCTTGCTCTGTTATTGAAGCAGGAACAGCAGTACAGTAACTTTACTTAATAAACCTTACAGTGATACCACCGATAGTGTGACCGAAACAATTCTGGCGATCTAGAATGAAAGGGAGCAGCAAGACGGTGCTCATA
>CM031607.1:36041351-36088851 GCA_018398815.1 Conus ventricosus | reverse complement strand
CCGTTTTATTACGTTATCTCTCTAGAAATATAGGTACTAGCATTTAGCTTAGTTATGACTGAGCTTGGAGTGGGCTCTTAGCCTCATTATAAAAAGGAGAGGTTCAGATCAGTATATGATCGTTCAAAGGTAACACCCCGGTCTGTGTACGTTGCATCAGTTGAAGCCAATCTTGGAAGGCCAAGGCAATGTTTAAGGCTAAAGAATCGCCGATTGTTTACTTGTGCAAATCCGTCTTTGAATCTGTAAAATATATTTCTTGACAATATGAGGAAATGGAGCCAGCAAGCCCTGAAGTAACATCAACAAGGTAAGAACTCCAGAAGAATGCCAGAGAACAGACGTAGTAGTGCATTTTATTTTCAGACATTTCTTCGATATAATAAACACATTTACTCCAAAAAAAAAAACTTGTGCAGCACCGAGAAACTTAATTTGCTTGCTTGGATATGTCAGAGACTCGATGACGCTTATTGTGACAGCTTCTTTTCTTTTAAATGCACTTACTTATTAAGTGAAAACTTTTTTTTTTAATTTAAAAAAGCAGTTCACAAAAGATCAAAACCATTTGATTTCATGATATAAATAGATGTCAGCAACTTGTTGAAATTGTTCCTTTGTTATTTCTTCTTCTTTTCTTTCTTCAAAATCAAAGTTTACATTTTTCCCCAAAGGACAGCATTACCTGCATAAACAGCTAAAGAGGCATCTTTTCGTGTTAACCAGCTTAATATAATAAAGCAGTTAGGAAAGCAGTGTCGGAGCAATCACGCTGCCTTGGGGGACGCCCATGTTTATAAATTTCGAGCTTTAAAATACACCATTTAGACTGACATGAACGATTTTATCTGATAGGAAAGCTTTTAGGAACCAGAAAAAAACGACCGCTTATACCTATTTCATGTGCTTTATATACTAATTTGAAGTGCCTTACTGAATCAAAGGCCGTGTGAACATCAATGACACACACACACACACACACACACACACACACTCACTCACTCACTCTCTCTCACACACACACACACACACACACCCCTAACGTATACAGAGAGAGGGAGAGAGAGATGATCGGGTTCCTGTAGTAATGCTCAGTGGCAGCAGTGTTATATTTTAATGCAAAAAATGGAGAGAGAGAGAGAGAGAGAGAGAGAGAGAGACAGACAGACAGACAGACAGAGACAGAGAGAGGTGGCTCTTCCTTGGACGAATATCTTAGGCTAGTTGGATTTCTTGCTCATTCCCATTCATGACTGGGGTTTTTTTTTCTTGAAGATCAAAATATGATTAATGCGTGCATGAAGACAAGTTTGTTTCATGCTTGGCTAGCCGTCCATACCTTTATCCAATAAAAGCGCTTAGCCTAAGAATTCGAAAGATGTTTCACTTTCCTCTTGTGCACTGCTTCATGGAAGCACTGAACGCATGCTATGTGAGTTGACAGTGTAGCGGGAAGAATGTAGAAGGATGGCGACTTGTGACTCATGAGACTTGAAAAAAAAAAAATTAAAAAAATGTTCAGCTGAGAGTTCAGCCTTGACTACGGGTAGTCACTCTTTTGTCTGCATGTCACATCCATCTTTAAAAAAATGTACACAGCATCACAATCTTTATCTTAAAAAAAATACCAGCTATTCATAATTTTATTAAATACATGCAAGTATTTCCAGCAAAAGATACACACATAGTTCCTAAAAGATGCATGCTCAGATCATAGATCAATTTAACAATGTAACAGTGCGTCAAACGTGCATTATTCCGTATGACCATCTGCTCAAATGATCCCCCCATGTCTACCACTCATGCTAATATAAGATCCCTTTCTCAATATTCATCCAAAGAAAGAGAAAACAGGGCTTAAAACAGGAGGAGGAAAAAACCACTGAAACTAGGGGGGTCCGGGGGCATGCCCCCCGGGAAATTTTTTTAAAAACCGAGTGTAAATCTATGCCATTTCGCGCTTTCTGGACATAATTTCAAGAGTTATTTATGCATAAAAATTGCTGTAAACACATAATTATTACAGGAAGATATATTTGGGAAAAGGGGAGATGGGGTTAAAAAACAATAATAAATGAACACTCACCCTTTAACTTGAGTGTTTTACAGGTGTTCACCAACTATAGTCTTTGGATGAAATCTCACTTCTGGGGTTAGCTCAATAAGTTTCACTTTTCAGGTTTAAAAGATCACACAATCAAGTTTGAAGCTGGAGCACACAAAGTCAGTAACTGCATCAAACACTTTACAGTTCAGTCTCATATAACAGGGATCAACTTGTGGAATCAGCTCATTTTGAAAGTCACAATATCCACATTTTGATAATGGAGATAAACTTGTGGAATCAGCACATAGTGTAAGTCAACCAAATTTTGAAGTTAAACCAAGAGATGGGGGGCTTTTCTTCGCCTGATCAGTGCCTCCAGACCAGCTTTCTCACCTCTCATAACCCTGCATGAATCCATCATCACCGACACAAGATTTGTCCAAGGTAAATCAAAGTTTGTAAAAGTTTCTTCCAATTTCTCAAATAGATTTTCACTTGTAACTCGAGTGACAGAATACGATGAAAGATGATTAACTACAACCATCTGCTGCCTTTTGGAAAAATGGCTGACAAGTACAGTTAAAACCTTCTCGTTGTTGGAGTTCATCACCTCATCAATGTTTAGAGAGAAAGGGGCCTCCTTCAGTTCACTAACAAGTTCGTGACGAAAAGTTTCAGCAACACCAAATTTCAGCTTATAGGATGCAGTTGTGTTTGAGACTGCCATGTTGTTCATGGCTGCTTTGTCGTTGGCAAGGGCCTTGACCAGCTCCACCAGCTTTGGCACAGTATTGAAGGACAAGTTGTTCTCAGCAACAAAGCTGATCAACTGAAACAAAGAAATAGGATATATATCTGTTAAATATGCTGTTGCATGACTGTGCATTAGTATTATACTGAACTCACTTGAGAGAAAGAGAGAGAGAGAGAGAGAGAGAGGAGAGAGGAGAGAGAGAGAGAGATTTGTGTATTTGTAGTGTGTGTGTGTGTGTGTGTGTGTGTGTGTGTGTGTGTGTGTGTGTGTGTGTGTGTGTGTATACGTGTGCGTGTGCGTGTGTGTGTACTTGTACACGGCTATACCATGTGTAAACATATCTGAAAATATTTTCCCCATGTTATTTGCGCTTTTCTATTCTTTTTTTTTTTTTAATCCTTTTCAATTTTCCCCGAAACTAAGTGTGTGTGTGTGTGTGTGTGTGTGTGTGTGTGTGTGTGTGTGTGTGTGTGTGTGTGTGTGTGTATGTCATGTGTGTTTTCGTGCCTGTGTAAATCTGTAAGTATTTTTGCCATTCTTTGTCATACCATTGCTTCAGCATTTTCAGTCCTGTCTGCAAGAGGAGTCAGTGGTGACAGCTTGTCTTCGTTTCGTGCATGGACTTGAAGCACTGGTTGTAGTCCATAGTGCTCTTTTTCCAAAGGCTGACCTGTAAATGATTTCACAAGCTAAGTTAAAACCTGTTAAAGGGAGAGGGGGGAGGAGAAAGGGAAAACAGGGGGTGGGGTGGGGACAGGAGGGAATCAAAAGAAAATAAGTTGACTTAAGAGGTAACTTATTTAGTCATTAAAAGTAATCCCTACAACATAGACATGGACCTGCGAACAAATAACTTTTAAAAATCACAGGATATTACTAATGCAAAGAAGACAGAAGAAATAAACAACTGCATCAATATATGACATGTGTCCCATGCAAACTTCCTTTCCTTTTTAACTTTTTTTTTTTTTTTTTTTTTTTTTTTTGGGGGGGGGGGGGGTGTATATGATGTATATCCCCACTACTTAAAAAAAGGATGGTACAAATTGAGTTGGATGGAGGGGTGAAGAGAGAATAAGACTAAGACTAGTAAGACTTACAAGAGAGAGAGAGAAATTCAGATTCACTACATTCAGATTCAAAACGTTCCTTAATCAAGGATGGAGATTTTAGGCATTGCCTAGTCTTACAATCTAATCTGTCCTTGCTAATCTACATAAAGCACAATCAGATAAAAAAAAGTAAATAGATGGATAAAAAAGAAACAAGAAAATTAATATAGACATGGCAATGACAAGCACAGACTGAGAGAGAGAGAAAGAGAGAGAGAGAGAGAGAGGGGAGAGAGAGAGAGAGAGAGAGATCTTGAGTTTCCTTCATGCAGAAAAAAAAAGGCAATGGAGGGGGGGTGGGAGGGAGGGCTGGGAAAAAACACTAAAATGTTGCAAACAAACCTGGCAGAGTTGTAGTTCCACTCAGTGCCTTGACGTTCGACGCGTGCTTCGCTGAACGAATGTGATCCTCGAGAGCTTTCTTCCCGCGACCACCGCAACACACTTCCCTTGAGCACAGTTTGCACCAAGCTAAACCTGGTGCAGCAAAATTTGCGAAGAAAGTCTCCAATGACTTCTTCGTCAACTTTCTGAAGTGTCCACTCCCATTTCCACTTGTTTTTAATTGCACCGTCGTCAAAAGATTGACCCGCATGAACAATGTCTTCGCACTCCGCCATTTTGTTTTTTCCGGAAGTCTGGCCGGAAGCTTCTTCCAAGAAAAATCAGGGGCTATAACTTGCAAGCCGATCACGGATGCCTTGCTCCTTTCGGTTGTTGTTGGTTTTTTTTTTTTTTTTTTTTTTTTGACAAACCGAAATCACGGAAATCCGCTCAGACGCGGAACGTTTTAAGCCCTGAGAAAACCCTTAAGACTAAACCAACTTCAAAGTGTATACAAGTACTCGCCAAATGGCAGATACCAATCATATATGCAACAATGCCAAATACAATCACTAGTTACTACTGTGCCAAACACTTTTGAACTGTGCAGAAGTGTCAGACTTTCTTGTTCAGTGTGCCTGTGACTGTGCACGACCGCTGGTTCTACCTGCTGAGTGAGAAACATGGGCAGCTGGCTTCTTAACTAGGCACCATCACCCATATAATATCATCCGTTGACCAAAAGGTTATGAGTTGCTGTCACAAATACTGTCCTAGCACACAAATAATAGCGTTTATGCTGACTGTCCATCACGGCATTTCACAGGGCAAGTGGGGTGTCCACAGCATTTCAGAGGACAACCTGGGTGTCCATCACGGCATTTCAGGGAAAATTGGGGTGTCCATCAAAGCATTTCACAGGGACAATTGGGGGTGTCCATCACAGCATTTCAGAGGACAATTGATGCATCACATTATTCCACATTATGATATGTCTCCTGATGATAATTATGGATCGTTTGTTCACCACAGCTCAGCTGGTTTCGATGCTATTTATTCTCCAGTTCATTTTCATCAAGATAACAATGGCACCCAATTACTGATCGGGGATGAAGTAATATGTAACAGGAGAAATGGTATCCATATAAAACCCTGAAGCACCAGAAAGTGAATGTATAACATGCTTATCCGCCATGACTTTCTTCACGGTCACCAACCACAGAGAAATCAGAATATTTGTGCAAGGCAACATCAAAACAACATTGCACATTCAATCTTGAGTGATCAGGATTGGTTTTATAAACACACAGTCATCTACATCCCATTTCTTTTCCTCACAGTCTTTTATAATGCTTTACTAAACACTGAAAAAAATAATCCAAAGTTTCACTGTGTTCACCCTTCGAAATGTCTCATCAGGATGAAAGAATGTGTAAAAAAAAAAAAGAAAGTATTTTCTGAGGATACATGTTGCATATGAGGTGAGAGACCACAAATCAACCACTGGACCAAAGAGGTCAAGTTGCTTCCAAAACAATACAAACTGCTAGCATTTCTGAATGACCACTAGAGAACCTTGGCTTCATCTTTTCTTTTTTTTCTTTTTTTTTCGTCAGTGCATACTGATCACCTGCAAGGCAGGTCATCTGCTAAATGCAAAAATTTATTCAGCCCTTTCCGTGCGGTCAGCCTATGCTTTTGCCAGTTCACAATGACTTGTGACATCCCCACCTCCGTATGTCACATGGAACTAGTTCATCACACACTTGATTTACCTACCATGGATGGGAGAGAATCACTGACTGATGTTGCCAGTCTTGAAAAAAGGTCCCAGAAGTGATTTGCTTCCCTTGCATCACACACTTAGCCGTACTTCCTTTGTGAAATCCATCTATTTTGTGTGTTCTGTTGTGATTGTTAAGAACTGACAGTTGTTCACACCTAAATGGTAGCAACTGATTAAATCTGCCTAATGCTGCTTTTCAAGCAATAGAAGTGTTCTAGGAAACTATGAATGGTAAAGTCAGTGGTGAGGAAATCTTGAACAACGATCTAGGAGAGGATTTTAAAGAAGAGACCAATGATAATGGTGATTACCTGCTGCCCATGAAAAAAATGTGTTCAGTAAATGCATTTGTGGTAATAGTAAAAAAATATCATAAACATGCAATAACTGCAATAAACATTTGAAAAAAACGACAAAGCAAGTACTTTTGCTTTATTACATCAATGCAAAATAGACTTACAATACATCATTCTGTGCAGTTTCATGCACAAACTTTTTGAGATAGCAGCTTCAAGCATGAATATCCTCAAACTCTGAAGCTACAGCAACCGCAATGATAGTGATGCTATGGTCTTGCCTCCTCATGAGGAAACCAACCAGAGGAGACACTGCACTGCCGTTAAGTCATTTCGATGTGCGTGTTCTGGCCCAAGATATGCTGAACACCCTCTAGTATGCCCCAAACTAATGACAATAATTGCTTTGTCATGGAGCCAGCGTGAGCGAGTGTCCCTTTCCAGAGGGCGTCACCACACTCACCCAGTGACAGCCCTTACGTACATGCCCAAAACCGATGACCTCAACAGACTCAGCAAGGACACAGACATGAAAATGAAATAAAAACTCAGGTCACTATGAAAGCAAGGCATAAAGGGCCACAGAATTTGAGACCTTTTTTGATGCTGATTGATGAGGATGGGGATGATGCAGATGATATGGAGTTCCATTCTGATCTGAGACTGCATGACAAGGCTGTACTCTATGCTCACTTTCATAATATATCCTAGCACCAACCAGGTCCAAGAGATACTGACACCTGCAGTGTTGGTAAGGCAATTTAAGCAACACTCCCAGAGATGCATCCCTTAAGTGGATGAAACTCGACTGTGTGGTTCCAGTTTGCCCAGTTCAGCCCACGGCAAACTCAACTTTGGGTAGGTGCCAGTCGCAGGTCGAAAAATCCCACAATTAAATGGTTATGATGGGAGTAGTATCCATCTCTCAGCCACTGTAACACTAACCTCAGCCACAGCGGCTGTTAAACATTGAAATCTTGCTTATCTGCTTATACTGCTTATGTGTCGGGAATGACTGCCAATATAATATTGGTCAATACACAGTAGTTGTCAAGCATGAGAAAAGATCTTGTACACATCAGTATACACTTCCTACATCCCACTGGTCCATATCAACAAGTGTCAGGAATGTAAAACAGCCTCATCCTTCATTGTGAAGTAACATAGCGGTAGGCGTGATTCTATTATTTTCTAGGTCTTCAATTTAGACTCGGGAACACTGTATTCTATGTTACTGAATACAGTCCCTCAAGAATCGATCATGCATACACAGCTGTGTCAATGCCTCAAAAGCACAAAATGCAGAATTTTGACATTTCATGCACAGCACCCCAAATTTAAATATAGCAGTCACATATGATCATACTTAATATCAAAAGTCAGACTAAATTGCGCTTTGCTTCACACGTGACATGATGGTGATGTAAGAAGAGCAGGACTGAAATCTTGCTTGTCATCGCATGGCTTTGATTTGACCTACAAAAATCAAAATGGCCAACAATGAAACCAGTCAATAAGGGCCAAAATCGCCACTGTCTTTAGCAATTTTTCTTCTGTTTTCTTCCTTCTTCTCCTTACTGAACTTTGCTATTTTGGATGAAGCAAGTCTACTACTATCTAATGATCCACGTTGCTGTAGTTGCATTAACCCTGCCTGTAAGTCTGTAAAGTTCTCACCATCCCCCAAATGTCTGTCCTTGGCTTAGCATCTTGTCACACAATGTAGCAACACTGCACTGTCAACAGAATTCTGCATGCAGTGCCAAAAGAGTAGCACTTGGCACCTCTGTAATTTGGAGTAAAAAAAATACTGAAAGCCCCATTTAGATAACTTTTCTTTCTATAACAGCCTAATTCGTAAAACTGCCAATAAACACCTTAAAACTAACATCGTGGCATGTTATTACACAAGATACACAATCAGCATGCAACATTTACTTTGACATCCACAGACATTCTGGTCCGTCTTCTCCATGGTTATCTGAGGCAGGATTTATCCACACAAAAAAATTGTTCAGATTGCACATTATCACATCCCACGACTACATATTTACTTTAACAAAAAAATAAATACCCCCCCCCCCCCCCCCCAACACACACACACACTGCAAGTTGTCACATCCAAAGACTACATATCTTTTTAAAAAAATGACCAACAACTCCATACTTCTTTGAACTTGTGATTTAGGTAAGACACTTCAACCAAAGAAGGGACCCCGTGTCTCTGACTATTACCTGAGCATCAACAGGATGAAACGCAGTACACAATACTAAAAAATGAACATTACAACAACATGCATACAGTCAAAGACCAAGTTCATGAGGTCTATTTCAGGATAAATTCACTTTCCGTACGAGTTTTTGTGCTTAACACACATTCAACATCCAAATAATATTTTGAGGGTGTTCCTTTATCTTTTCAAGAGAAATTATTTTGAGGGTTATCCTTTTTTGTTTCAAAGCTGAACATGCATTCAACACCCAAAGAATAGTTTGAGGGTTTTCCTTTTCTTTTTTGAGAGAGTTTCTTACAAACTGTCCCTTCTGATTTTAGCCCTTCCAGCACTACAGTAAAAGCAACGCCACAGCAAGGCTGAGCATGTATGCTTGATTTCTGCATCAGTTATGGCAATTCTATGTAAAAGAAAAGAACATCACATGCTTGAGAGATGGTGGCTGTGGAGAAAGCTTTCTATACATCTCACCCTCTGACAGGTTAATCATTTTTATGTAACACTGATGCAAACACCAAGGTAATTTTTGAAAGCATCACACCAACTTAAACTTTAAAATCAGCTTTTTATAAATTCAACTATCAAACATATACCAACTGTATATGCATAGCATCATAAATTAAATGTATAAAAATCTAGAAGCAGACTGTCGCACATGTGTCTGTATGTTGCTGATGTTTATAGCTGACCATAGTGGTTACTTATCTTCATTCCTGACATACAAAGACAATATCGATCTTGAGCTGCCTCCCACTTCTTAAACATCTTTGACACTGCCACTGAAGTCTGTGCAGACACATGCAACCCATACTGTCTACACGGCTGTCTGTGGTGTAGTTATCAAATATTCAGTGGACAAGTCATCTATAACTGTCACCCACGGTCCAAAAAAAAAAAAAAACTGAAAAACATTTTTCAACTTGTTGATGTTGTTGTTGTGAACCCAAGTATTTTGCAAACAGCAACATCTTTTGCAACAGCTGTTGTCCACAAACAACCGATCTCAATGCTCGATGCTTCCCAAATAACCTGTATGGCAACATGATTTAGGATCATCCTGGATGGACTAATGGGACGGAATGCTAATGAAGTGGATGATGGCAGACAGGTGCTATAGGGTGGTACAGTGGTTATAAGGTTGAAATTAACCTTCAACTATTTCCCAATTCTCTTACTCTAGGTAGCATAGAATGGTTTGAAAAAAATAAGTCAGAGGCCAGTGAAGACAGTGACTGTCAACGCAGCTCATGCTGGGGTATACTGAATGCTTGTTCCCCTAGCAAGAGAACAGGTTGGCATGCATTCATCACTGATATGGCACTGTGTCCAGCTGGACTGCATACACCATGGACCTTCATGGACGGTTCAGCAGCTAAGTAACACAGGATGGTGAAGCTGAAATCTTTCACCATTATGCAGAAAGCAACAGGCAGGCTCTCCACCTAGTTCACGGCAGACAGAGAAACCCTCAGTGAAGCTGCAACAACAAATTTCCTACAGTTTGGCCAGACAAGAGTCTGATGCCACTTCTACTCTCCAAGCCTTCAGGAGCCCTTGAATCAGGCTTAATCTCCACTCAGTGGCCCTGGCTGCTTTCAGTTCTGTAGTGCAGGACATGGTTCTTCCATGGGTGCCAGCATACTGCAGGATTACAATGAACGAGACAGCAGACACATTGGCCGAGGCACAAGCCCCAAAAGGAGCAAACTGACAACCTGGTGTCTTCATTGAGATAGCACAATCACCAAGGTCAAGCAGAACAAGAAATAACCGCTTCAACGTCCCCAGCACACATGAAATTACACCTCCCACCTGCTGAGACAAAAAAGAGGAACAAGGTGGAGATTTTCCAGGTGAGGAATGGACACAATCACCTGCACTAACACCTGCATACCAATTACGGCACTGGACAGTGAGGCGAGCATCGATGTGCTCAGGGACCTACAACAGCAGATCACATCCTTTAAAGCTGCCCACAGCATGCTGCTTCAAGGGCAGGGTCCGGCCAACACCAATGACCCTGGACGTCAAACTCTATCATGCCCTGGAGGACCAGAGGAGAACAGCAGCTTTCATCCAGGATACTGGAGCGAACATCTAACGAACCTGACAAGGAAGAAGAAGAAACAGTATGAACAGAATAGAGCTGAAGGTCTCCCCCGAGACTTTCCAAAGGTTGTGCTCCATATTGCACACAGTTGATTGCGGAGTCCCAGAAGGCACTGGTCACATTTCATTACATTGCATCTTTTTTCTCAATATTCTGCTCAGGTTTTAAAGATTTTTGGTACAGTTACATTCAATGATATTAACCACACACACACACACCACACACACACACACACACACACACACTGCACTACCCTTCCCCTCCCCCCAATCCTATCCACACTCAAAAGCCTCCTTACACACATACAATCTGTTTCCCCTAACTCCCTCTCACCCAACCCTCTATCTCCATTTTTTTTCCCCCCAATTGTCTATTATCATTTTAGTGGAAGGACATCAAACTGCATAATAAGGATATATCAGCTGGGTATCTCCATTTCATCACACTCATCACCTAATTCACTATGGTGTGTATGAGAACTAATGATGAAGTGGAGCAGATATCACTGCTTGCCTTAGACTTCACAACTAAATGAATGTTCATCGAAATAGATACCACGTTTTCCATCCCTATTCATCAGTATGTCACACCATGTAATCTTCCATTTTCCTAATCAATTAAACGTCCTCTCCCCCTTTCCTGTTCCATCCCTTTCCCATGACCCTTTCACAGATTTTCTATCTAGTGGCATTGTAAGCTATCAGAGTTGTTACTTCCTGCTTTCTCACTGCATGTCGTACATGCTTGACAGCAAAACCACCCATACACTCGTCATTCTCTTTTCCCAGTTCATCATCACACTTGTTGTCACATCCCTGACATGAACCTGGCTGTCCTCTGGGGTTCACCCCGGTGCTCCCACAGCTGTCAGCGCACTGTTGCCCCATTTGGCCAGGTTGTGTCTAAAAATTCTGAACGGAGTGGACAGTGTCATAGGGTATATTGTGCCATCTGTTTTACCTGCCTCACATTGGCAGAAAGGGGTAAAGGCAATCTTCAGCTTGCTGTACATTTGGCTGTGAAATCCTGCATGTCCTGTGTGAAGCCTTGAAGATGTTGACCTGGTCTGCTCTAACTAAGGGAGGTATGGTACCCCTTTCGGCCCTCTGCCTCTTAATATTTTCCAAATAACCACTTCTCTATGTCCTACAAAAAAGCACTTAAGAGTCAACCCTCGTCATTCAACTTGACACCCAGGCTCCTGCAGGCCTTCACACGCAAGAGTGACTACTGTTCTTGCCGAGTTTCGTTTTATTCCACACCCTTCTCTCTCTCCCCTCCCTCCATCTTCCCTTCCCCCCCTCCCAGACAAAAGTCCACTATACATGTTCTGACATAACCTTGGTTGGAAAACTCCAATTTCCTCTTCCGTCATAGCTGAGTCTGAAAAGGTACAGTACAGTGTCCATTCCCAAATGACTTGGATGAGACAAGGCACTGCACCTGTACAGACACACCTTTCACAGATACTGGTGAGTTGATTTTAACGTGGTGACAGCCCTGATGTGGCCCTTTGTGGTCGGCTGGGCTATAAGCAACATTATCTTATCTTATCTTACCTTTCACAGATAACAGAAAAACACACAGAAACCTGGAATGTCAAACTTTACCAATCAGAAAAATCCTCAACAGACATTCAAATCGCACTCCAGTATAAAAATGTCACGATGTCTAATCCAACCTTGACTTTATCACAAACATCACAGTACCTCTCCTCATAAACCATTGTCATGAAAATGAAAAACAGACAAATAAAAGCAAATACCCCAGCTGTCTCTGTCAAAAAAAATCCCCATCAATAATCTGTTTTGAATCAGCCTTGGTAAGAATTTGGTCTCATCCTAAAAATGTTTTTTTTAATCTTTTGTATCTAACTTAATCTGTTCAGAAAATGCATCCTACTGATTCTGACAATTATCATGGTCTAATGAAATAAATAACGGAGAACAAAACTTCCAACAGCCCTAGTCCACCTTGGGTTTGGTGGCAATCAGCCTGTCTAGATCCAGCTTGGTGGCCAACAACCCCTGCATCTCGCCCCTCTTCACCACCAACGACAACCACACCAGAGCTGCAATCACCACCACCAGCACCACCCGCACCACCCCCATGAGGAATGGAACAGGCTGGGGGTTGGAGTAGGTCATGTCCGTGTAGCTCAGCCAGTAGAGCAGAACAGCCAATCCCAGAGCCTGCAGCTGGAAGCGAACCATGCTTTGCTGCACCTGGGCGGCGCCGGTCTGCAGGATATCCTGAGCGGCGCGCAGATACACGCTGTTGTCCTCTAGTCGGCTGCGCACCTTTTTTTCACCTGAAGCAGGGAGCTTTCGTAATGCACATCATTAAAAAGCAGCAGCAACACACTAATTTAAAAACAGAGAGAATAAGAAAATGAACACTTTTTTTAAAGAGCAAATAAAATCAAAACAACCAAGAAACACCATAAACAACATTAAATAAAGTGTGCACATATGCGCGCACACTCACACACACCTGCACACAAGAAACACCATAAACAACACTAAACAAAAGCATGCATGCGCACACACACACACACACATGCGCGCACACACACACACACACCCAGAGGTAGCAAACATGAATTTTACAAAAAATGAAGCAAACTAATACAAAACAAAGAATTGAGACATTAACAACAAGAACAAACACAAAGAAGCATACAAAAACACAGTGACATAACAACAGTTTACATATGACCATCATTAAACAGTATACATGTGCTTGTGCATATGCGTGTGTGTGTGTGTGTGTGTGTGTGTGTGTGTGTGTGTGTAAGTGTGTGTGTGTGTGTGTGTGTGTGTGTGTGAGCTGTACAGAAGATATCCTTGCTTATCACAAATAAAATGCTTTTATTTTTTAACTACTGCTCTGCCTGTATTCACCTATTCACCACTCCTTTTAATCCATGGTCCACCTGTCCAGTGTGACTCTATGTTTTGTTTCCATGCTGTTTATTTCAGAAGCCTTGTGCATTAAGATGCAGCATCTTGACCAGGTAGCTTTAGTTCCTCTTGGTCTTATTTAATTTGCAATGCAGCAAAATGACCCCCCCCCCCCCCCCCCCCACCCCCCAAATTTTTTTTTTTAAAGTAGTATCTAGTGTGGTTGGTACCCAAGCACTACCAAACTGGCAACTCAAACATCAGTGTTGACAGAGAGATGTGCTTGTCACATGGGTGAAACCTACAAAACTTGATTTGACTGAAATTAGGCCGGGGTCCAGGGGCCGCCTAGGCCCGGCGGGGTAACAGGGGCAGCGCCCCGTTGGGGGGTCCAGGGGGGCGAAGCCCTCCGGGCGAAATTGATTTTTAAATTTTTTTAGGCCAATTTCGTTGGCTCTCCTGCACCAGAAAAAGCTTAATTGTAACATGATTTCTGCAGTAAAAAGCTGAACTGTAACATGCTTTTGTGAGTTACTGTTAGACTTTATGTTCCATTAATTCATTTAATGAATAAAAATAATATTCATGGCTATTGTACAAGCTCAGGAAAGTTAAAGTCTAAAAGTGTAGAAATAAACCAGAATATAAAAACTCAAAAAGGGAACTTTTTCTCACCCAATCTGAACTGATCAAAACATTCCAAAAATCAACAAAATTTCCCCCACAAATTATTTAAAATGGTCACTTTACTATTTGAATCAAGACTGTGTGTAAAAAGAATATACATGCTCACACATTTGAGATGCACAATGAGGAACCAAAGTAGCCTTATTCTTGCCGGCACCATTTGTCTTTTAGGTCTAAAGAATCACACCATTTCAAATGAGGAGAAATCAAAGTTGACATGTTGTCAGCACATTTTGTCTTTCCTAGCAACAACACCGCATATAGAAAATGGATGAACAAAGGTGGCCTTCTTATCTTGTCAGTTCCTCTTGTCCTCACTGTCAAAAAGCCACCATATACATGAAGTATAATTCATCCTTTCAATCATTTTCAGAATTGTCCATCAATAAAGTGCAAAGCTGTCATCCAGTGATCCACATTTCTATCATTTCCATGGTGTCAAACAAAAGCAAGGACGAGTCATTATGATTCCTGTTGATTTTGATTAAGCAGTCATATATTAATGAAATTCTCTTGCCCTGTCAAACAATGAGTGGTAAAGAAAACTAAAAAAAAAAAAAAAGAAAAAGAAAGGAAAGATGAAGAAAAAAAGTCTTTCAGTCCAGTAGTGGGCGCTTGAAAAACTGCCTGATGATTGCAGCACCAGCTTTTCGTTTTCTACTGGAGCCAGGTACTGGAGACAATGGAGCAGCTGAAGAAGCAGACTGAACATGACGGGGCACAGATGGACATACAGATGTAGAAATGTTGACAGGTGGGGCTGCAGCTGGAAATAGGCTAGACGTGGAGGAGACAGTAGCTACATTTTTTTTGGCTGCTTGTGATAAATATTCCAAGGTGGGAATTGGTGGAAAAAAAAGTAAAGTGTAGGGAGGATTCAGGTCATTTCTGTTTTTCCACCTTTTCTTTTCCTAAAAAAGTATAACAAACATGATTATTTTTAAGGAAAGGAACTAAAAAAAATAAATAAATAAACAAACAAAATGAAAACTGACAACAACAAAACCCCCACTCACAATAATAAAATTCTAAGAATCCCATCACCCCACCACACCCACCCACCACCTGAAATAAAAAAAAAAAAAAAGGAAATTTACTCTTTAAAAAAATCCAAACAATAAAAATTGGAAACTTTTCCACCCCTGATATACATTAAATTACTCCCACCCCACCAAAAATATCAACTAGGCCCCTATAAGTATAATTAGCCCCCCCCCCCCCCCCAATCCCTCCCCCCCCCCCCCCCCCATCAACTTTTTAAATTTGATTCTAATTACTTTAGCAAAGAAAACAAAAATGTTAACTCGCCTTCATGTTTTTCTTATGCTCTGGGTGATCAGCATGGCTTCGAAGTTTCTTTTTTCCGTTCGCTCCGTAACTGATCGTTTTTGAACAAACGATACAGAAACACGTGCCGGCCACATTTATTTTCTTGCACCACTTGCGATATTCATTGCCGTCGTCATCAGTTTTCGTTTAGCCATTGTCATCTCCATTTGTTTTTAATTTGGCCCTCGACGCATGCTACTGGATCTCCTTCTTTCAAAAAAGCCATGACTACTTAATTTCTGGAGCACCGTGCAAACTTTCGTTGTCAGTCAAACGCGCCAATGTTAGCCTGTGAAGATGTCGAAACACAGAAACAGCTACTTCGGTATGAGATGGAAAACTTGGATCGAACACAAAAAACGGAACCGATAAAATTAATGTTTTTTTTTTTTTTTTTTTTTTTTTTTTTTAAATTGACGGAAGTTCCGTCAAGACTGAAAGTCATTTTGACGGATTTCCGTCCATAGACGGAAAAGTTTCACCCCTGTTGTCATCAGTTCATATAATGGAATCAATGTTTCAATCTTCACAAATACGAAAATGACTACATTATTATTAAATACACCGACTCACAAGCCAACACCCACACATCAAATTAAGTCCACTAACAGATTTTTTATACAAAATCTGGTACGATTGTACTGTCACTTTTTTTTTTTTTTTTTTGGGGGGGGGGGGGGGGGGGGGGGGGTCCAAAACAGTGCCCCAAATCACTAGTATTTCTGGTGTATTAGAAAATGCATTTGGTAATCTGGTACAAAGTACGTGAAAAGCACTTTCAAGAAAGACAAATCTTGATTTTTGTTGTTGTCACTATGCCAATTACAATTCCTGTTGTCCTCATGTTATGGTGTGAATATTATGATCAGGATGATTTCTTTTGAAAAAGCTAAGTGCATAATGAATCATTACAGCAGATATACAAACAAACAAAAAAGGAATACTGTAAAACAAAACAAAGCATGTTTATAAAAGTACACATTACTTGCATCAGAGAGGAAGGGAAATAACTAATGCTATGAGGTGTGAACTGAATTACTTCCCTTACACGTCTTCACAAAACCAAGTGATCCACAAAATCTGACGGAAAAATTTTTTTACTAGAAATCTATCTTTCTTTCATTTATTCTACAAAAATGTGTGTGTTCACAAATAAAACATTAAGAGGTACAGCGTGTCAATTAACACATGTTCCAAGGTGATAAACATTGCAAGATACCCCCCCCCCCCACCCCCCATCCCACCCCACCCCCACCCCCCACTTCTAAACATCATAAACAGTGTACTAAGTTCGTTGGGAATAATTTGAACCGTGAATATCTTGCATTGCCTAAACCTTCTGCAGCACATTTGCACATGCACCTCAAAATACCACACAAATCGACCTCTGTCTTGGCTTCAGCTGAAGCCACAGCCTCTTACAATTTGACTAGTTAATGTCATGTGACCTTGCATTCAAATTTTGCACATGCGAACTTTCAATGGAACTGATTTCATTTTCCATACAGCGCATGTGCCTCAAGCGTTTCATTGGTCCCAGATAAGTCCTGAGCATGTATATTCATTCTGTTCATGTAAAGCATTTTAATTTGATTATTTTAAGGTTGCTCTTTCCTAAGCATGATCTAACATGGCAGAGCAGTTTCGCCATCGCAGCAACTTCTCTCTGCTGTACCATGGGTCCTTCACGCAACTTGCTTTAGATCCCGTGTTTGCAATTTGTGTTGACTTGGTTGCCTGCTTTTTGTTTAGGTAATGTTGCCACGGTGTCGTTAGAAAGGATCCTTCTATACTTTTCAAACAGATGTACACATCATAACTCACTTTGCGTGTACATAGACAACAAATTTTACTTCCAGATCAATCTGAATAATAGATAAGATAATGTTGCTTATAGCCCAGCCGACCGCAAAGGGCCACATCAGGGCTGGAATAATAGATACTTCCAAGTGAAAGAATGTGTGTTGCAAAGTAAGGTTGTGAAATTCTGTGAAGCCAAGAGTGATGGCTCAATTGGCTCAGATACACTTGATTTAATAGGGAAAAATCAGCTGATGGAGTCTTGGTTGAATATTGCATCCCTTATTTCTGGTCCCAAACCCCATTTTTTAAATACTTTCAAAATTAACTTTAATAACAGTCATAGTTTTCAACAAGATTATTTGATCATAACAACTGCATTTTCCTCACCATTTTGCATATGATTAATTTTTTACACAACAAAATGTGTGCACATCAAAATGATGGCAGAAAAAAATAATACCCCACATTTGTTAAGTGTGTGTATGCGTGTGTGTATGCGTGTGTGTGTGTGTGTGTGTGTCCCTGAACTAGCATGACACTTACGCCTACATTAATATCAATCTTTAACTGTAAAACACACGCACACATTCACCCTTAGTCCAATTACTAACTTCCTGTAGATAGCTATTGATTATGGCTTTTGGTTAAATTGCATTATCATAATACATCTTTATTACAGTGCTTATTGTTTTGAATATGTTCTGTATGTTCTTCTAAAAAGATGAACACACACACACACACACACACACACACACACACACAACAAAGTACATCAGAATGACTTCTGCCACCATGACCATAGCATTACCACTTCCATTCCCACCCCACCTTACCCCCATCCAATCGAATACATAAGACTAGAGATGAATACATTTATGAAAGAGCACACACACACACACACACACACAACACACACACACACACACACACACACAGACTTGCACTTGCATACATGTCCACATTATCTGGACCACACCAGGAACCTTGTGGACACTGATTTTCATACTTTTTAATGAAAAGGTTATGTTACTAACTACACCGAGTATAGATATACATTTCCACTCAAATTTAAGTTGATCTGAGGCCGTTTGCAATATGTGTACATCCTAATAAAGATGGAGGGGTGTCCCCACATAACATAGGTCTGTTTTGATACAACCAATAAAGTGCTAAATATTTATTAGATGACTAAAGGGATCATTAGATAGCCGTTTTGAGGCATATTGCAGAAGGCGAACATCCACATAATAGGGATGGTACATCAGTATAGGTCAAATTTCAAGTGACTGCCAAAATAATACGACAAATATATATGTGCATGCATGCAAGCGCACGCACACACACGAACATGCACACAAAGACACACACACACACACACACACACACACACACACACACACACACACACACACACATACACACACCTGAACTGCTATGGGAGATGGACAGCTCCGCTGCAACTCCTTCGTGATCGGAGAAAGGAAAATCTTGCCCTGGCACCTTCCCAACGTCACCTCACACTTCTCTATACTGACCTCCACGTCTGAAACATCACAAGACGCCTCACATTACCTTGCCTCTCTACACACGTCTCAACATATGTAACATGCAAAATCAGAGCTGTAGAACTTCTTACAGCTTAAAGTTACCTAGTGAAATTTCAGTAAAGGGGTATAAATATGTACCCTTTTTTTTTTATCCACGAGGTATGAACACGTGCAGACTTTGTGCTCAAGAGAAACAAAGTGTTCTTTGCCCACTGACTGTTGAGCGATTCCTGATCTTTCACATTCTCAATGAAAGGGTGATCTGCAATCTTCTCAGTCTTGTTTCCATCATAATGTGAATTACAGACAACTTTTTTTTAATTTTATCGTGCTTCCATATCCCTTGTTTTGTTTCCTTTTTTCCCCAATGAGACATTGAATGTCCTGCAAGTTTGGAAACAGGACACTTGATACCTCCACTCATTTTTAGGGTGTGAAACAGTGATACAATCCTAAGCCCCAGCTCAGAGTTGAAATAACAGTAAAATAAAAGGCAGAGCTCTGAACTGTCAGAGGGAACATGGATGGGACAGTGTGTGTCTTAAAAGAAAAGTAGCAATGAAATGTGCAAATGTGTAAATGTAATAGCTACAGCCTCACAGCATGTGCACTTGCAGTGAATAAACATGCACTCCGTGTAGGCATAACTGCACATGTCCAGGCATCTGCCTAACTATCAAAAATTATAGGGAAAAAAAGGTGAACCTTACTAGTGTTTCAGTCCTCGGCTGTGTAACTGCACAATTGCATTATGAAAATAACCACCCTAAAGCCCTCATTCACATTGTTACATGCGCAATTTGAATAAAGAGCAATGAAGCACACACAGACACACTCACACACACGCACACAAACACACACAAGCACACACACAACACACAAGCACACACACACACACACACACACACACACACACACACACACACACACACACACGCACGCACACAACACACACACACACATATACAAACACACACACACAACACACACACACACACACACAAAGATTCAAAGATCTTAATCCTGTGACCCTTTTGGGGCATGGAGGACTTGAAACAAATCAATCAAATAGAAATGAAACAAATCAAACATCAAAATTTTCCCTATAATTAACATACTGAATGTAATGTTACACAACTTTACTAAGTTTCAAAAACTTCGCTACGTTTAGCAACACTTTCTTAGTACCACAAAGCAAATGACAATAGTTAAATACGGACTTTGTATATATGTAAATTTTCTACGTATGAACTGATTTCTAATGTCATTATATTTGTTACATTTCATTACAAAATGAAATTCATCACCAAGGTCATTCTGGTCACAGTCCCGACAGAATCGTTCATCGTGAGGTATTCCAAATCATCTGCCAATTTCTATCACGAGTTTATGATTGCCACAGCGAAACCGAATCAGTGGGTATATATAAATATCAGGTAACATTTTAATATATTTTTCAAGGCCAAACTCCGTTTCAAAATTTCTGTAAAATAAACACTTATTACTAGATTCTAAAGCATCATTCCATGCACGTCTGTAAATGTCTTCTAATGAATTACGAACATTTCTACAGAGACTGTGAACAGACGAAAACTTTTGTGTCTCCCACACACCGTCGAATCCTGTTTCTATTAGGACATCCCATATACACATCAACCACCTGGATGTAAACCCTGATTTCTGTATGAATCAAATAATACCTGATACAATCTTGATGAATATTTGTTTGTTTGTGGAGAAAGTAAGGATGACCAGAATTTTATTATTCATGCATGTACTTGAACTGAAACCGGATACATTCCTAGTTCTCCATATATCAATTCTATTTTGGTAGACCGATTCAACACACACACACACACACACACATACACTCACACACACACTCACACACACACACACACACTCACAACACACATCACACACACACACACCCTGGTCCCACTACAACACTGTCCTGCCCAGTCACCTTGGCGGCTGCTGTACATGATGTAGTCAATGCGTTTTCCCTCAGGACACTCTTTCTCCACAGCATGGTCTCTGAACATGTTCCACGGGCACTCGCATGTGGCTCCTATCTTGTTGCTCTCTGGTATATTTTTCTGTAATCAAATACAGCTTTCTTACGTATCAAAGCTTTGGTGCAAAACATATGAGGATGCAGAGCTGAGAAGTATGTCCATCTTGAGGAGGGGAAGCATGCTGTTGGTGATAGTGGGCATTTTTCCCTTGCAGCGCGTGTTCTCTTTTTAAAAAATATCTTGTTATAATTCATGTTCACAATTAACTATGTTGACAATAAATAAGTTCAATGCATACATGATAAAGAGAGAACTCCTTGTAGATATTACAGTACACAACTCTTTTTTTTATAACAGTATACTCAATTTACACAATGGCAGATGAGATTGTAGATAAAGGTGATGAAGATTGTCCTCACAAATGGACATACATATCAATGATGTTAATAAATGAATTTAATATACCGATGATGAGGAATGTACCCTAAAAGCAGCAGACACAGGTTTCCGCTGACCACGATCTTGAGAAGATAGAAAAGTTAAGACCATGATGAAATCATCACGCTAAACGAAGAACACTCTCTGAAACGAACAAATGATGGTGTGAATGTGGGAAAGCTGGCATGTCAATACAATCACAGTATGAAGTCACCTTACTCTTTTTCAAAAAGCTGTGTCCATTACGACATAACAAGATTATTATTATAAAAAAAAAGTGGTTGGCATCATGGACTCCCGCCTGGGAGGTCATGGGTTCGATTACCATCAGAGCCATTGGGCTCAGTTGGGAAGACTGGGACCACACAATCGAGTTTCATCCACTTAACAGATGCGACTCTGAGAGTGTTGCTCAAATTTCCTGACCAACACTGCAAGTGTCTGTATCTCTCAGGCCTGGTTGATGCTGGGATATAATATCATGAAACTAAGCATAGAGTACAGCCCGGTCATGCAGTCTCAGGCCGCAATGGAAATCCGTAGCATCATCTTCATCATCCTCATTCTCATCGATCAGCATAGCAAATAAAAAGTCTCAAATTCTGTGGCCCTCCATGCCTTGCTCAAATGGTGACCTCAGTCTTGATGTCCTCTCCACGTCTGTGGCCTTGGTTTGTGTGTCAATCAGCTGAACACGTGTATCAGAAGTTTGTTCAACTTCTGGCCAGTATGGAATGAACATCTTAGTTGTTAAGTTCAACTGACTGTATTTATGATCAATATTACATAAGAACACACACACACACACACCACACACACACACGCACACACACCACACGCACACACACACACACACACACAACTAAAACAGAGTGCAGAGTAACACTTATCTTAATGTACCAATAAAAAACATTAAGCTAAAACTTTCGATCTGTATGTCTTCTTCTGACATTACACACAAGAGACATATTTTCTTTATCTGCAAGAATTTTCTTTGCCCAATATTTAGCTATGACTCTGAGTAACTGAAACAGTCTCCTTTTGAAATAGCATTGAGTAGGCTTCCAGTCCTCAAAGCTGGTAACCGATCAGATTTTGCGATACAGCAGCCATTTTGAGAGGAACCTATTTAAGATGAGAAAACAAGTCTGACATCATCAACTCTAATTACTGTTGTTCACACGAAAGATGCTTGCTTATGTACAGGGTTCCCACAGATATCAGAAAAAAAAGTTCAAGGGGTTTTCAAGGGAATTTCCAGGGTTAGCAGCTTCATTCAAGGGGTAGTAATTAACAACTTTCTTGCAAAGTTATGTTTATTAAACTCTATGAGCAGCCTGTTACTATCAATCATTAACTTAACATCATTTCTTACCTCGTATTCATGCTAGCACAACTGGTCAGGTCGTTTCACTGCAGGCAAACTTGTCAGCAACAGAACACGATGGAAACATTTTTTTGAATATCTCCCCAACACCAGTGAAACTGTGATAAGAGTAATGCTTCTCCATGGCAAACAAAGTCCAATACACCTCAGCAGTTAGGACATCGTTCTTGGTGCACGATTCGTCTATCGTTTTCTGTTTAGAAAAGCTGCTTGAAGACCCTGCAGCTGCTGATGTGGAAGGTGCATCTTGAGACCCCCCTGTCACTGCAGTAAAACTTGAAGTTGAAGGCAGTTGACTGCCAGTCTCCTGCCTTGCACCCAGTGGTTCAGATCTTGGTGAGGAGTTTCGGTTTCCAAGAGTGAATCCATGCATGGTCAGCTGTGTGGCACCACCGGCATTTCTCTTATTCTCATGTTCATGTTCCACCAACCGTTTGTGTTTCACTCCATCAGCATGACTCTTCACAGCACTGATGCCCATACCGAGATACTAAAACTCTTCTTGCACAATGTGCACCTTGCTGAGTGTTCGTTTTCTCCACGAGCTAACCAACCTTTGAAAGCATCTTTTTCTGCCCACATATCATTGAAAACGCAGTCTCCTTTCCCCATCTTGCAGGCTCAGTAGCACTATTTGGCGCAAAACATCGACGTCGACACAACCCCGATGGTAACCAAAGGGAAAGAACTCTGTTGGATTCTACACTTACGTCTATAGTAAGTCAAACACTAGTCACTGACGAGTTACTTCCCTTCTGCTTCAGCTAGGCTGTTGTCGGTTGCTACGGGATCGGCGATCACGAAGCCACATGGAGTGACAGAGATTGTGATTTATTTCATATAAAAAACATTTTCTTGAGTGACAGTCACTTCCTTGCTTTGAGAGGACAGATTGTGACCGATTTTGAAATTTCAAGGACTTTTCCAGGGGGGTTAGGCCTTCAGCTTATTTTTAAGTACTTTTCCAGGCCTTGAAATGGTCATGTCAAATCTCAAGCACTTTTCAAGAAAATAAGGGGGCGTACGAACCCTGTATGTAAAAATGCACGAAAATGTGGACTGTATTTCATCTTTGGCAGTTTTACACACACACACACACACACACACACACACACACACACACACACAACACACATAAAAGTTGGAAAACAATAGAGAAAAGCAACAGATCTGACTTATGCAATGTCCAAAACCCCTCCACTCCATATGCCCATCCTTTCCCACCAAGAAACAGTAAAAAAAAAATAATGTTAATTCCATATGACTTCTTTGTACAACACACCAACTCAACCCTTGCTTACTAAATCGACTACAGTCATCACCATCCTATAAACTACTGTCACCTTATTTTCCCAAGCGTCATAGAGTGGTGTATTGGTCAGCAGAAGCTTATAGCCCACGTCAGCTGATTCCAGATTGAAGTCGCCCGCTGCCACCACCACATCACAGTCCATGGAGGTAAGACGAACAAACTGACTCATCTCAAAGGCCTGGGAGACACGATGGGCCAGGTACTCATCATCAGCACGATTGTACTCTGCATGTATCTGTAAAAAGACATTTGCATTACTGGCTAGTGGTGTCGGTAATCCTACACACAAGTGTCATTGTTTTCAGTGGTGTTTATGAAGGGGATTTTCATCACACCATCACATCAAAAAGACTGTGGACACTAGCCTGAAATTACGTACACATCAAATTACAGTAACTTGCCTTGATTATTAAGAGTTGAACCACTGACCTACTGCAGACTATGCTGGCTGTAACAGTGGGCCAAGACACCAACCAGTGCACCAGAACACACTCCTATTAGACTGCCCCGGTAGTGTGGTAAATTAAGAAACTGAAACCAGTTTTAATGATTGGTCGTTGTTTGATACAAGTTAGACCCCACAGCCTACATCAAATTGTTTTGTTGCATGCGTCATGGAAGTTATATTTTCATCAGTGTCTGTTGGTTTGCAGAAGGGCAGGTAAGCCAGCCACATTTCAGGCGAACCATTGAATCCATTCTAAAGGAATTTGGGCGAATGAAGGAATGTGCCCCAAGGACAAACTCAAAAAATGTTGGTGCCCATCGGCATCAAACGGCTGATCCTAGAATTATTTCCTCTTTTGCTTTTACACTGCAAGACACAGCACTTTTTTTCCTACATTTCTCAACTATTAATGCATGGATTTCAATAGAGAAAAAAAAATCCTGGTCAAGAGATGTATTGATATTTAGGAACTGGTAATATAGGATGTAGATCCAGTTTACAAAGTGGGGGCAGATGAGAGGAAAAGGGGAAGGTGACATTTACCATAAATTCCAAAGTATAAGCTGATACTTATTTTTCCTAAACTCTTACCTTGAGCCAGGTTTCTCCTGTATGTCAACAGGGCTACAAGACAGAAGGTACACTTGATCAAAGGAGCCAGGAAAACAGAACTTAACCCTTGCAGTACTGAATATAGAGGTTTCAGTGCTGCTGGCTGAATTAGCATTGGGCAGTGCATTTTTCAAAGCAGGATGATGTCAAACGATCCTTAATATTCATATGCAAAACTTAACTAACTCTGTTAAGTTTTATATCACTGGAAAATTTAGATGATGAGTTTTTGTATGTGTGAGATTGAATAGTAAAATCTAATATCTGTGATGCTAAAAAAAAATTATGGAAAACCACGGGTGACAATTTAAAAAAAAAAAAAAGAACAATGTAGTTCTTTTGTCGTGTTTTGGGGTCTTTAATCTAGAATGGAAAGCAAATATACTTAAAAAAAAAAAAAAGGTTACAGCAAAGTATCCCAATACATCTAGACACTATCACCAACTGAACTGTCCAGTGATGGCACAGGTAACTGGCATAATTACAGGTAAGTAATGATGAGAGAGAAATAAAAACCTCTCTCAACTTCCAAAAGCCATGACACCGAAGTCACAAATTATATGAACTTCTTCATTATCAAACATAGTCCAGAATTTTATTTTTATGAATGTCAAGGATAGAGAATACAAAACAAAACAAAAACAAAACAAACAAACAAAAACTGGCAAACAAAGGTGAGTCACAAATGTGCACTAATTATCACCATCCAGGCAAGGGCAACAGCAAAATTTCTTCTTTAATGCAGAAAGTTTATTAATCTAATCCAAAGATTGACAATCGGATTATGTTTGTTCACATGCAAATGTTTTACGCTGTTCAGAGGAAATACTGTTATTGAAATATTGAGCACCAGAGTAAAATGGCTTTTGCCACCTCAGTGACAGAGCACCCACGCCGCTCATTCCAACACCCCGTCCACAGCCACAGCCCTGTCAGTCCTGCCGCAGAACCAGCACTGGCAATCCACAGGGAGCAGTCAAGTCGTCAAGAGGCAACCCACGGGAGGAGACACTGCCCTGCTGCCGAGTCACTTCGGTGGTGTTCAGTGGTGCCTGTTCTGATCCAACATACGCAGGACACCACCTACTAAGCCCCCTACTGACGACAATAATTGCTTAGTCGTGGAGCCGGCATGAGTGAATTCTCCCTCCAGAGGGCGCTACCACGTCCGTCCAACGACAGCTCCCATGGACTCACCGATACCAGTGACCCCGACAGAACCAAACCAAGGTCGCAGACGTGGAGAGGACATCAAAACTGAGGTCACTATGAGACCAGGGCATGATCGATGAGAATGAGGATGATGAAGATGATGCTACGGATTTCCATTCCGGTCCGAGACTGCATGACAGGGCTGTACTCTACGCTTCCTTTCATAATATATCCCGGTGTCAACCAGGCCCGAGAGATACAGACACCTGCAGTGTTTGTCAGAAAATTTGAGCAACAATCTCAGAGACACATCCATTAAGTGGATGAAACTCAACTGTGTGGTCCTAGTCTTCCCAACTGAGCCCGTAGCAAACTCAACTCTGGATAGGAGCCAGTCAGAGCAGAAAAATCCCACATGACTCTGATGGGAATCAAACCCACGATCTCCCAGCCGGGAGTCCGCAACGCTAACCACTCCGCCATGGCGGCTGGTGTAAAATGTTTTTTTTTTTTTTAATTCTTTGTTTCTAATGCCTTGGGACCTGGCAGGGCAAGTCCTAGTATCTCCTGTCTGCAAACATTCTACACTATCCAGAGGAAATACGATTATTGAAATATCTAGCACCAAAACATAGCATTTAGGAAAAAAAATTCTGATGCCTTGAGGCCAGGCATGGAAGGTCCTGGAATCTCCTGTAGTGGCATCTCTCTCTGTAATCTACCCTTGAGCTTAAATCATAATGAACCACTACAAATCAGACATGGCAGAAAGACTCACTAAACAGACAAGCAGAAAGCAACAGTCTGTAGCACTTACATGGGTCACGTACAAGTTGATCTGAAAGCCCTGGAACTCCAGTTTACAGAGCCCGACTCCTTTGCCCCAAACCAGTCCCCATGCTGCACTTTGTAGGCTTGGCCGTTCAGGTGAAAGCGGTGAAAGAAAGTCTCCAGGATTGGCAGCTTGGAGAAGACGCACGTTCCACTTCCAATCGCTCCACTGAACAAAACATAAACAAAAATGAAAAAAAAAAGGAAACTGCAGCTCATGTCGAAAAACAATAGCAATAACGGCAGTGATTGATTTCTTAAAAAAAAAAAATTTTAAAAAGATAAATGCGAAGAAAAGAACACTCTTTCCTTAAAGTTTTCTTTGATAGCTACTGTTCTGTATAACAGAATTAATGTTAGGCTGGATTATGACAGATGTTTATTGTTCGGAAGTCCTGTCTCTGTCACTGGTCCCACAGCCCACTGGAGCCTTGGAGGTACCAAAGAGATGAACACTGCACCAGTTGTCTCCACCCGTGATCATTCTGTGTATTGCTTGAAAGTCCTGTCACTGGTGACACTGCGGATATGAACACTGCCACAGTTACCTTCACCTCTGACTACCCTGGGCAAGAGCTTGGTTTGCTGCAAAGCTCTGCCCTCTGTCCACTCAGTAATGAGTAATACTGTCTGTCCACTCCCTTCCCTTCCCCGACTCCTCGTCCCCTGCACTGTGGCAGCGAAGAGTCTGGTTGATGGTGTCACTTGTTCCTACCACTGGTCCACTGTGCCAAAGTCTTATTGTTATGCCTAAAATACAACAGAAACACATTTCTTAAATCAGTGGCTGCATTTCAGATGGGTTGTCCTCTTTACCTGAATTAAAAAATCAAGCAGAACTGCTCTAAGAGAAGCAAAATTATACAGGTTTTATTCACTCCATAACCAGTATCCTTCACTCCTACTGAGAGTGTTGCTTATGTGCTATGGACCAGATCAAAAGAACAAACTCAAAAATATTGGTCAGTGCACATACAACAATATCAGATGGTGTAAATTTCATATTTCACGTCATACCTTGGTTATTCTTCATAGGAACATAAGCATATTATTAGAGCACTACTAGTCAAGACAAATAAATGTTTAAGAAAAAAAGTTTTCCATGTGAGGAGGGAAATCTCATATGTTATAAGCTTGTGCTACTTAAAGTCAGATTCAATGAAGTGACTGTGTGGCAGCTTGATTAAAATATTCAAAATTTGATTCACATGTTGGCAGATGTGTTTTGATCTCCTGCTACAAATGTAGCACACATCTGCAGTGGTAATTTAAAAGAAAAAACAAAAACATATTAATCTGAAAAGAACTCGCAAAATGCTGAATGGCCTACAAAATGTCCCAACTACTACCATTGGGTAAAGACGAGGTGTGGTAAGGATATGTTCAATATTAGGACAGAAAATGTTCCATAAATTTCATTTCTGACATAATATAATGGCTATTCTACATTTCAATTCAATGTTTTACTGCAAAGCAAGAGTACATTTCCACAGCAGATTTAAGTAAATTGAAGTGAATTGAGTAACTTCTGATGCTATCAATGTGTGTACAAGCATTTCTCTCATACTTCATATTTACACTATTAAAGACTGCTTAAAATATAAGCTGGATAATATGCAATTTTGTCAATCAGTCAAAATCATCAACATATCAAGCAATTATTAAGTATTATCATTATCATTACTACTGCTGTTCTCATCATTGTTAATTTCTTTTTTTCTTCTTTTTTTAAAAAACACTTTGACTCACCTGTAGAAATAGTGAGAGTACTGAAGTGCCCCACAGATGTGCTTACACAACAGCTTGTAATCCTCTTTAGACCAGATCTGCAATGAGAAAGAAAGTGTTGTCACTTTATACTTTTCACTGACATACAAAGTACATCAGTTACAGAACACTAGATTGTGAACTGGCATCAACATCAAAAATCTCTCACTCCTATTCAAATTTGCAGTGACTGCACTGAATTTTAATTTTAAAACTAAACTGTTATACACATAACCTCTTGGTCCTATGTTTTATCAGATGTTGTGTAGTGTATATGGGTTAATCTGAACATAATGACACCTCCATGAAAATGAAGCACATGCGCTCTCGCTCTCTCTCTCTCTCTCTCTCTCTCTCTCTCTCTCTCTCTCTCCAGTGCTGGAGGAGTTTGAAATGTTCACAAACCAGCTGGACCAGTGGATCACAAATTCTACTGGCATTCCAAAGCTTTCAATAATCGGATATACTTTTTTTCTTCTTTTTTTTTTTTTACAATGTGTAGCAAGCATCAAAATCAAAACCAAACCCAGTTCAGCAAGAAATCCCCGCCAAGCAGTTGGTTTTCTGCGCTGGGCACTGCTAACTGTCAAACTGAGGACAGAATTTTTATTTTTTTTTAACTGCAGGTGACAATGCCTCAGGAGTCCACTTCTTACCATTAGATTATCCACACATACTGTCTTCTGATGTCTTTGTTGTTGTAAAGATTGTAAAGATGCTTTCATATTATTCTGCTTCGCAAACACAGTGACAAACAAGGCAATGACATAGCAACTGAGCTGTCAAATGACCTGATAACATTGACTTGAGGCAACTGCACTGCTATGAATGGTGTTGGTGAAGCCAGCAGGATTAGTAAACTATATCAACTTCATTTGCAAAGCGTAAGAATGATGAAGTCGATGGTCAGTCAAGACTTTTTTTAATCGCTTTTCCTGAATTAAAAAAAAAATGATTGGCGCAGATAGGAAATTTTCAAGTCACCTGACAGGGGATTAGTTTTAAAGTCTACTCACCCACCTGTCTTTGCGCTTGCCTCTGGCAACCAGGCAACTGAATTTGTCTCTGTCTCTCTCTCTGTCTCTCTCATTATATCAAATTTCAAATTCCTACCAGCACTATGGTACACTAGTAGCAAGATCAAAGTTCCAAATCCAGTCGGAACCTATACAACCTTGTGCAGTTCTGGGGCACTGATTGTCCCAAAGTTGGATGTGCTATGAGCTTAGTTAGGTAAGATAATGTTGCTTATAGCCCAGCCGACCGCAAAGGGCCATATCAGGGCTGTATGCTATGAGCTTAGATCTGAAGACAGGGCCCACAAAGTCACATGCTGACCATTTCATGGATGCACATTTGATAGCTTTTCAAAAATGTCGCACCTAACACTGCCAAGTGTCTGTTACTTTCAGGACTGGCTGACACTGTGAACCATGCCATGTCACTGATTCAGTTCAAATCACCGTACGCGTAAAGCTCCACTTCCCATCAGTCACATTAAGAAATAAAAGAAAAAAAGTATTTTCAGCTTCTATTGCACTGCTTGCCCTGCTCTGAAGGTGATCTCCATTTCAGTGACTAGGTTCAGTTTATGTCTGTTGGAGTGACAAGCTAAAATGTTCTCTCTCCACTTCCACAGCCATGTGTTAGTAGTAAAACATTGCACACCATATACTATCCATATATTTTACTAGCAGTGACATTCAAGAAAATGGTCAAAAGCTAATTGCTTGGCTGCAATCCATTCAGTAAAGGTGAAATAAACAACAATAAGACACAAAAGTCATTTATGACTGCCACACTTCAGGTCATTTCTTCGTGATGACCCCCACCTCATTAATACAAGCTTAGGAAGTGGTAAAAACATGGTGTCCGCATGAAATCATGGCTCACAGTACAGTGCTTTTGTTGTTGTTGTTGTTGTCGTACCCCGGCTAAAAGACTCCAGGGATCATCCGAACAGCCAAAGTACTTGAACACTATGGTACAAATACATCAGCTGGGGATGAGAACATTACGTGCGTGACCGTTTTTGATCACCCAGCCACATGGGCAGCCATACTCCGACTTCGGGGGAGTACAGTGCTTTTGATCTCTAGTCTGGGAACAGTGGTCCTGGGAAAGGTGCCATTCATTTCAGACAGGGTTAAGGTCAGGTGAGCCAGTTAAGAAAAACATATCCTGAGGAAGCAGTGTGTCTGGATAGGCCACACCCTCAGGAAGCCAGCATCCAATACCACCCACCAGGCTCTGACCTGGAACCCATAGGGAAGACGGACGAGGGAACAACCTACAAACAGCTGGGAAGAGTCAGTAAGGCAAAGCTGAAGAGGACAGGAACCAACTGGACAGGGGCAGGAAGGAATACCCAGAGCTATGTTCACTGAAATGCAGTTGTCCATGGATTGTTCTCATTGGGGGGCAATGTGCCTTAAGTCAGTTAAGATCAGGTGTGTAGCTGGGTTATTCTAAGTCTTTTACATTATGACAGGTCAGCCAGTCTCTATGTAGTGTGTTTATGGTCCTTGTCATGCAGCAACATGCAGCTGTCCAGACACAAGGTCTGTGCCACTGCTAGCAGGTGACCCTTAAATATTCACATACTTTTTTTTTTCTCATATGTTCACCAAACATACAAAGAGTAGTGGTTTCCCATGCTGAATGGCAAAATGCAAGTAAAACTTAGAATAGTGATGGTCTGACACATACAGAACTGACCTTTTCTTTGTTTGGGTCAGGATTTAACTCCATCAGGATATACCCAAACAAAGCTGCCAGAGGAAACATTTTCATGATCTTATTTGTTTGAAAAAAAAAAACAATGCAATGTGTCATTGTTTCTTTTATCTATCATCAACAATCTAAAGTGACATCTATTCCTGAGTTTTTACACAAATCTGTCGCTTTCATTTTCACATTCATTTTGCTACATTGTTTTAAACTTTGTATTCTCTGCAGACTTTTCCCAAAGTGTCATGGTATTTCTAAAGTGCTTGACACTGTATGACAGACACGAATAAACTAGTCATTGTGGTCATTTTGCTCCTGACTGGGTGCCATATTGGACATAATCATTGTCATTTTTCTTGTCTGTGGTCTATCCAGTTGCAAAGTTCCTTATGATTTGACAGTTGACAGAGGAGCGTTAAAAATATGTCCACATACTACTCTTTGATCCTGTTCTCCTTTACATTCACTGGCAGTCAAAAATATTTTTCATTAATTTGTTTGTCATTCTGGTCAAATTCAAAACCAGAATGCCACCTCTAAGATGGACAATTCTGGGTGACTTAAAATAACGGTTCTTTTCAAAGGTCGGTTTTGAAAAGAAACTGATCAATTTCATATGACTGATTTTTTTTTTTTTAAGTTGTATGTTCTTCTTCTCAAGTTCACTAAAACAAATTACATTTCTAAGAATACTGTTTCTGGTTTTGGTAATTTTGCACTCCAAAGACATTCATTCATCAGAATTACCACTATGTGTGGTATGTTATCTGTCTTGACAGTATGCCTGTCGTGACATGGTGAGACACCTTGTGTGCCTCAGCAACTCCAAGAGCTTTGTTGGTGTGAACCTTGTGTCCCTAGCTGGCTCAACTGAGATGAACAAGTGCAGGATGGGGTGGTGGTGGTAGTGCTATGGGGAGGGGAGGGGGAGGGGGGGTCAAAGCAAGCAAAGTAATGTACCCTGGTCCTCCATGTCCGGGTTTCACAATGGACCAACAACTCATCAACATAATAAAAAGTGCTGCAACAAAATCACTGAGAACTAGACTTGGTTGTGAAAAGACTTTGAAATAGGCTGTGACTCTGTACAGTGAAAACCAGTTGGTGGAAACTAAAAAGCTGATCAGCCTTCTAACTCCTTTAAAAAAACAACAACACCAAGACAACACGGTGTTACATCAAGACATTGTAACCCACAGGGGATTATGAAGACAGGATGACTCAGAAACAGCTGCAGAAGAGACAATGGGCAGAAGCAAAAAGGGTTGTCCAAAGTCCAGCCACTGAACAGTTGTCACTGACTGCCTGTTTTCCCTTGGGGGTGAAATAGGAAGGTGTTATATGATCACAGTTACAAGTTGCAAGTCACATAACGGTGTTTATAACCCGGCTGATCGAGGCCAAATGAGGGCTAGGCAAGTTGCAAAGTACGATAGGAAACTATTACTCTGACTTTACTTCCTTTTTCCTGTATATTAATTAACGAGCAAGCATGTGTGTGTGTGAATGTGTATGAGTATGTATGTGAGCGCATGTGTGCGTGTGTGTACATCTATGCGAGTGTGCAGTGTGTGTGTGTGTGTGTGTGTGTGTGCGTGCATATGTGTGTATGTGTGCGTGCGTGCGTGTGTGTACATACGTTTGTGTTTGTGTGTGTGTGCGTGTGTGTGTGTGTGTGTGTGTGTATGTGTGCGTGCATGCGTGTGCATGTGCGTGTGTGTATGCGTACACGTAATGTGTGTGTAAGATAAGATAATGTTGCTTATAGCCCAGCCGAACGCAAAGGGCCACATCAGGGCTGATATGTGTGTGTATGCACTTTTTTTCTCTCTTCTTCAACACAAAAGAGGGGGTGGGGGAGGAGGAGGGGAATTTGCAAGAATACAAGGACGATGGAAAAATACTCAGAAAATTTCAAATCATCTTTGGAAGCTTACTCACTGGCCGACAATTAAAATGTTGCAAATGGTTATCAAAATATGTACCTCTTCCAGAACAACGATGTGGTATTCACCCTTGGACAGCTCCTGTCCTATGGCTTGTATACGCTGTGAGCGCATCTTGCTAATCACTGGGATTGGAATGGCCCTGTCAACATATCACAGCTGCTGTAGAATTTACAGTCATCAAATAATGCATTTCATCAACAAGTGGAGTTAATTTTCACAACAACAGCAAGAACAACAACAAATCAATGAAAAACAAATATGTTACAATTTTGCTAAAGTTTGATGTTTTCAGTTCTAACTTCTCATCAGCATGCTGCTTTTTTTTTTTTCAAAACAGAATCGTAGAAAAATTACATTAGCCCACATCATTTATATACCTGTTTGGATTCCTCTTCTGTATACATGCATGCAATATGCCTTCAGATATAAACCCATATATGTGATAAGATAGCTGTGTAGACCTACACATGCATGCTGACATGTTATAAGACATCCGGCATAAACCTATATATGCATGCTTACATGTTATAAGACATCCTGCATAAACCTATATATATATACACAAACTTACAAGTAATAAGATATGTTGTAATAGCCTACATATAATGCATCTGACATGTTATAAGATATGCTGTTTAAACCTCGGGCATTTATGCTTAGATGTACTAAGATATCCTGTATAAACATATGCATGCTTAAAATGTATTTAAGACAGGCGGGTTAAAGGGAATCTTGGGTGCATGCGTACACATGATAAAACATTACAATATAAATTCGGGAACAAACACTGCAAGGGATAGTACCCATCCATGTGACATATTAAATACAAACTGAAGTAGGGCAAATAAAGATTCCATTAATTGTGGCGGGTAAAGAGCACATGCACTGGTATTTATTCTGGCATAAAACAGGGTTTTTACCACCTCTGGGTTCCTTTATTAATTTCTTTTCTTTAATCTGACTACTTCACTTGTACCAATGATACTAATGAGTGATACATCACAGTAGTAAATGGAGCTCTTTGTGCTTATCATACAGCATTACCAGAAAACAGACATATGGATTGATAACTGGATGGACATACAGTCAGACAGACAGACAAACAGATAGACAGATTGACAGACAGACAGATAGATTGATAGACAGACAGGCAGACAGACAGACAGATAGATAGACAAAAAGACAGACAGATAGATAAATGGAGAGACAGGCAGACAGATAGACAGACAGGCAGACAGGCTGGCAGGCAGACAGACAGAGACAATCAGACAGACAGACAGAAAAGTACCAGGAATTTGAATTCATCTATGCACAAAGATACAAGCAAAAAAAAGGCTCTACCATTTCTAAAGACACATTCACACCATGTTTCATCTGACAACTGCTTTCATCAACACACCATGTTCAGTCAACCACACATCTCTCACACCTGAACACACAAACACACACACACACACACACACACACACACACACACACACACACACACACAAAACCACACACATAAAAAAGAAAAAATATAAAAGTTCTTTGCTGAGAAAAATCTTGTAATATTAACCTCTGAAAGAATGTTTCTAGCCTTTTTTTATAGGATGAAGTAAACAGGGATGATGAACCTGACCATTAGCTAACTGCACAACTGTGCATTCTGCATCAAAATGAAAACCTTGGACAAAATACATTTAGAGATCTGATGTTGATTTCAACTAACAACAACAACAACAAAAGAGTTATTCACTATGACTTGGAATATCTCATATACACCCCCAAGGTTCATTCATAATAAAGGGCACAACATTAAAAAAAGTAACTTTGAAAACTCAATCGGATTAAATTTCCATACTGAAAACTTACCAAACACTGCTTTTACATGCACTAAATACAAGCACTGCAGAACCTTTCTTCATTTCTTAGTGGAGGTTATCCACTTCAGTCAAGAGAAGCAGAATTAACTTTCTTTCTTTCTGCGTACGCAGGCTGATACTCCTGCGGACACTCCCTGTATAGCCAGGTAGTGGAGTTTTGTGTGTATGACCCTTTTTTATCCTGCCATTAAGGCAGCCATAGTCCATCTTCGGGGAAGGTGCATGCTATGTGTCACGTGTCATCCATACCAACGGCCAAACTGGCCTTCTCTTCCGAAAGTTGGTGATGGGATTTTACGTGTGTGCAAGATGTTATGCGTGCTTTCACACACGGAACCTCGGTTTATAGTCTCATTCGAAGGACTATATGGGGAATGGAGTCAGAACCAATGTTAACTCCGAGGGAAGCAGAATTAACTCATCATGATGCCACTACTGGGAAGGGCACAGTTTCCCAAACTATCCCACTTCCAGTAGTTAGTTTATGAATCCACGTTGGAAACTGAATTCACTTGCCACAACTTCAGAATTAATCCTCTCTCTCTCTCTCTCCTCTCTCTCCTCTCCCCCCCCCCCCCCCCCCCCCCTCTCTCTCTCTCTTTTCTTTTTTCTTTTGAAAGAGACAGCATCCTTTTTTCCCAACTTTTACAAATCTAAATCAGTTTTTCAACCTTTTAGCATTTAAAATGCATACCACAGTTTTTCCAAACTTTTCCAAATCTTTAATCCTTTTAGTCCTGACATATTCACTGTCTGTGTACCTTTCCCAGCCAAGCATGTTTTTGCTGTTCAACTGGGAGATCAGGGATGTTTTACTCAAGCTGTGATGATTCTGATCAACATACACACAGTCAAAGATACACAGTTTTTGTACATGTTGAATTTTCATCCTGTGTGAATTATCCAGTGACACATGGTTCTTTGATAAACAGGGATCAGATTATTCACTACTTCATCAATATACCTTCCTGCGACAGGTCCTATTACCACATGATCAAATGCAAGTACAACTTGAGTATGTCATTGCCAAACATATTTTCTACAACTAGGTGAATTTACACAGCTTTCATGTTTATAGTTTTAAAGTTATTTGCTAAGATTCGCTCAGACATATCATCTGACCCTTGCCTCATTGTAAATTTACCTCCCTGCCTCACGATTTTGGAGGACAAAAACAAACAGAAACCTAAGCATATCATTCTAATTTCAAACAAACAAAGCACCACATGATACCAGCAGGAAATAGCTTCAATATCTAATTTTACTCAGTATCTTTTCATAGGTTAGGGATAGGTGTGCTTGATTTGAAGCCAGATTCTTACCCAATCAGAAGTCAAGCGCAGACACACATATGAATTCATATGCGACGGACCAAGAGTTGGACTCCAGGCAGAAAGAATTAAAGACCATAAAGAAAACCTGCATCCAATATAAGGTTTTCCCTGTTTAGTACTGTGCATTGCCAGGAACACTGTTTTGCTAAGATGTGTTTGTTCATGACAGAAGAATCTGACTACAGCCTGTTCCCGACAGTAGCTGCTCTTTTCTTCTCAAGAGCATAAAGGCTATTACTTTACAGGCACATCTGACATTGAATTACATTGTACTGATTTATATTGCATTATATTATCCATATATATCTATATGGGCTCCTCTCTTCCAACAGCCCTGATGTGGCCCTTTGCGGTCGGCTGGGCTATAAGCAACATTATCTTATCCTCTCTTCCAGCAGATCACATCAGCATAGAATAGTGCCAATCAAAATGTTCCATATGCACATTTGGGTTATCCAGGGACAACTCCCTTGTTTCATTAGTCATTTTATGCGCACTTACTGCATTCTACACAGAGGACCTCTGTTTAATGTCTCATCTGAAAGACTAGCATCCAGACCACCACTTACGTGCAAGCAGAATTGGGGAAGGAAAGAAAGCACCCTATATGAGACTTAAAACACAGACCCAGAATCCTATTGTCCCAAGGTAAGTGACAGTTTTAAAATACAGCTGATAATAGTCAGTCTTGAAAACAAGTTTACTTATCTGTCTTGATCAGATAAACAAGCCAGTCAATAATAATAACAACTATGATACTCTCTTACTTGTTTTGCTCTATTCCCATGAGTTTACTACAATGCATGATTTAGATATTACCATAAATAAGATACTGGCATTTGAATTAATAAGGACTTCCAAATTAAACAGAAATTCATCAGTAACTAAGCGAATCATCTTCTGCATTTCCAGATCAGGAAGTGAATTGCAGACAAGTCCCTCAGTTTATAATTTTCTCTCTAATTCTTTGTTGACTAATATGCACACATGTGCCTACCCAATCGCACTTACACACATACACATGTAGACACACATGCCAGGCACACACATACAAACACAGGTATACAACTATAACAGTAGTGCAGATGACCTACTGGCAAATGTTGAAAATAAGAAGGTGCGCTGCAGCTGGTGACCTACTCGTTTTTGAGTGAACCAGTATTTTAGGAAGAAGAAGAAGGAGATCATGTTAAGCTGGTACCCAAGGTCTAACCAGTGCATTATGATAATACACTGATCAGGCATCTTCTATGTCGTTTCCATGAGACTTCATTCTAATTCCTTTCATTTCAGTTATCAATTTATCCATCAGCTAAGAACCCAGCGTACTGTGGTTTCGTAGCTTAACTCACATGGTGTTGCGTTTAAGGACTAGTCTGCACATTTTTGTGACACTTGTTTGATGATACTAAAACCGACCATGTGGTTGGGCAAAGTTCTTGTCGTGTACAGTTTGTAGCAGCCCCCCTATGTGAGTAATAAATAACGCCAATACTGAAAAACCAATCAACCAACCAACCCCCAAATCGGCGATGCCTTGTGGCTTGCATGGACGGTTGGGATCCTGTATCGGCTGCGGAGGTGGGTAACAAAGATTCGGACATGAGAGAGAGAGGGTCACATCAGGGCTGGAGAGAGGAGAGAGAGAGAGAGAGAGAGAATACTCTTCAATTAAAATGTGTACTTCAAAGACAAATTAAGTGTATAAATATCAAATTAATTTACCAGCAATTCAAAGTCACCACTTTCAACGTTTCCATGGCGAAGGTCTAGAGCAGTTGACGTCTTGCTTGACTTGGAGTGGAAGTATGATCTCCCGTCAGGGATCTGGATCTGGATCTGGTTGGATACGACGGAGGAGCCAATCAACGGCTATAAACACGACGGAAACACAAGGGAGTATTTATTATCTCAGTAAAAGGAGTGAAAAGGAGAGGGATAACTGTGTTACGCTTAGAAAGTCTGTTTTCTATGACGTTATCGTATATGTCATAAATAACTGAACGCTAACATACTCCGACAGACAAAGCAATATTTTAGGACCAATATTATTCACGGTGTTTATAAATGATCTCCCTGTTGAATTAAAGTGTACATGCAAAATTTTTGCAGACGATACAAAACTATAACTCTCCGAAATTGTATCATCATCATCATTCTCTTGCCCATGATGGGCGTAGAGGAGAGATGAGAGACACTCTTGAAGCCAGGCACCGCCATCCGGCCCTGTCCTCTGCCTGTCGCATCAGCGTAGGGCCATCCATCCTGGTCCATTCTTTGATGTTGTCCATCCAGCATTTGGCTTGTCGTCCCCTTCGTCTGCCGCCGAAATTGTATAAGGAATTACAAAAGGATATTGAAACATTAGTACAGTGGTCTGATACTTGGAACCTATATTTTAATGCAGAAAAATATAAAGTACTTCATATTGGAAAATCAAACCCACAAAATGATTATATAATGAAAATTGGGGGCAAGGAAGTAAAAGTATCTAAATGTGAGGAAGAGAAAGACCTAGGTGTGACTTTCGACCAAAAAAAAAAAGCTTTTTGACAAACATATTGCGAATAGAATTAAAGAGGCCAACAGAATGATTGGAATGATAAAAAAGAACCTTTACATTTATAGTAAAGGACACTTTTTTACAATTGTATAAAACATTAGTTAGACCTGTTCTTGAATATGGCAATACTGCAATGTATCCAATGCTAAAGCGACAATCAGTAGCTCTAGAACAGGTTCAAAGAAGAGCAACAAAGATGATCCATAATATAAAGGATTGCTCACACCAGGAAAGATTAGAATATTTTTAACTTTCAACAATTAAAGCAAGACAAATAAGAGGGGACTTGATTCAAACATATAAGATATTTAATGGTATTGATGAAGTTGATAAAGCATGCTTTTTGTACTCCACAGACAAATATAACAAGAAACAGTGAAGATAATATATTAAAACAATATTCCAGAACTAATCTGAGAAAATTTACATTTGCTAACAGAGTAACCAAATTTTTGAATGAATTAACAACTAACATCAAACGTGCACCTAGTATTAATGTATTTAAGAACCTCATAGACAAACATGAAGTAATAACTAAAACAAAATATAAATTTGATGGATAAATTAGACTGAGCTAGTCTACGACTGGACCAACAAACATACAAAATTATGTTTACATAGAAGGGGCGTAAAAAGCCTAAATGGGCTAAGTTGTTTTGATACAACGCTCCAAATCCTGATCCTGATCCTGATCCTGAGAAAGTTATCAAGGACGGAAACGTTTATTCATTACGCGATCAAACTCGAATTTGCGAAATTTTCCGCACATCACACACACACACACACACACACACACACACACACACACACACACACACACACAAGAATTGCATTGAAAAAAAAAAAGTATGGTGAGAAAATTTGCCCGAATATGCACTCTATGATATCCTTTACATAGAAGAATACAGGAATGCGTTATCAAGCTCGTGCATAGTTTTCCTTGAACTTAAAAAAAAACTGCAGAGAGCTGGCTGACAAGGTGATATAGGAGAGTGTGCATCTATGCGGATTGGCAGAGTTAGTGTCAGCAACAGCGACATCCGTGGGTGTCTGCTTTTGTTTCTGTTCACCTACGTATGAGCTGGCTTAACTGCATCGGTGGGGGCACGCAGCCAGCACTGATGCTGGGTCTTTATCGGCGTCTGGCCCCTGACTACAGTGAGTCTGAACAAGAATGATGGCCATTTTGGGGGCATACACACACACACGCGCGTGCGCGCGCGGGCACACACACACACACATAATTATGCTCAAAAGCTCTCTCTCACTCTCTCTCTCTCTCTCTCTCTCTCTCTCTCTCTCTCCTCTCTCTCTCTCTCTCCACACACACACACACACACACACACACACACACACACACACACACACGCGCGCGCGCGCGCGCGCGCGCGCGCGCGCACAACACAGCACAAACATTCACGTGTACACACACAGGTTAAATACACACAGATTGGATCTGTCGGCCCTCCTATTTAGAGAAGAGTAAGCTTACTCCCGCATCGTCTGCAGTTGGCAGAGAGTTCCCGATGCTGAAGACTGTTGACACTGTAAGAATAAAATATTTTTTTTGTACGGAAACAAAAGTCAATGTTAAGATCTGGAAATAGCCGATGAAACACTGCATTACTTAATTCACAAATGTCTGTGAATTTTCCAAGGGTTTCAAACAGTTTCTGCTTAGAGTCAGTCGACAAAGCACTTTCGTTTTGATCTTCTACACCATACGTGGGGTCAGCTCTATACGTCACCTTGATGATGCGTCGTCGTTCTCCATGTTGCCGTTCTATATATTACCTTTCGTTTCAATGAGGTTTCTAGACACGTCACCGACTCTGCATGTCACAGTGCCCATTTCCGTGTCATTGTGTTTAAATGTTAAGGTTAGGCTTTGGCTGGATTCTGATCAGGGTTAGGGTTTGGTTTGGGGGTAGGGGTAGGATTAGGTTTAGACTAACAGACATGGTGACCTACAGACAAGGTGATTTACAGGCACGGTGACATAAAAACCTCGTAAATACAGACACGGTGACACTTCCGACAGTAATAACATATTCGAACTTTAATCACAAAATTATTGTTATCAAAATGATTGTCAAGATCATTTGAGCAAAAGATGCAAGCTTACGATCGTTGGATGTTTACACAGCATTGTATGTATGTGTGGAGACAGTCGCCATACGCTGTGGTACCCTGCACATAATCGTACATTTCATGCTGCGCACAGTGAAGATGTTTTCAAACCAAACGGGGTTCTCTGCTTTCAGCCGCACAAGTTAGTTCTCAGTCATTCAAATTGTGATACATTGCGTTGTCGCTATCGTCTTTTTTGGGGGTGGGTGGGGGTGGGTTTTTCTTTTTTTTTTCATATCACAAAACAAAAAAAGGCTAAAAGTGAAGTATTTAAGATCATGCACATATATTTATGATCCCTGCACTACCTCTTCCCTGTTCACCTTGGCTAACTATGATAAGACTCGAGGGCACAACTTCAAACTTAAAAAGACCAACTTCGTAACTAACCAGTTCCACAGATTTGTTTTACTAATCGTATTATTAAACTGTGGAACAACCTTCCATGTGATACTATTAATGCATCATCAGTTAACGTCTTCGGAAATCAAATTGACAAAACTTTTAAGGACCACATATTTTCCATTGATTTAAATCTTTATTGAAGCGGTGATAAATGTAGTAAACACTATGCCTGATTAACCAAGGGACAGTCACCATGTAGTGATCCAAAAGCTTATTAATGGCACTAATAATGAGGGCAAAAAGGCTTTTAGCCGATAGCCAAATATTTCTGTGAAAAATCTGTGAGTTGTTATAACAAACGTCAGCGTCCTTTTCAGAAGACAAACTTAATGGAAGCTCATAAAATGATTGTAGATCTTTCTGTAGAAAGCATAAATTGTCAAGTATATATGTGGATAAATGAACGTGCAATTGACTTGTTTTGTTAAACTTGTTTTGGATCGAGTCTGCACGAACGCATATGGTAGAAACCAAACACGCTCTCGGACTTGTCTCTGCACATTTTGTTCTTGGTACCAGTTTTCTAAATAAGTGTAGATCCTAGTCAAACCCGAAACAAAGAGCCGACAATTACTCCTCATAATGAACGAACAAATCCAGCATCAAATATAGTAGTAGTATGTATTTATGGTGTATTCTGTCTTCTATAATTGCCCCTGGTCCTCATTTTCTTCATCGGTATGACAGAGCTTATTTCCATGTATGTATATAAGGCACACACTTGTCACCCACTGTCTAACAAACTAGTTGCATTCACCTTTCTAGGCCACAGTGAGGACAACTGTGTATGGTGAACTGATATTCCAAACACAGGCAGATGAACACTTTGAGTACTTTACCACTGTAGGATTTTTTTTCTTCTTTTTCTTTCTTTCTTTCTTTTGTTGTTGTTGTTGTTGTTGTTTTGCTATCCCATCTTCTGCACCACCTTAGTGGCACTGCACCCACGCCGATCATTCTAACTCCTCGTCCACAGCCACAGCCCGGCCCGACCCGCCACAGTCCCTGCACCAGCAATACACAGGGAGCAGTCGATGTCGAGTCGTCATGACGCAACCCACCAGAGGAGACACTGCACTTCTGTCTCGTTACTTCGGTGGAGTTAAGTGGTGCCTGCTTTGATCCAACGTACGTAGGGCACCACCTACTAAGCGCCCCCCCCCCCCCCCCCCCCCCCCCCACTGACGACAATGATTGCTTAGTCACGGAGCCGCAGTGAATGTGTTCTCCCTCCGGAGGGCACCACCACGTCCGATACTGATGACACCTACAGAATTTAACTAAGTCGAAGACGTGGAAAGGCAATCAAAACTGTGATCACCATGAGAACAGGGCATGAAGGGCCTCAGAATTTGAGACATTTTTTTAATGCTAATCGATGAGAATGAGGAGGATGATTGAGGAAGATGAAGACGATGCTACGGATTTCCGTTCTGGTCTGAGACTGCGTGACTGGGCTTTACTCTACGCTTACTTTCACAATATATCCCGGCGTCTGCCAGGCCAGACACCTGCAGTGTTGGTCAAGAAATCAGAGCAGCAACACTCTCAGGGACGCATCCATGAAGTGGATGAAACCCGACTCTGTGGTCCCAGTCTTCCCAATTGAGCCCGCAGCAAAATCAACTCTGGGTAGGAGCTGGTCGGTGCAGAAAAATCCCACAAACAAATGGCTCTGATGGGAATCGAACCCGCGATCTCCCAGCCGGGAGTCCGTGATGCTAACCACTTCGCCAAGGCAGCTGGTTGGAGCTGGAGTTTTAGTGGTTTTACTGAGGATCACCGATGTTTCCATTATGGCGTACTAATTTGTGTTGAGAAGGCCAAAGCGATGGTCAGTTACAACACCGCCAGCACAATGAAGCATCTATGGACAGACACTAGGAACTGTTTAACCGTTCACTTACCAAGGATAGGGCATCAGTGGTGTGTGTGTGTGTGTGTGTGTGTGTGTGTGTGTGTGTACAGAATCTAGGAACTGTTCACCGTTCACTTACCAAGATAACGAGCATGAGTGGTGAGCGACCCCGGCCTGATGGCCTCTCACAGGCAGCAAGGAAAACATTCGCACTGTTCAAACTGAACAGAAGGACACAAAAGAGGATGAGGCCCCTACTTGCCCTTCATATATTCAGTCTTCATGCATTCATATGAGACATGGAACCTCAAAGCGCATTAGGAAAGAATGGTAATCATGGAAGTAAGGTATCATCGAAAGATACTATGCATCAGATGCACTGACCGTGTCACCAATGAACAAGAGAGCCAAACCATTCAGCAACATTTCAGACTATATGACAATCATTCGACATCACAAAAGAAAAGAAAATTGCGTTCGTTTGGTCACGTGAAAGATACAATGCCCATGCTGAAAGAATCCGCGTGGGAACAACTAAGGGAGGATGACAGAGAGAAAGAGAGAAAACATGACCGGCTCATGACTTTAGAGCATCAGTGGTACTGGGACACCATTGGCAGATACCCAGGCCTTGACACCACATACTAACTGTGACGTCAGAAGCACTGACCATGACATCACAGACACCAAACTAACCATGACACTAGAAACACAGGCCAAGACAACACATACACCAAAAAAGAACTGGCCACAAGTAAAACTGACCATTATAATGGAGACATTGATTACCCCAACAGAGACACTGATCTTCACACCACTCACACTGACCATGACCCAGAAGACACTGACCATGGTATAAGAAACACTGACCGTGATATAACAGACACGGACTACGACACCAAAGGCATTTAACTTCAGAAAACGGAAAATGACCAAAACACCGGACACACTGACCATCATATTACAGACACTGACCACGACATCAGAGACACTGACCATGACACCAGAGGTACTGAACATGACACAAGAAACACTGACCATGACACCAGAAACACTGTCTCTGGTGTGACTGTGGTCAGGGTCTAGGCTATCAGTGTTTCCGGTGTCATGGACAGTCTCACTGCTGTCATGGTCAATGTCTATGATGTCATGGTCAGTGTGTATGATGTCCTAGTCAGTCCCTGTGGTATCATCGTCCGTGTCTGAAGAGCCATGTACCGTGTTTACGGTCATGTGCTCAATGTTTCTGGTGTCATAGTAATTGTACTTGGTGTCATCGTTAATGTATGTGGGTCACTGAGAGTGTCTGTGATGCCATGGTCAGTGTCGTTCTAGTTTCGTGGCCAGTGTTTGTGGCGCAAAGGTCATTGTCTGTAGTGCCATGGTCAGTGTCTGTGCTGTCACGGTCACTATTTGTGGTGTCTCTTTCAGTGTCTTTGGCGCCATGGTTAGTCAGACATGGTCAGTGTTCGTGGTGTCTCTTTCAGTGTCTTTGACGCCATGGTTAGTCGGACATGGTCAGTGTTCGTGGTGTTTCTTTCAGTGTCTTTGACGCCATGGTTAGTCGGACATGGTCAGTGTTCGTGGTGTCTCTTTCAGTATCTTTGGCGCCATGGTTAGTGGCACGTGGTCAGTGTTCGTGGTGTCTCTTTCAGTGTCTTTGGCGCCATGGTCAGTGTTCGTGGTGTGCTTTTTTCCAGTATCTTTGACGCAATGGCTTGTGTGTCCGGTAACATGGTCAGTGTCTGTGTTATCATGGTCAGTGCAGTGTTTGTGTGTGTGTCATGATCTGCCGTTTGTGAGTATAGCCTCTCTCTCTCTCTCTCTCTCCCTGTGTGTGTGTGTGTGTGTGTGTGTGTGTGAATGGATGAGAGAGAGTACATGTGTGTGGATCATTCGGCAATTTTTGTTTCATGTTTGTCTCAGTTGTTCATGATTCTGTGCGAGCTTTTAAAATAAGACATGAGAAACAGAGACAAAAGAAGACATATGTATAATCCTCCATCCTTTGCGCCCCCCCCCCCCCCCCTCCCCCCTCAATCTTCCCCATCAATCTCCACGCTCACTTCCTCCTACACAAATATACCTCTCTCTATACCTCTCTCTCTCTCTAACACACACACACACACACACACACACACACACACACACACACACTCACACACCTACTTTCACCACATCCACACAAACTCGGAACAGCAAAAAAAGTTCTCTTTGTGTCAATTTATTAAACAGACAAAATTTAAAATGCTGGAAAATACGTGATAAATGCCGGCACTAATGGCCAGCCATCAAGCTTATCAAAACAAATATCTACATGTCACAGTTTATGTACACCACTGAGCATATCATGCATTTCTTCCGGTCAGGTTCTTGTGCATTACTGCACATTCCCATCTCCATAACTTTGTGCACTCTCAGTGACATTTCCTATACATTCAGATGTTTTTCTCTAACAATGGAAGAAACAGTATACTCATATCATACAATAAGACAGGAAAATATCACAGATCCTAGAGAATTGTGATTTCACACAACCTACCTGATAATAATCCACTGTTCATGCTGCGTTTAGTATCATTACAATACAGCATACACACATGCCAAACTTTGAGGAAAATGATAAAAAGAGTTCTCTCTCTCTCTCTCTCTCTCCTTTCTCTCTCTCTCAGTCCTCGTATTCCGAGATTTTCAACCTCCCCATTTTGATTACATACACACAACAAATCACAGTTTCGTAAAACATTTAACATTCACTGAACAAAATACAAATTAGCAGTACAGTGAATATTTCTTGTTTACAACCAATGCACTGACCAAGTGAAAGGCATCAAGGTGCGTCACTGATATGGCGGATCCATTGTGAAACCGAGGGATACTACAAACTGACTAGCACCAGTTTTGGGGTCTACATGCAATAGCTAACACTAAAGACAATGTGACCAATCAGGTTGTGAAGCATCAGGGACACGTCACTTTTGTTCCTCTGATGTGAGACACCAGTCTGATAAAATCACCAATCAAAACAGTTGATGCCCTTTTGTGAACGAATGATGTGAGAATCACTCTTCAGTCTATGCAACAAGACGCCCACAGATTTGAATCCGGTGAGACGGAACACCATTGGGAACCCACACGTCTCTATGGCAACTTTTTCTGGCGCACCAGGCGTAGTCATAGATGTCCTTGACCTGCTGCTTGACCTCCACTTCATCTTGGGGACGTCCGACCTTGGCCCATCTGACCCACACCCGACATCCACTGCGCATGACTCGATCCATCTGCGCGCGCACGCTGGGCGACACTAGGAGACGGGACAGAGACAAGGCGACTGGCTGAAGAGGCCGGAAGCACGCGACACCACACCACGTAACGACGCGCTCCGGGCGGGTCTGTATGGCAGCTTCACACATGACGCTTCCTTTGGCGCGTGCTGAGGTCACCCCTCCCAGCACTGCCCCTCCCCTGGCTTTGGCCACCCCTCCCATGAAACGCCGCCACTGACCATTCTTCACATCCTCCTCTGCCGACACCGCCCCGAGTTTCCATGGTGACCACCGAAGTTTGTTCAGGCGGAAATTGGTGTCTGGAACCTTCTCACGGTTCAGTCTGCGGGTGACCATGATTCTGCTGCCCAACCTCCTGGTCTTCGGCTTGCTGTCCGCCATCTTCGTCGCCCGGCCGACCAGTTTCTTGGCAGCCGAAAGGGTCACGGATTTCTTGCCTGCCCCTTCTTTGCTCCCTTGAGAGTTTTGGTGTCAAAGGTCGC
>CM031607.1:36031351-36036351 GCA_018398815.1 Conus ventricosus | reverse complement strand
AATATCACACACACACACACACACACACACGTACACACACACACATGCGTGCATGCAAACATGCTCATACATAGTTCCTATGTATGCATACACACACACACACAACAACAGCAGTAGCGCAGTCATTGATAGTTACGCAAGGATTACACGCATCTGCTAGCAGCATTTCACCCATGCAGTTCACTCCGGCTCCCCATCCACATTTACACCTTGGCTTTTCCCGTTACAGCCCCGGAACCGGCTATCCACTGGGAGTAGCCAATGCCAAGTCGTCATAAAGTAACCCCACCAGAGGAGACACTGCACTGCTGCTGAGTGACTTTAGTAGTGTTCAGTATGCCTGTTCTAACCTAACATACACAGGACATTGCTTACTAACCCCCTTCTTACGATAATTGCTTAGTAGCAGAACAACGTGAGTGAGCACTCTTTCCGGAGGGCACCACCACGTGCTTCCTGCAACAGTTCCCATGAACTTGCCAACACCAGTGACCCTGACAGAATCTTACCACAGTCATAGTTTGGGAAGGGAAATCGAAACTGAGGTCACCACGAGAGCAGCAAATGAAGGGCCGCAGAATTTGAGACTTAAAAGAAAAATTAATGCTGATCAACGAGGATAGAACAATGAAAATGATGCTACGATTCCCATTGTGTCTGAGATTGCATGACAGGTGTCCTCCATGCTTACTTTCATAATATATTCCAGCGTCAACCAGGCTCTCGAGATACAGACACCTGCAGTTTTGGTCAGGAAATTTGAGGAACACACCAAGAGACAAATCTATTAAGATGGCTGAAACTCGAGTGTGTGGTCTTAGTCTTCCAAACTGAACTCATTGCAAACTCACTTCTGCGCAGGAGCCGGTCGGAGCAGAAAAATCCCACAAACAAATAGCTCTGATGGGACCGCGCCGCACAACCTCAGTCAGGAGTCCGTGGTGTTAACTGCTTTGCCATGTCCACTGGTCTATTCATTTTGTCAACAAGAGAATCCATTTAATCAGGCAATTTCGGTGGACTGTGTGTGCTGTGTGTGTGTGTGTGTGTGTGTGCGTGCGTGCGCGCACATGTGTTGTGTGTGTGAAAATATCAAGACAGTTTGGAGCAGAATTTTGTAATCATTTTGGGGCTAGTCCTGTTGAGCAACGTCTTGGTGGCTTGCAGTGTGGGATTACCTACCTTGATCTGCTATTTCGGATATGCGTGGGACTGTGTGTGTGGAGGTGGGGTTTTTGTTGTTTGTTGCTTTTGTTTGTCTGTTTGTCCGATTGTTCGTTAACTTATTCATTCAGTGTGCAGTCACACAAAACACCTAGGTTATGAAGACTCCGAAAAAAAAGGGAATTTGATTTTGGCCAACCAATATTAAAAGTGATGAATCTATTCTACTTTTAGCATCAATGAAAACAACCATTTTCAGTCATCGTTCAACTGCAACTTGAACTGGCATCTCTTCAGACATCTGGTCATAAGCTCTGTTAGAGGTGAATCAAGAACCATTTTCAGTCATCATTCAACTGCTACTTGAACATCGGCATCTCTTCAGACATCTGGTCATAAGCTCCATTAGAGGTGAATCTATTGTACTCTAGCATCAATGAAAAGAACCATTTCAACTGCAACTTGAACATGGGTGTCTCTTCAGTCGCCTGGTCTACGATCTGTTAGTTACAGGTTAAAGGTTTCTCTGCTAGCCATCTGTTGGTTCACAAAGCAGAAGGTACAGTGGCGCACAGGAATCCAAGACCAGAATTCCTGCTCAGCTGTGTTTTGGTCTTGTGCGAGGCAGCCTGTCTGAGACCTCAGTATTCTCTGGGGAACTCCCGTACACTTATGATTTCATTGGTTGTTAACAGAGTGAAGGTTACTGAAAACCTGTGAAGATGAAAGTCAGGGTAAAGATATATATATTTTGTTGCGATATATATGCACTGAAACTGCACCAAACCCCTCCTCTTCTTTCTGTGTATGTGTCGTACCTGCGTGTATAGAACATATTTCAGCATTAAATTGGAATTATAGATCAAGTATAGCTTGTGTGCAAGAGAGAGAGAGACAGAGAGTTGCGCACACATGTGTGTGTGTATGTAAAATGTATGTGTGTGTGTGAGTGCATGCAAGTGAGAGAGAGAGAGAAAGAGAGGGAGGTAAAAGAAAGAGAATGTGTGTGTGTAACAGAATGAAAGTGACCAGCAGTAAAAAAGGCTGAAAAATCGGACGGGTCTGGGGCCACCGTAGGCCCCCAGTGGGGCCCAGGGGCAGCGCCCTGGCGGGGCAGAGCCCCCTGAAGCTGAAGCTTTTTTTTATGAAATAAAGGCCTAAAACTGCAAATAAACCCCTAATTCAGCGCTGTTAAGAAGGGCAAACAAGCCACATTTTCATGTTTTTCAGTAATGAAAATAATACTTCAAAAGATCATATAATAAAATACTTTTATATGTGCATACTGACTCATTCACTCGCATTATTTTGTGTTATTTTATTTTTACTTTTAAAATGCGCGCTGGTGACCTACTCGTTTTTGAGTGAAACCAGTATTTTAGGAAGAAGAAGAAGAAAACAATGAGGCAGCCTTCATCACAACATGATTAGCGGTCCAACTTTCCACAGAACACAAAATGCAGCGCCTTTTTCGTCTAATTTGGCAACCCCATTGACCAACTTCACAGATCCCACTTCCTGGTTTTAGTCCCACCCCAACGTTTTCCATCCTTTTTTTTCGTGAAATTCGACGGCCGACAAAACTTGAATTTCGAGCCGGTTGACGGCGCGAAAAAGACCATGATTAGGCGGAAGTACCGGTTGCTTTTCGAAACAAATTGTCCTGGGTGCATGAAAAAGGATTTCGGTTTTTTATTTCTTTTTGGGCGGATTTTTGGGGGGGGCAGAGAAAAAAGGGGGAAAAGGAGGGGTTTAGTGGGAGAAGGGGGGTTTTTTAAGGTATGTGGTGGGGCATGCAAGAAGAGAGAGAGAGAAGGGAGGTAAAAGAAGAGAATGTGTGTGTATATACGTGTGAGCGCATGCAAGGAGGAGGAAGGTGAAAGAGAATATGTGTGTGTGTGTGTAAGTGTATGTGAGGCATGCAAAAGAGAGGGAGGGAAAAAAGAATGTATGTGTTAGTGTAGTGTGTGTGTGTGGTGGTGGTGTGAGGAGAGGAGAGAGAAAGAGAGAGAGAGGAAAGGAGAGAGAGAGAGAGATTCAACCTTGCTGACCACTGTCACAATATTCATACACTCAACCCGGGATGGAAACCATTCAGATATGTAATACCACAGTTCATGTCAAATCAAAATACACAATCTATCCCAAGGAGAGCAGCACCAGTATTTCTGTTGTCCAGAGTCAGGGAGAACCAGTGACGTATTTTTGGTGATCCAGCAAACATTGAACTGGAAAAAACCCTTGTCATAGACACACCAAAGGTGGAAAGAAACAAAAATGCATATAACATGGGGAGGGAATTTCCAAAGAGACTTTTTTAAACAGGAACCTTTTAAAAATAAAATAAAAAAAGAAGAAAAAAGCACTCCCAAACTTGCACACATCGTTGGACTTCTTCTACATACTTTGTCGACCTTACCAAAAGAGCCTCTAAACCCAACACCAAACACAAAAATTCGATCCCCCCCCCCCCCCCCCCCCTTAAACCCGTTTTTGGGGAAATCATTGTTAAAAGGTGGGAAATTCCTGCAAAATGTGGACAGGGTGGCAAGAATGGTGAACGCTCCTTTCCCTTTGAAGACTGACCTTTTTAAGGACATGGAGCAAATAAGTGGTAGAGGCAAACCAACCTTTCCCACAGCATGACAATGACTTAACAAAGAAAACAAAGTGGTGCAGGGGTGGGGTGGGGATCGAGGATAAGCAAGACTGTGTCACTGTGTAAGTATTACACCACTGACAGACAGTATAGACGTGTCTTGTGACAGAATTATGCCTGTCTGGAGTCCATGGAGTCCCGTTTCATCGTCTGTGCGCCGACTGATCAGCTGGGCAAGACCTGGACTCCTGGCACGGCCGCGGCCAACCCACCACAACCACAGCATTTAGTTCATTCAACGCTTTGCCTGTTGACCCCAGCTAGGCCGTAACGAGTCAGCCACCGCACTGTACCAGACGCGCGATCTTTCCTCAGCGAACACGCTTTGTGTTTGGACGCTTCGAGACTGGTGCAACATCATTAATTATATTTACTGTACAGACGTTTTTAGACTAAAATTTCTGTACGAGACCAAAGCGCTGTGAGTACTTGAGAGTGTGACAAAAGCGGCATTTCGCTCTTCTCTGTGATACCATAATTAAGTTCGTGTTTTAAAAATTTTTGACAGAACTTTGCGACCGGCAAAACTTTGGGGTTTCGCCGTGGCGCGCGCGTGCGTCGTTGGCCTGCCTGATGTGCTGCGCTGGCCTGATGAGTGGGTTTTTGAGCCGAAGTTGGCCGCCAGGCGTTGGCAAAAATCTTTGTGAATGAAAAGTTAGTTAGCATTTTTAAAGGGGCCGTATTTACAACAAACCCATTTTATATATAAAATATTTCTTCATTGTTGCTACATTTTATGTACTATTGGGTTTCTGTAGAGCAACGTAGGCCCCAATTAAAGGGAAACGTAGAGGATAACATAATTACTTTCAAGCAAAATAATACTACTGATAACAGTAATGGTAGTAGCCTAACAATAATAAATGAATAATTATTATAATTAAAATAAACTTCATTTCCAATCACTACTCATATTCTATCGGGAAATTCAAATTAAAGTGTGTTGTTGGGAGTACCATTAGGGTGTTTTGTGTGGTGTGTGTGTGTTTTGTGTGTGTGTGTGTGTGTGTGTGTGTGTGTGGGTGTTGGTGTGTGTGTGTGTGGTGTGCGTGATGCGTGCGTCGTGCAAAGCGTGCTGTGTGTGTGTGTGTTGTGTTTTGTTGTGTGTGAGAGAGAGAGAAGAGAGAGAGGGGGGGGGGGGGGGGGGGGGGATGGGCCCAAAGGATTATGGAAAAAA
>CM031607.1:35901006-36030351 GCA_018398815.1 Conus ventricosus | reverse complement strand
TAAAAAAAAAGAAAAACCATTAACCCAAATTATTAAAGGACAGTTTTTTTACATGATAAATTAAACATTAGTTAGACCTGTCTGAAATGGCAATACTGCAATGTATCCAATGCTAAAAGCGACAATCAGTAGCTCTAGAACGGGTTCAAAGAAGAGCAACAAAGATGACCATAATATAAAGGATTGCTCACACCAGGAAAGATTAAATATTTTTAACTTTCAACAATTAAAGCAAGACAAATAAGGGGGGACTTGATTCAAACATATAAGATATTTAATGGTATTGATAAGTTGATAAAGCATGCTTTTTGTACTCCACAGACAAATATAACAAAAACAGTGAAGATAATATTTTAAAACAATATCCAGAACTAATCTGAGAAAATTTACATTTGCTAACAGAGTAACCAATTTTTGAATGAATTAACAACTAACATCAAACGTGCACCTAGTATTAATGTATTTAAGAACCTCATAGACAAACATGAAGTAATAACTAAAACAAAATATAAATTGATGGATAAATTAGACTGAGCTAGTCTACGACTGGACCAACAAACATACAAAATTATGTTTACATAGAAGGGGCTAAAAAGCCTAAATGGGCTAAGTTGTTTTGATACAACACTCCAAATCCTGATCCTGATCCTGATCCTAGAAAGTTATCAAGGACGGAAACGTTTATTCATTAGGGCGATCAAACTCGAATTTGCGAAATTTTCCGCACATCACACACACACACACACACACACACACACACACACACACACACACACGAATTGCATTGAAAAAAAAAAGTATGGTAGAAAATTTGCCCGAATATGCACTCTATATATCCTTTACATAGAAGAATACAGGAAAGCGTTATCAAGCTCGTGCATAGTTTCCTTGAACTTAAAAAAAAACTGCAGAGAGCTGGCTGACAAGGTGATATAGGAGAGTTGCATCTATCGGATTGGCAAGTTAGTGTCAGCAACAGGACATCCGTGGTGTCTGCTTTTGTTTCTGTTCACCTACGTATGAGCTGGCTTAACTGCATCGTGGGGCACGCAGCCAGCACTGATGCTGGGTCTTTAATCGGCGTCTGGCCCCTGACTACAGTGAGTCTGAACAAGAATGATGGCCATTTTGGGGCATACACACACACACGCGCGTGCGCGCGCGGGCACACACCACACACACATAATTATGCTCAAAAGCTCTCTCTCTCTCTCTCTCTCTCTCTCTCTCTCTCTCCCCTCCACACACACACACACACACACACACACACGCGCGCGGGGCGCGCGCGCGCGCACACAACACAGCACAAACATTCACGTGTACACACACAGGTTAAATACACACAGATTGGATCTGTCGGCCCTCCTATTTAGAGAAGAGTAAGCTTACTCCCGCATCGTCTGCAGTTGGCAGAGAGTTCCCGATGCTGAAGACTGTTGACACTGTAAGAATAAAATATTTTTTTTGTACGGAAACAAAAGTCAATGTTAAGATCTGAAATAGCCGATGAAACACTGCATTACTTAATTCACAAATGTCTGTGAATTTCCAAGGTTTCAAACAGTTTTCTGCTTAAGTCAGTCGACAAAGCACTTTCGTTTTGATCTTCTACACCATACTGGGGTCAGCTCTATACGTCACCTTGATGATGCGTCGCGTTCTCCATGTGCCGTTCTATATATTACCTTTCGTTTCAATGAGGTTCTAGACACGTCACCGACTCTGCATGTCACAGTGCCCATTTCCGTGTCATTGTGTTTAAATGTTTAAGGTTAGGCTTTGGCTGGATTCTGATCAGGGTTAGGGTTGGTTTGGGTAGGGTAGGATAGTTTAGACTTACAGACATGGTGACCTACAGACAAGGTGATTTTCAGGCACGGTGACATAAAAACCTCGTAATACAGACACGGTGACACTTCCGACAGTAATAACATATTCGAACTTTAATCACAAATTATTGTTATCAAAATGATTGTCAGATCATTTGAGCAAAAGATGCAACTTACGATCGTTGGATGTTTACACAGCATTGTATGTACCCCAAAACCCCTTTTTTTTTTAAATTACCCCCCCGGGGGGAAAAAAACCCCCCAAAAAACCACCCTTTTCCCTTTTTTTTTTTTCCCCCCAAAAACAAAACCCCGGGGGGGGGGAAAAAAAGAAAATTTCACAAAAATACAGTAAAACGGGGGTTTTTTTCCCCCCCAAATAAAAGGAAAATTCCCAAATTTTTAATTTTTTTTTTTTAAAAAAAAAGATTTGAAAAAATAAAAAATTTTTTGGAAAAAAAGTTTTAATTAAAAGGGAAAACTCCCATTTTTAAATTAATTTGAAATGGGGAACTGTTTTAAACCCCTTTTCCTGTTAAGCAAAAAGTTTTTTCCCTTTTTTTTAACATCTTTGGGCCCCTTTTTGGGGGTTTTGGGGGGTTTTTTTTTTTAATCCCAAAAAAAGTAAAAGCCCCCCTTTTCCCAAATTTTTGTCCCCTTTTTTAAAAAAATAGGTGCTGGCCCCCCCAATTTTAAAAAAAAAATTTTCCTTTTTTAAGTTTTTTAATTTTTTCCCGAAAAAAAACCCCAGTAAACCCCAAAAATTTTTTAAAAAAACTTTTAAGAAAAAATTCAATTTTAAAATTTTTGTTAAAAAAAAATTTTGGGAAACCGGGAAAATTAACCCCAAAATTTTTAAAAAAAAAAAGGCCCCCCCAAAAAACCCCCAAATGGGATTTTTCCAAGTTTTTTACCCGGGGGTTTTTTAAAAAGGGGAAAAATTTTCCTTTCCCGGGGAAAAAGGGTAAAAAATTTTTGGGGTGTTTTTTTAAAAAAACAAAAAACCCAAAAAAAAAATTCCTTTAAGGGGGGCTTTCTTCCTTTTGGTTTGAATGGGATGGGAGGCTTTTTTTTTGGGGAAACCCGAAACCCCCAAATTTTTTTGGGGGAAATATTTTTTTAAAAAAATTTTAAAAAAGGGATCGAATGGGAAATTTAATTTTTGGAAAATTTTTTGAAAATTTTTGCAAAAAATTTTTTAAAAAAATAAATTAAAATATTTTTGAATTTTTAAAGGCAAATTTTTGGGCAAAAAATTTATTGGAAAGGGGGTTTTAAAAAAACCCCCCTTTTCCCCCCCCTTTTGGGAAGAATTTGAAAAAAAACCTCTTTTTTTGCCCCTTTTTTGGGGGGTTTTTTCCTGGAACCCCTTTTTGTCCCCTGAAATTTTCCCGGCCCCCTTTCCCAAAATTTGTTTCCTCTGCCCTTTACGTTTAAAGGTTTTTTTTGGAAAAAAAGTCTTTTGGGGCCCCCCCTTTGATTTTAAAAGGGGGCCCCAAAAAAATTTGGGGGGGAAAAAAAAATTTTTTTTCCCCAAAAAATTATTTGAAAATAGCAAAAAAAAGGGCCCAAAATTTTTTGAAAACGTTTTCCCAAATTTTTGGGTTTTTTTTTTTCCCAAAAAAACCCTTCTTAAAGGTTCAAGGGGGTAGAAAACGTTTAAATTTCCCCCCCTTTAAAAAGGGGCCCCCCCCCCTTTTTTTTTAAATTTCCCGGGGAAAAAAGGAAAATTTTAAAAATTTTTTTTTGGAAAATTTTTTCCCCCTTTTTTTCCACCCGCCGGGGAAAAAGAATTTCCATTTCGCCCCGTTTTTCACTAAAGTTTTCCGGGGGGGGGGAAAAAAAAAATTTCCCTTTTTTTTAAAACCCGGGCCCAGCCCCATTTTTTCTTTTTTTTTATTTTAGCGGTGGGGAAGCAAAAACCCTTTTTTTCTGGGGGGGGGGTTTCCTTTGTTTTCCCCAAAACCACCGATTTGGGAAAAAAAAAAATTTTTTTTTTTTAAAAATTTTTTTTTCCCGTCCCCCCCAAAAACCCCCCCCCAAAAACAAAAACCAAAATTTTCTTTTAAAAAAAGGGGATTTGGTTTTTTTAAAAAAATTTTTTTCCCCAAAACCCCCCCAAAAACCCCCCCCCCCCCCCCCCCCCAAAACCCCCAAACCCCCCCGGGGGGGGGGCCCCCCCCCCCCCCCCCCCCCCCCCCCCACCCCCCCCCCCCCCCCCCCCCCCCCACCCCCCCCCCCCCCCCCCCCCCCCCCCCCCCCCCTCCCCCCCCCCCCCCCCCCCCCCCCCCAAAAAAACACCACCCCCCCCCCAACCCCCAACCATAAAAACCCCCCCTCCCCCCCCCCCCCCTCCCCCCCCCCCCCCCCCCCCTTTTACCACCCCCCCCCCCCCCCCCCCCCCCCCCCCCCCCCCCCCCCCCCTCCCCCCAAAACCCCCCCACACCCCCCAAAAACCCCCCCCCCCCCCCCCCCCCGGGCCCCCCCCCCCCACTTCCCTTTCCCCCGGTTTTATCCAATTTGTCTGCCTTTTAAGTTGTCGGTTGTTTTTTTGGGTTCTTTCTAAACCTTTCCCGTACTATCCAAATTTCTTTTTTCGAAGCAAAAATTTTTCTGAACGGAAGCTGTTAAACCATTTCATTTTTCCGGCCAAACTTTTTCTTTCCACGAAAGTTTGTCCCTTTTTTTCTCCCCTTTCCCTTGGGGCTTCAAACCGTGTTCGCGGTTTCAGGAATGCCCCATGTGTAAAGGGAACGCTTTCTTAGGCCGCCCTTTAGGTCCTCCCCCTTTGTAATTGGTTTATTTTTTTGGCTCGGTGGTTTGCAGGTTGTTTCCTGTTGAAAAAGGTCCCAACAACAGTTTTTCCCCACAAAGTTTTTCCCATTGTCGTTTTTAAAAATCCCAAACAATCCCCCCCTGTTTACCACATTTTGAAACCCATCGCCAGTCCCCAAAAATGCCATTTTGGGTTGGGGATGTTTAAAAATTGCCTCTCCCTTTACGCTTTTTTTTCCCAAATTTGGGGTCCTTGGGTTGGAGATTTCTTAAATGGGGTTTTCCTTCTAGTTATTCGTTTTTTGGTAAGTGCTTCCTAAGGTTGGTTTGTCCCGGGAAAATTTTTCCTTTTTTTTTTTCGACCGGCCAACCCCAACAAAGATTCAAGGAAATTTCCAAATTTTTTCAAATTTATCCAGCTTTAAACCAGCACACTTAACGTTTCGACAAACCCCCCAATGGCCACTTTGTTCTTTTTTTTTCCGGCCCTTTTGATCCTATCATCAACAAACTCTTCTGTTTGGTCAAATTTTGGGGGACAGGTTTTAGTTTTTCCCCCAAAACCCCAATGAAAATCGCCTTTAAAAAAACCCCATGAGCAAAAAATGAATAAAGCACAAGGTTTCCCCCGGAAATAATTAAATTAATTGTAAAAAACGTGCAATTCTTTTGTAAATTTTTGATCATTTGAAACCTTTGGGAGAAACAAACACCCGCTTTAAATTGCCTTTGACTGGTGTTTAAATAATGTGACCTTCAAACCCAAAACAAAGACCCAATACTCCTCAAAAAGAACAAATCCAGCAAAATATAGTAGTAGTATTTTTTATGGTGTTTTCTGTCTTCTATAATTGCCGGCCCATTTCTTCATGGTAACAGATTTCCATAGAAAATAAGGACACACTTTCCCCATGTCTAACAAATAGTTGCATTCACCTTTCTAGGCCACAGTGAGGACAACTGTGTATGGTGAACTGATATTCCAAACACAGGCAGATGAACACTTTGAGTACTTTACCACTGTAGGATTTTTTTTCTTCTTTTTCTTTCTTTCTTTCTTTTGTTGTTGTTTGTTGTTGTTGTTTTGCTATCCCATCTTCTGCACCACCTTAGTGGCACTGCACCCACGCCGATCATTCTAACTCCTCGTCCACAGCCACAGCCCGGCCCGACCCGCCACAGTCCCTGCACCAGCAATACACAGGGAGCAGTCGATGTCGAGTCGTCATGACGCAACCCACCAGAGGAGACACTGCACTTCTGTCTCGTTACTTCGTGGAGTTAAGTGGTGCCTGCTTTGATCCAACGTACAGGCACCACCTACTAAGGCGCCCCCCCCCCCCCCCCCCCCCCACTGACGACAATGATTGCTTAGTCACGGAGCCGCAGTGAATGTGTTCTCCCTCCGGAGGGCACCACCACGTCCGATACTGATGACACCTACAGAATTTAACTAAGTCGAAGACGTGGAAAGGCAATCAAAACTGTGATCACCATGAGAACAGGGCATGAAGGGCCTCAGAATTTGAGACATTTTTTTAATGCTAATCGATGAGAATGAGGAGGATGATTGAGGAAGATGAAGACGATGCTACGGATTTCCGTTCTGGTCTGAGACTGCGTGACTGGCTTTACTCTAGCTTACTTTCACAATATATCCCGGCGTCTGCCAGGCCAGACACCTGCATGTGTTGGTCAAGAAATCAGAGCAGCAACACTCTCAGGGACGCATCCATGAAGTGGATGAAACCCGACTCTGTGGTCCCAGTCTTCCCAATTGAGCCCGCAGCAAAATCAACTCTGGTAGGAGCTGGTCGGTGCAGAAAAATCCCACAAAACAAATGGCTCTGATGGGAATCGAACCCGCGATCTCCCAGCCGGGAGTCCGTGAGCTAACCACTTCGCCAAGGCAGCTGGTTGGAGCTGGAGTTTTAGTGGTTTTACTGAGGATCACCGATGTTTCCATTAATGGCGTACTAATTTGTGTTGAGAAGTCCAAAGCGATGGTCATTACAACACCGCCAGCACAATGAAGCATCTATGGACAGACACTAGAACTGTTTAAAACCGTTCACCTTACCAAGGATAGGGCATCAGTGGTGTGTGTGTGTGTGTTGTGTGTGTGTGTGTGTGTGTACAGAATCTAGGAACTGTCACCGTTCACTTACCAAGATAACGAGCATGAGTGGTGAGCGACCCCGGCCTGATGGCCTCTCACAGGCAGCAAGGAAAACATTCGCACTGTTCAAACTGAACAGAAGGACACAAAAAGGATGAGCCCCTACTTGCCCTTCATATATTCAGTCTTCATGCATTCATATGAGACATGGAACCTCAAGCGCATTAGGAAAGAATGGTAATCATGGAAGTAAGGTATCATCGAAAGATACTATGCATCAGATGCACTGACCGTGTCACCAATGAACAAGAGAGCCAAACCATTCAGCAACATTCAGACTATATGACAATCATTTCGACATCACAAAAGAAAAGAAATATTCGTTCGTTTGGTCACGTGAAAGATACAATGCCCATGCTGAAAGAATCCGCGTGGGAACAACTAAGGGAGGATGACAGAGAGAAAGAGAGAAAACATGACCGGCTCATGACTTTAGAGCATCAGTGGTACTGGACACCATTGGCAGATACCCAGGCCTTGACACCACATACTAACTGTGACGTCAGAAGCACTGACCAGACATCACAGACACCAAACTAACCATGACACTAGAAACACAGCCAAGACAACACATACACCAAAAGAAACTGGCCACAAGTAAAACTGACCATTATAATGGAGACATTGATTACCCCAACAGAGACACTGATCTTCACACCACTCACACTGACCATGACCCAGAAGACACTGACCATGGTATAAGAAACACTGACCGTGATATAACATACACGGACTACGACACCAAAGGCATTAACTTCAGAAAACGGAAAATGACCAAAACACCGGACACACTGACCATACATATTACAGACACAGACCACGACATCAAGACACTGACCATGACACCAGAGGTACTGAACATGACACAAGAAACACTGACCATGACACCAGAAACACTGTCTCTGGTGTGACTGTGGTCAGGTCTAGGCTATCAGTGTTCCGGTGTCATGGACAGTCTCACTGCTGTCATGGTCAATGTCTATGATGTCATGGTCAGTGTGTATGATGTCCTAGTCAGTCCCTGTGGTATCCATCGTCCGTGTCTGAAGAGCCATGTACCGTGTTTACGGTCATGTGCTCAATGTTTCGGGTGTCATAGTAATTGTATTGGGGTGTCATCGTTAATGTATGGGGGTCACTGGGTGTCTGTATGCCTTTGGTCAGTGTCGTTCTAGTTTGGTCATGTTTTGGCGAAAAGGGTCATTGTCTGTATGCCAGGCCCCAGTGTCTGGTGTCCGGTCACTTTTTTGGGTGTTCTTTCAGTGTTTTTGGGCCCCATGGTTTAGTCAGACAGGGTCAGTGTTCGGGGTGTCTTTTTCAGGTTTTTGACGCCATGGTTAGCCGGACTGGCATGTTGGGTTTTTTTTCGTGTCTTTGACGCCATGGTTAGTCGGACTGGTCAGGTTCGTGGTGTCTCTTTCAGTTCTTTGGCGCCATGGTTAGGGCACGGGGCATTTTGTGGTGTCTTTCAGTGTCTTTGGCCCCATGGTCAGTGTTCGTGGGTGTTTTTTCCAGTATCTTTGACCAATGGCTTGGGCCGGTAACATGGCAGGTCCTGTGTTAGGGCTGCAGTTTTTTGTGTGGTCATGATTCCTTTTGGGGTAAAAAGCCTCTCTCCCCCTCTCTCTCCCTGTGGTGTGTGTGTGTTGTGTGTGTGGAAGGATAGGGAGTACGGGGGGATCATTCGGCAATTTTTTTTATTTTTGTCTCAGTTTTTAGATTCTGTGCGAGCTTTTAAAATAAGACGAAACAAGAAAAAAGAAGACATTGAAACCCCTCCACCCTTTGGCCCCCCCCCCCCCCCCCCTCAATTTTCCCCCATCAATCTCCCACCCCACTTCCCCCTACACAAATATACCCTCTCTCTATACCTCTCTTCTCTCTAACCACACACAACAACAACACACACACACACACAACCCCTCACACCCTATTTCCCACATCCACACAAACTGGGAACAGCAAAAAAAGTTCTCTTTTTTCAATTTTTTAAAACAGAAAAAATTTAAAAATGCGGAAAATACTTGATAAATCCCGGCACTAAGGGCCACCACAAGCTTTAAAAACAAATACTCATGTCACAGTTTATGTACACCACTGAGCTATCATGCCTTTTCTTTGGTAGGTTCTTGTGCATTACTGCACTTTCCCACTCCATAACTTGTGCACTCCAGTCATTCCTTACATTCAATTTTTTCTCTAACAAGGGAAAACGTGTCTCATTCTAAAATAAGACAGAAAAATCACGACCTGGGAAAATTTGGATTTCACCACCCCCTGATAATAACCCTTTTCATGCTGCTTTTAGTATCAACAATCAGATACAAAAATGCCAAACTTGGGGAAAAAATGATAAAAAGAGTTTCTCTCTCCTCTCTCTCTCTTTTCTCCTCTCAGTCCTCGTATTCCGAGATTTTCAACCTCCCCCATTTTGATTACAACACACAACAAATCCAGTTTCGTAAAAATTTAACTTCCGAACAAAATAAAAATTAGCGTACAGTGAAAATTTTTGTTACCCCAAAATGCCCGACCAAGGAAAGGCATAAAGGTCGTCCTTTGGGGACCCTTTGTGAAACCGAGGGATACTACAACGACTCACCTTTTGGGGGGGGTCTCAGCTAAAAAACACTAAAAAAATTGACCAATCAGTGTAAAGCATCAGGGACACTCATTTTTGTTCCTCTGATGTGAGACACCTCGATAAAATCCCCAAATCAAAACAGTGACCCCTTTTGTGAACAATGATGTGGAACCCCTTTCAGTCTTGCAAAAAGCCCCCACAATTTGAACCGGTAAGGGAAACCCCCAGGGGGAACCCAACTCTCTAGGCAAACTTTTTCTGGCGACCAGGATCATAGATTCCTTGCCCTGTGCTTGACCCACTTCATTTGGGGGACGCCGACCTTGGCCCATCGACCCACACCGCACCACTGCGCAGACTCGACCATCTGCGCGCGCCCGTGGGCGACAAGGGAGGGGCAGAGAAGGCACGGGTAAAGAGGCCGGAAGCCGCGACCCCCACCATAACGCGCGCTCCGGGGGGTCTGTATGGCAGTTCACCAGACGTTTCCCTTTGGGCGTGCGGGGTCCCCCCTCCCGCACTGCCCCCCCCTGGCTTTGGCCACCCCCCCCATAAACGCCCCCACTGCCATTCTTCACATCCTCCTCTCCCGACCCCCCCCCCGATTTTCCAGGGGGACCACCGAATTTGTTCAGGCGGAAATTGGTGTCTAAACCTTCTCAGGGTTTTCGTCTCGGGACCATGATTCTGGCCCAACCCCCTGGTTTCGGCTTGCGTCCGCCATCTTGTCGCCCCCGACCTTTCTTGGCAGCCGAAAGGGTCCCGGTTTTTTCCCTCCCCCCTTCTTCTCCTTGAGATTTTTTTGGTGTCAAAGGTCGCCAATGTTGTTGTCGTCACTTCGGGGATCTGGGGTGCCTGCGGGGAGGATGCGAGGCGGGGCAAAGAGTGGGCCCCGTGGGCCCCAAAACCACCTTCCAATTTGTCGGGCCCGCGCCCTCGGGCCCGAACCTCTGCCTGTAATTTGAAAATCCCCGAATTTTTTCTTTTTAAATCAATTTTATGAAAACAACTTTTGAAAAATGTCTTATTGTTTTTTTTTTTTTTTTTTTTTATAGAAGAAAGGCAGTCATTGAAAAAATATATTTTGAAATTACATCCTGACAAACCTCGGAAAATCAACGGGTTTTTTGCTTTGTTTTTTTTTTGTTTTGTTTTAAAGAGGGCGGGGTGTCTGAAATCAAAATTTTTTGAAAACCTTTTTTTTTTAATTGTTCTTTTAGTTTTTTTGATACTCCCAAGGGCCCAGAGATTATGCTCACAGCCACCATTATTTTTTAAGCTAATGACGGCCTTTCCCAGCACTTAGTGGTAATACCATAAATTTTGAAATATACATAATTTTTCGGTGGCAATGTCATCGTTTAAAATATTCGTCTTTATTAATTAAAAAAAAAAAAGCAAAAACATCTTATTGCCATTTTTATAGCACGGAGGTTAAAAATTTGGGCACAAATTGGGGGAAAAAAAAATCACGATAACTTACGTAAAGAATTCTGCCCCTTTTTCCGGTAGCAAATGGCCCATGTGACGCCACAACGTTCCAAACTGTGAGAGCGCGGTGCGCCCGCCGGGTCATTTCCGTCTGGTTCTGAGAACTCTGTCGACTGCCCCACTAAAATTACCGGGACCCCGTAAACCGGACTCCCGAAAAAAAGTAACGAATGCCCGTTTAAAAAACAAAGCTTTTCCACAACGTTTCCCAAGGAAACTGCGTTTGTTTACTGAGACACAGTGTATAATTTTAAAAAAGCAATAAAAAATCGACCCCCCCCCACCCTGCTTTTTCCCCCATCATAAACCTTTTTGGGTTTCTTTAAACATATGTAGTTTTATTCAAATCCGGTAACTTTCGATTAATTAAAGTATTGAACGAAGTTTTAAATTATACTCACTGAAAGTGTACATGTGTCGAAGGAAAAGGGGGGGGGGCAGTGCGTGGGAAGGGAGGGGGGGGGGGGTAGGGTTTCGTTTTGCGGAGACAGGAACGGGAAAAAGAGCGGTGGGGGTTGTACCTAGTATTCAGTCTGAGTGATCCTCCCTTTCCCCCCCCCACCCCACCCAATTCCTCCCACTACAAAGTCTAAACCACCATATCTCGAAGATCCCGTCTCCTTTTTCCACGATCCCGTCCTGTTCATGCGTATCAGGGGGGGGGAGGGAAAGGGTCCCCAATCAACCCCCAGAACTTCTGGGGGGTGGCTCCCCCTTGAGGGCCCCCCTCACCCCTCCATCACCTCGAGGGCCCCGGGTTTACCCCCCCCCCCGTGGTACCCACGGGGGTTGACGAAATCCCCCACCCCGGGGGAAGGTTGCGGGGAAGTCGATGCTGGTACGAGGAGTCGTGGATCTCCGTGGGCCCAGGAGGGGTGAGGCGGGGATGTCGGTTGCAGTCGTTGCAGCTGTCGGGCAGCCCCCCGCACCCGTCAGTGCCCCTCAGGAGCCCCTGGTGTCGAAGGAGAACGCCACCTGGGGGGGGCCTTAGGCAGTGGGGCCCGGGCCCTCTTGGATTGTTTTCCTGAAAAAGGGGGTCATTTGGCCACGTGAATATACGTTTGACTTCAAAAAGATACAGTTTGATTTTAAAAGAGATCATGTTTGATTTCGAGAGATGTTGATATTGCATAGAAATAAGGTTTTTTCAGAGAAGAGAGAGAGAGAGAGAGAGAGAGGATGTTCGATTTCAGGAGTATCGTTTTATTTCTAAGTTTTTGTTTTTTTCAAGAGAATGAAATATGAAAAAAAGAACTGAAAAGAGAATGTTGATGCTGTCTGGGTTTTTAATGGGGCTTTTGTGTATCTTGTTTTGTACTTCCTCTTCACAAAGTCTTTCTTCCTTTCCAATTTGTTCTTTTGTTTTGTTAACAATATCATAAAAAAAAACACATCGTTTGTTTAGTAAGTAACTAGCGGTTTCCAAAAACTGTCACCACCACCCTTATTTTTTGATCCAATGTAACTTTTTCTAAAAAGAACGTAAAAAAACACACAAAAAACACACACACACCACACACACACACACACAATATAATATATATATTTTTAAAAATATATTATATATATATATATATATATAAATATATAATATTTATATATATATTATATATTATTTAAGATTTTAAAAAAAACTGAAACTTAATTCAAAGGGAAAAAAAAACGAAAAACCCTTAAAAAATTACAGGGGATTCTTGAGACTATGTCAGGTACAATGTCAATGATTTAAAAGAATGATGCCTTGCTTTTCTTCAGGAAAAGAGAGAGAGATAGGAAGAGAGGAGGAGAGAGAGAAAAAAGAGAGAGAAGAAGAGAGAGAGCATACTTTTTCAAATAACATATACAGCCTTTCTCTTCTAAGCATTCAAAAAAGTAAAGCAATAATCAAAGCAATAAAAAAAAAAACTTACTTTGGAAAATGAAAAAAGAAAACGTCATATAAACGATCGTGTCTGTTACAGGGGCCCTGAAAAGCGTACTGTTTGGTAGGTCGATCACTGTTTGGTTAGTTGGGAAATGTTATGCCCCAGAGCCCCGTCGCTTTTTAAATTTATTGGTTGGCTCTCCGCGGCTATGCTTCGCAAGCCCCGCCTTACCTTTTGGGTTCCTAGCATTAAACCCTGCTTCCGGAAAAAACTGAAGCTGTTATGACAGCAGCGGTAGAAAAATGCCGCGGATATTTCGACGTGGGGGGAAAAAGGGGAGAGGAAAAGGGTTTCTCGAAAATTTAAGAGGGAAAAGAGAGGAGGAGAGAGAGAGAGAAAAAGAAAAAAAAAAAAATATAAGCACAGTTTGTTTGGGTGGCTGATTTTTTTTTTTTTTTTTTTTGGGCTGATTGGGGCGGGGCGGTTGTTTTTTTAAATTTTTTTATATTACTTTGATGTTTTTGCTGTCGTTTTCCCCCCTTCTACCGCTTGCCAAGAAACGAGGGAATCAGATAAGAACAATAAACAATAAGCACACAAAAAACGGAGACAGATTAAAAGAATCGGGAACGTTCGGAACTTTATTTGTTTATATCCCCGAAGACGAGGGGGCCGCTCAGGGTTCCTTTATTCGATGGATAGGCATACACGCTAAGGTCATAAATATTTAAAACTGATAGTTGCCCCTAGCCCAAAAAAATGTCTTGGGGCACTGCCGGGTATAACGGAACCGTCCCTGGCGTCAGGTTTTTGGAGAAGAGAGGAGAGAGAGGAGAGAGAGGAGGGGGAAGGGGGGGGGGGGGAAAGAGAAGGGGGAAAACAAACCACGGGGGACGCAATTGCCGTAGGATACACATAAACGCCTTTGGGTGCATCTTTTTTTTCAATTTTAGGGACAATCGGGGGGGGACAGGAATGGGGCGAAAAATTTATCCCTTTTCCCACTTCCCCCTGCCCCCCCTCCCTCCGTCGCCGGCTTGTCAGTTCAAAGTAACAAATAAGTGCTTCCCTGGGAAACTGCCCCGGTGTACCTGACAATGGGTTTTGGGAAGCAACGGAGAAAAAAAGACCGCGCAAAGCCTGTTTTGTCTCCTTTGTCGGCATGTCGTTATGGGCACCTCTCGTTAGTTCACACACCACACGAACACACACACACACACACACACCCCCCGGCGCACACCCACACACCACCTACACACAAAACACGCTCGCGCGCCCCCCCCCCCCCCACACACACACACACGGCACGCCGCGCACACACACACACACAAACACAACTGGGTTTTTAACGACGACCAAATGAGACTAATGTTGTGCACTGACGACGCTGCTTTTTCAAAAGGGGTAACAGTACAAATGAAAACACGAATGCATCTGCTCAGTATCTTCCAATTTCCTCCTATTAGGACAGGAAAGGGGGGGGGGGGGGGGACGTGGTGGGATGCCCGGGGAAGGGGGGGAGGGGGGGCAGAGGGAAGAGGGGGGAAAGGAGCGAGGGGGAAAGGGCGGTCCCGATACCCCAAACCCTTCATCCCTTTAAAACAAATTGGGAAGATGGGCCCACTCACGCATGTTTAGTGAATAGAAGGCCCAACCTTTGCTTGCAGAAGGCTCCCCCAGGAAACTCCCCCCCCCCCCCCCTAAGAACAAATTTCCACTTCCTCACCCCCCCCCCCACCCCAACCAGGGCTTGCCTCTGGACCGCATCATTGGGATGCTCCGCCCCCTCCCCCTCCGCCCCCCCCCCCCCTCCCCCCCTGTCAACCTCTGTTCACTGCCCATGTGTGTAGGCCTACATAGCAACTCTGAATCAAATTGAAACCCTTTCATGACGGTAAGAGCATTTTTTCTGTGTGCTGGAAAAATTTACCTCAACACCTTCTCTCCTTCCCCTTCCCCACCCATTTTCGTGAGCCCCTTCCCCTCCCCCCAAAACCCCCTTCCCCCCGGCTTGAAAATTTTCCCCAACCCCATTAGGTTAGCTTAATTGCCGCATCTCGGTTCCCCTCCGAGAAAAAAAATTAAACAAATATAGCCAGGCATCTTCTGAACAGCCATTACCCGCAAATAATATCACACCAACACACACACACACACGTACACACACACACATGCGTGCATGCAAACATGCTCAAAACATATGTTCCTATGTATGCATCACACACATACACACACAAACTACAGCAGTAGGCATCTGATAGTTACCAGGTCTGACCAGCGCCTTGCCAATGCTTCTAAGGCTCTGCTAGGCAGAAATTTCACCCATGCAGTTCACTCCGGCTCCCCATCCACATTTACACCTTGGCTTTTCCCGTTACAGCCCCGGAACCGGCTATCCACGGGAGTAAGCCAATGCCAAGCTTCTAAAGTCCCCCACCAGGAGAACACTGCACTGCTGCTGAGTGACTTTAGTAGTGTTCAGTAGTGCCTGTTCTAACCTAACATACACAGGACATTGCTTACTAACCCCTTCTTACATAATTGCTTAGTAGCGAAACAACGTGAGTGAGCACTCTTTCCGGAGGGCACCCCACGTGCTTCCTGCAACAGTTCCCATGACTTGCCAACACCAGTGACCCTGACAGAATCTACCACAGTCATAGTTGGGAAGGGAAATCGAAACTGAGGTCACCACGAGAGCAGCAAATGAAGGGCCGCAGAATTTGAGACTTAAAAGAAAAATTAATGCTGACAACGAGGATGAGAACAAGAAAATGATGCACTGATTCCCATTGTGGTCTGAGATTGCATGACAGGGTTTTCCTCCATGCTTACTTCCATAATATATTCCAGCGTCAACCAGCTCTCGAGATACAGACACCTGCAGTTTTGGTCAGGAAATTTGAGGAACACACCAAGAGACAAATCTATTAAGATGGCTGAAACTCGAGTGTGGTCTTAGTCTTCCAAACTGAACTCATTGCAAACTCACTTCTGCGCAGGAGCCGGTTCGGAGCAGAAAAATCCCACAAACAAATAGCTCTGATGGACCCGGCCGCACAACCTCAGTCGGAGTCCGTGTGTTAACTGCTTTGCCATGTCCACTGGTCTATTCATTTTGTCAACAAGAGAATCCATTTAATCAGGCAATTTCGGTGGACTGTGTGTGCGTGTGTTGTGTGTGTGGTGTGTGCGTGCGTGCGCGCACAATGTGTGTGTGTGTGAAAATATCAAGACAGTTTGGAGCAGAATTTTGTAATCATTTTGGGGGCTAGTCCTGTTGAGCAACGTCTTGGTGGCTTGCAGTGTGGGATTACCTACCTTGAACTGCTATTTCGGGATATGCTGAGGACTGTGTGTGTGGAGGTGGGGTTTTTGTTGTTGTTGCTTTGTTTGTCTGTTTGTCCGATTGTTCGTTAACTTATTCATTCAGTGTGCAGTCACACAAAACACCTAGGTTATGAAGTGACTCCGAAAAAAAAGGGAATTTGATTTTGGCCAACCAATATAAAAGTGATGAATCTATTCTACTTTTAGCATCAATGAAAACAACCATTTTCAGTCATCGTTCAACTGCAACTTGAACATGGGCATCTCTTCAACATCTGGTCATAAGCTCTGTTAGAGGTGAATCAAGAACCATTTTCAGTCATCATTCAACTGCTACTTGAACATCGGCATCTCTTCAGACATCTGGTCATAAGCTCCATTAGAGGTGAATCTATTGTACTCTTAGCATCAATGAAAAGAACCATTTCAACTGCAACTTGAACATGGGTGTCTCTTCAGTCCGCCTGGTCCTACGATCTGTTAGTTACAGGTTAAAGGTTTCTCTGCTAGCCATCTGTTGGTTCACAAAGCAGAAGGTACAGTGGCGCACAGGAATCCAAGACCAGAATTCCTGCTCAGGCTGTGTTTGGTCTTGGTGCGAGGCAGCCTGTCTGAGACTCTCAGTATTCTCTGGGGAACTCCCGTACACTTATGATTTCATGGTTGTTAACAGAGTGAAGGTTACTGAAAACCTGTGAGATGAAGTCAGGGTAAAGAATATAATTTTTTGCGATATATATGCACTGAAACTGCACCAAACCCCTCTCTCTCTTTCTGTGTATGTGTCGTACCTGCGTGTATAGAACATATTTCAGCATTAAATTTGGAATTATAGATCAAGTATAGCTTGTGTGCAAGAGAGAGAGAGACAGAGAGTTGCGCACCACATGTGTGTGTGTATGTAAATGTATGTGTGTGTGTGAGTGCATGCAAGTGAGAGAGAGAGAGAAAGAGAGGGAGGTAAAAGAAAGAGAATGTGTGTGTGTAAAAACAGGAATGAAAGTGAGCCAGCCGAAAAAACAGCATAAAATCGCTGGGAGCTGGGCGCACCGTAGGCCCCCAGTGGGGCCCCAGGGCAGCGCCCTGGCGGGGTGCAGAGCCCCTGAACTGAAGCTTTTATTCTTATGAAATAAAAATGCCTAAAACGCAAAATAAACTCCCCTAATATCAGCGCTGTTAAGAAGGGCAAACAGCCACATTTTCATGTTTTCAGTAAATGAAAAATAATACTTCAAAGATCATATAATAATAAGACTATTATAAGTGCAATACTGACTCATTCACTCGCATTATTTTAGATTAATTTTATTTGTTACTTTTTAAAATGCGCGCTGTGACCTACTCGTTTTTGAGTGAACCATATTTTAGGAAGAAGAGAAGAAAACAATGAGGTAAAGCCTTTCATCACAACAATTGACATCAAGTCGGTCAATACTTCCACATTGAACAACAAAAAGCCGCGCCTTTTCGTCTAATTTGCGAACGCATTGCCAACGTCGAAACATCGCCACTTCCTGGTCTAGCCAGTCTCACCTCCAATCGTTTCTACATCCCTTTTTTTTTGCGTGAAATCGCGACGTCGCTTGAAAAACTTCGGCATTTAACGCTGTCCGAACGGTACGATCAGCTCTAAAAGAACCCGATGTGAATGACGCGGGAAGTGACCGATTGAACTCTATTCAAATAACAAAATGTACACATGGGAATAGCAACGCATCGAATTATTACAGATTTTTCTTTTTTTCTTTTTATTGGGCGGCACATGTTTTTGGGGGCGGCGCAGATGAAAAAAAATGGGCGAAAATCCGCCTTAGGCGGACGAATTTATTCATGCCCTGTGTAATAATGTGTGTGTGTTATGTATTAAGTGTAATGTGTGTGAGCGCATGCAAGACCAGAGAGAGAGAAGGGAGGTAAAAGAAGATGAATGTGTTGTATATACGTTGAGCGCATGGGGGCAAGGGGAGAGAGAGGTGAAAAGAATATGTGTGTGTGTGTGTGTAAGTGTATATGTGAGTGCATGCAAAGAGAGGGAGGTAGAAGAGAATGTATGTGAGTTAAGTGTATGTGTGTGTGTGTAGTGTGTGGTGAGGTAGTGCTCGAGGACGATCTGCTCGCGCGCGCGGCGCGGCGCCGCTGAGCGCTCGATGCGCTCGCTCGCTACTCCCAGTCTGACCTCCTGTCCCAAACAACGCATACCCTCAGACCCTGCTGTGCTAATCACCATTCAGATAAGTAATACCACAGTACAAAGATGACAAAGTCTTCATACACCATCAGACTCCCAAGGCGCAGCCCTCACCTATTATAACTAGAAGTCCGGGGGGGTGGGGTGGGGTGAGTTCAGGGAGAACCCGTGACAGTACAATTGAGCTCACAGCTAAACATGAACTGGAAAATAACCATATTCCATAGACACAACCAACGGGTGGCACGATCACAAAAGAAATGCATATAACAGTGTAGGGAGGGAAATATATCCAAAGAAGACTATAGGTCTAGCAGGGAAACGCTTTTAAAAACTAAAATAAAAAAACGAAGAAAAAGCAGGCTGCCATTACTTGCCCCAACAACGTTTGTAACTTCCTTCAACGATACTATATAGTGTCGACTCTACCACAGCGACCTAAAAACATCCCACCAACAACCGGCACCAAATCACATTCTGTGACCCGCCCCCTGTCCCCCCCCCGCCTTAAATACCGTGTTTGGGAAATCCTTGTTAAAGGAGGGAAATTCCAAGCTAAATGTGGACAGGTCTGCAATCAAGGTGAACTCACCTTCCCTTTGAAGACTGACCTTTTCAAGACATGGGAGAAAAAACAAATAAGGTAGGTAGAGGCAAACCAACCTTCCGACAGCATGACAAAGACATAACAAATGAACACAAAGTGGTGCGAGGGGAGGGGAGGGGCTCGAGGATAAGAGCAAGACAGTGCACTGATGTAAGTAATCCACCACAGCCAGACATATAGACGGTGATCCTAGGTGAACAGAAACTATGCCTTCTTGAGAGTCCATGGATCCAGTAATCATCGTCTGTGCGCCGACAGAACAGCTGACAAGACCTGGGACTCCTGGCAGCGGCCGGCGCGCAACCCCCCTCACAACCACATGCATGTTAGTTCCTTCAACGCTGTGGGCCTGTATGACCCCAGCTAGGCGGCGTAACGAGTCCAGCCACCGCGACTTAGACCAGACGCGCGAATCTTTTACTCAGCGAACACGCTTGTGTTTGGACGCTTCGAGACTGGTCAACAACAGTAAGTTATATTACTGTTAGCAGACGTTTTTAGACTAAAATTTCTTACAGACCATAGCGCTGTGAGTACTTGAGAGTGTGACAAAAGCTGCATTTCGCACTTCTCTGAGAGTACCATAATTAAGTTCTGTTTAAAACTTTCTGACAGAACTTTGCGGACCCGGCAAAAACTTGGGGCTTTCGGCCGTGGCGCGCAGCGTTGATGCTCGTTGGCCTGCCTGGATGTGATGCGCTGGGCCAGATGAGTGTTTGTGAGCCAAGTTGGCCGCCAGGCGTTGCAAAAATCTTGTGAATGAAAGTTAGTTAGCAAATTGGAAAGGGGCCGTTTATTTACACCGTTGTAATATATACATATTTCTTCATTGTTGCTACATTATTATATGTACTATGGTTTCATGTAAGCAACGAGGCCTAATTAAAGGGAAACGTAGAGGAAAACAAAATTACTACAAGCAAAATAATTACTACTGATAACAGAAATGGTAGTAGTCAAAACAATCAAAAGTGAATAATAATTAGTACATAAAAATAATACTTCAAATTTCCATCACTACTACTATTTCTATCGGCAAATTCAAATTAAAATTGTGTTGTTGGTAGTACCATTAGGAGTTTTGTGTGATGTGTGAGGTGTGTGTGGTGTTGGTGTGAGTGTGTGAGTGGTGTTTGGTGTGTGTGTGGTGGTGTTTGTGTGTGTGGTTGTGTGTGTAGCTTGAGTAGCGATGCGTGGGCGAGCCTCGAGCGAGTGGAGATGTGATATGAGAGTGAGTATGGATGAGTGAGTATATCGCGCCGCGCGCGTCTCTCGTCTGGGGGGGTGGGTGGGCAGGCCTCGCCGGATTTAATGGAACAAACGTTCCAACACCGACGCCTGACCATTTTATAGAACGTATACCCGGACAGAGAGTCGACAGAGGGGCCAACTACTCATTATATGTTATCCGGCCGACTTTAGCTTATCATCCAATTCATGAGGCGAGAGAGAGACAGGAATGAAAAAATCGATATCCTGTAAGATTTAGTAGAAATGACAAAGCATCACCATAATTACAATCCCAAATGGACACAACAATAAATGTGTACATACTCCTCCAATAGAACGAATAGCATTAAAATGTTACTTATTCACGTTGACATCTTGCACAGATGACAATAAATGCCTTGCATGTTTGTCCTGGTGAGTAAAAATAAACTGCAAGAAAAAGGAGACACTTTCATACCCAGCTTAAAGCAACTGTTGATAAAATATAGGTATTAAAATTAATTACATGAATGAGCGGACCCACCAGCACAACAACTCCAACTTTATTGTATAAGCTTTTTATATATATCAAACGGTGCCCGGAGTCGCATCGTATAAGAACAACGTGTAGGTGGGGAAGGGGTACGGGTGGAGGGTGGTGGGGCTGGATTAGATAGAGGAGAGGGACAACACAAGCCTGACAGTGTCACCGCTCTATGCGTTTAACAAAACAAGCCGCTGAACCTGAGAGTGTAGAGACACACCAACTCAGCGCAAGTGCCGCCAAGACAATTATTGAATGAGTTACAATATTAAAAAGAGCTAGTGAACAGTTATGTGAATGAGAAGTGGATATTGACCCCCAACCACTAACCCTACAATGGTCCGTGAGTACACTTGAGTGTGATTTTGCGAGCGGAGGTGCTGTGCGAGCGTGTGTGTGTGCGTTTGTGTGTGTGTGTGTGTGTGTTGGGGGGGTGGGGGGTTGGTGGTGTGTGTGTGTGTGTGATCAGTGTGTGTGTGTGTGTGGGTGTTGTGGTGTGTGTGTTTGTGTGTGTGTGAGATCTGATTTAAGTTCAGTAACCGATCTGGGCATGCACGTCAGTTAGCAATTCCTTCCTCCCAGTTCTCTCTCTCTCTCTCTCTCTCCTCCCCCCCCCTCTCGTCTCTCTGTCTGCTCGTCCCTCCTCCCTCCCTCCTTCCACGACCCACGTCATTCTGCGAATGGCCTGAGTGTGCCGAGTATATTAAGTTGTGTGTGGTTGTGGTGTAGAGAGAGGAGTGTGGTTGTTAGTGTGTGTGTGTGATATCTGTTTTTTGTTCTGTGAAGTCAGGCATGCACGCGACCAGTATAGATGACAGTGCGAGTAGAACCTGGCTCTCTCTCTCTCTCTCTCTCTCCCTCTCTTCAATCTCTCCTAGGTCTCACTCCGCTCTCTCGTTCCTCCCCCCCCGTCTCTTCTCACTCTGTCTCTCTCCCTCTCCCTCCCTCCCTGCCCCGACCCACCGTCAGTCTCGTATGCCGTGATGCCGGAGTATATGTTGTGTGGTGAGTGTGTGTGTTGGTGTGTGGTGTGAGTGGTGTGTGATGGTGGGTGTGTGTGTGATATCTGATTGTTCTGAAGTCGATGCATGCACGTCAGTTTTCAGTTCAGTTACTCTCTCTCTCTCTTCTCTCTCTCTCCCTCTGGGCTCCTCTCTCTCGTCTCTCTCATCTCTCTCTCAGACTCGGAGTGATGCCCGTGAGCCGTGTATATTTAATTTTTATTGTGTGTGAGTGTGTGTTTTGTGTGGGTGTGTGAGAGAGAGATGAGAAGAGCAGAGAGAGTGGTGTGTGGGTGTGAGAGAGAGAGAGAGAGAAGAGAAGAGAGTGTGTGATGGTAGTGTGTTGTTTAGGGTAGGTAGGGAGGGCAGAGAGAGAGAGAGAGAGAGAGAGGAGGAGAGAGAAAGAAGAAGATAGAGAGAGAGAGAGAGAGAGAGAGAGAGAGAGAGTGATTGTTCAGTTATGAGTGAAGCCATTGTCATGTGAAACATTTCACTCTGATCATGCTTTTATTGATTTTGTATACATGTACAAACTATCGTGCATGCAAGTTCTTCATATATGTATTATTAAATCATCGCCCTCCCACCTCCCACTCTCCCCCCTCTCACTCTCTCTCTCCTGCATGCTTTTATTGATTTTGTGTGTAAAAGGGTATCCGTGCATGACTGTTTCCTTTATGTTTAATTCTCAATCAGTCATCCTCCTACCCACCCCCTAATCACCCCTCCCCTCTCTCTATGTCAGACTCTCCCTCTCTCTCAAGCTCTCTCACCTCTCCTCTCTTCTCCTCTCCGCTCGTCATTCTCTCTCTCTCACTCATCTCAGTTTTTGCATGCGCGCCGTGTACACAGTGCATGTTTCTTTTTCTTCCTATTGATTTTATAAGTGGTAAATTTCCGTGCAGTGTCTTGTGTAAGTCATGTTTACTCAACCATTCCTCTCTCACTCACTTTCTCGATCTCTCTCTCTCCTACCCCTCTCTCTCTCTCTCTTTCTCTCTCACAGACACACACGCACACACACACATCACATCACCACAACACACAACACACACACACACACACACGACACATACACACACACACACACACACACACACACACACACACTCTCGACTTGGTTTGCAGCAGTTTTTCCGTCAGCGCTGGTCCTTGTTTTTGTTTGTTTTTTCCATTTAGTCAGGCTGTTAAAAGTTCATACTAAACCCCCATCTGTAATGTTAATATCATATTGAGGGTATTGACGGAAAGTTTCTGCATTATGTACAAATTGTGAGTGCGCGCGCATGCGTGTCATGCGTGTGCGCATGTGTGTGTGTGTGGGTGTGTGGGTGTGTGTGACGCATGCGCCCGTGCGCACGCGTACGTGCGTGCGTTGCGTGATGTGTAAGAATTCGTGTATGTGTAAGAATAACAATCGCAGAAGAAGCTGCTCACAGTGTGTCGTGGACAAAGACATCCCCTGTTTCTCGGTGAACACTCGCCCTCCCTGTGTGGAGCCGTTGAGTAAACATTGGGTCCAGCTTTTGGCGCATACAGACCACCAAACATGAGTAGTTCGCTAATTCTCCACGCTTTCATACAAGCGCCCCTGTGGCGCCTTATCTCCCAGACACTCTAGGTTTCAGATACCAGACGCTAGGCCTAACTTAACAGAGCCGGCTGTTGGCTGCGCGCGAACAATTTGTTACTATCGGTTTTCCGTCCACTATTTTGAAGAATTTGACTCAAGCGACTTAATGCAGCCGTCAGGAACTTGCCGTGCTGGTAAGGTGGTACTAAGGTTCCCCCAACAGATTTGTAAACGCAAGGAAACTCCCTCAACAACCAACCGGTAGGAAAAGAATTACAAACCAACTAACACAAACAACCTTGAAAAATGAAATTCAACGTAAGGCCATCAACAGTCTTGTTTCCTCCTCCAACACTTTGCACAAAAGAAAAAGAAAAAATATCAACAAGAGAACAATTAAAAACAAAAAAATGGAGCACCAACTATACATTCCCACATTAAGGTATATGAAAATACACAGGAGGGGGGGGGGGGGGGGGTGGGGGGGGGAAACCTCCAACATATCCACATAAAACTTTTCGTCAGTATATAGGACAATGCACGTAGCAGTACAGGAACCCTCCCATGCACACGAATCTGATGAAATGGGGAAAACAAATTCTAGACAGACAGGCAGTTTGGAACAGAAATTCTGCACAGAGAGTAGGAGAGAGAGAGAGAAGAGAGAGAGAGTGTGTGTGTGTGTGTGTGTGAGTGTGTGTGTGTGTGATGCTCGGGTGCCCGTGTTCAAGGTGGTAATCTAGAGACTGGAATTGGAGCAGGGAAGAGAGCAAGCAGGAATAGGGGTCATCACTCTAGAACCACCAATCCGGAAGAAAAAACATAAATTTGGAGATAAAATAACCCGGTGAAAAAATCAACCATAGAAACATGTCATCAGCAAATTCTGAATATGAGCAAACAAAGCAGCGAATCAAGCCCGCCCTCTCATCCCCAGTCTTTCCATAAGTCTTTCATACCTCTTAGTGAGTGTGTGTGCGGCGCACGCATGTGCATTAGTGTGCGTGCGCGATGTGTGTGAGGTCTATAGTACATCTTTGCTGAAACAGTGAAAAACCACATGACTAATGTGTCCGCAACGCGCCACCGCCTCAACCAATTTTTGGCCCACTGCAAACCCCTTAACCCTTATCAGTGCAGAAACACCAGCACAGTTTTCTGTCACGACTTGGAAAGGCCTACAGCTCCAAGAAGCTAATTAAGACTTTGATAGATCTGTTCTAACTCTGAAATGCCTATTGCTCAAAACAAAGCTTTCAGACCACGTCATTTTCATTTTCAAGCTCATCTTTTTTCATTATGTAGTTTGTGTGTCAGTTAAGCAAAAAATACAAACCAACACAATTGTTACACTTAAAACACATCCACAATCTCATGGAAATTTTTCTAATGTTGTAGACCTTGGACATTTGGGGGCCTTACCAACAGTGAGGCGCAATAAGAAAAGGGATTGGGATCAAATTATAATATGCAGTGCATGCCATCGAAAACGTTGTATAAAATATTAGCACTGAAAAGTACTACAGCTCTAAAGATAAACATGGATATCAAAAGACATAAGCCAACCAAAATAGAAAACAATAATTGAAACACAAAGTTCAGGAATAACTTAAGTATATATAATGCAAGTGTGTGTAAGTGTGTGAGTAAATAAATATGATAAATATATAAACACACACACTGAACACCACCTGAAAAACATTCTTTCTTCCAAAGTCCACATTTTTGGAAATATGTCTTTATTTTCTTAGATCCAAGTTTCAACAAACAGTTTAATAATAAAATTCTCAGAGTTTGCTCGCACAAACCACTTTTCTACATAATAAAACAAAAACAGTGGATGCTTTACTCTAGCAAAAACTAAGAAGTAATACAAATTACTTCAGGAATGAGATATCACTGAAGAACATGCGAATTTTCTTGGATCACAAAAGATTTCTAACAGAATGAGAGGAGCAAACCATCATGCATATCGCATAGTTTCAAGTCCTATCAAATTTAAATAAAGGTTCAAGAGTATTCAACAAGTCAAATGCCTCCTGGAATTGTCCTCACTACAACTAGAAGAGCAGATAATTATTTGAAACCACTCATTTGCTCAATATGTCAATCGGCAACGACTTGAAAAAGATTAGGGAAAAGACCTAAACAATTTAGAAAAATCAAGAAAAGAAGTCAGATGTTTCAAATTAGATAAAATATTCCTGTCACAACAGCCACTTTGAAGAAATGAGTGCAATGATAGAGAAAAATGTTCATTTTGAGTAGACGAGAAAACTCAATACAACACTGCTTACAGCATTGTGAACATGTTCACAGTCTCTGGAACGAAATAGAAAGAATAATAAGAGAATGATGCAAAAATGTTTAAGAATCAGCTCAATATACGCCTGGAATTGTTTGATAAAGTTCTGCTAACACAAACACAGACCAAGAGTTAGCCAAACCATTCTGCCTACTAAACTTTAAGAGTATACATGCAGAATCCATATAGAACGAAATATAGGTCTAACCTACAACATTTCTTAAAAGAAAGAACAAGTATGAAATTGAAAAATATATGCACTGCATAGAATAAGTGTTATCCATGTGAAAACCTGATTGAAGGTAACCATCAATGTTGCTATTCCCCCTTATCTTTCCACAGATTGCTGTACATGTACGACTTTGTTCACACTGTCCTCATACCTTGACGAGTTATGAAATGCACTGTGCCTGTAGTAAAAAGATTGACTGCTTTGCCTTTATCTGTTGCGATACAGAATGCATGAATTTATATGCAAGGTTCTATGCACACACACACGCACACGCACAAAAAGTGTAATTTATCACAGATGGGACTAGCACTATTGTTGAAAAAGAAAATTAAACAGCTGCACAAATGCACTGCGAAACAATGAAACAAACAGGGCTGGAATAGCTCAGTTGGTAGAGCGCCGGACTCGTGATCCTGGGGTTGCGGGTTCGAATTTCGGTATAGGGGGATTTTTCCCTCAGAGTTAACATTGGTTCTGACTCCGTTCCCATATAGTCCTTCGAATGAGACTATAAACCGAGGTTCCATGTGTGAACGCACGCATAACATCTTGCACACACGTAAAATCCCATCACCAACTTTCGGAAGAGAAGGCCAGTTTGGCCGTTGGTATGGATGACACGTGACACATAGCATGCACCTTCCCCGAAGATGGAGTATGGCTGCCTTAATGGCGGGATAAAAAAAGGGTCATACACACAAAACTCCACTGCCTGGCTATACAGGCAGTGTCCGCAGGAGTATCAGCCTGCGTACGCAGAAAGAAAGAAAAGAATGAAACAAACAGATGAAATGAAACAAAACCACAACAAAAAGAAGATGATACTCATAACGCTGGAGCACAGAGAAAGCACCGCTCATTTTCCATTTCTTTTCCTTGTGAATGCTCGACAGTCGGCCATCCACTTATTTACAATGTGTTGAAACCCAAGTTCATAAACGTCATTCTCGGTAAAATGAACCCCCATCAGCAATAAATAGTCCATCAACCTTGCCACAAAACTTTCTCAGGTGAAATGCGACAATCAGCGTTAAATGTTTTGCACACTTGTCACGCTAGCGCAGGGAAAATCCCTTCAAGAACATATTCTGGTTGCTAAATTTCCATAGTATGATTTGCATAGTGTCAGTTGAAATGATCAATAATTTAAAATACGGCTTTTTGAGTGTTTAACCATGCTGAACATTGAGAGAAGTTAATTCACTCTCATGTCTCAGACACCACAGTTGGTGTCTACAGTCCCTGTGATCTTTTGCCATGTTGTCATCAATCATTGTTCTACTTTACAGAGCTGGAAGAGTTAACTCTTTCTGATCATGTCTTGTACCTATTAAATCCCTTTATATACACCTCTTGAAAACATCAGTAGCAATACACACTCTGTTAAACAAATTAACTGGGGTATCATGACCTTGGATACGAAAATAAAGAAACTTGCACACTGGTTAGAAACGTTTGATCTACATGTCTTTTTTCTTCTTCATATAGCTGCCCTTTGTCCTTCCCTCCCCCCTCCCCGACATTGGCAGACCTGAATGCTCACACAAAGACACAGTGCAATGAACTCCCTTTAAGTTTCAGGGCAAAGTTCTTAGGGGTCACCTGAAATAGACACCCAGCCAGAAGCCCCCTGAAATGAAAAAAGGGCCCAAGAAGTTTTGACCCCACATCACATCAACATGTAGTATTTCCCGGGAGGGAAAAATCAAGCAAAAAACCCATTCTGAAGAGAAGTAGAGAGAAATAAAAAGCCTGAAGGAAATGCCAAGAGCAGAACTACTAAGTTTCTCCCAGAGAAAAGTCATGTGAAGCTGGGAACAGCATCACGACCCAGCCCCTACGCTGTGCGTCTGTGCTGCGGGAAAACTTTTCTCATGTCATAGCCCAGAGGTAATACTGGACGTAAACTGCAAAAAGGTGGCAACTGACTCCTTAGGTTTATTCCCAACCTTCCCAAATGGGGCCTAGGGAGACTAGAAAAAAGAGGAGAGAGAGGAGAAGAGAGAGAAAAGAGAGAGAGAGAGAGGGGAGTGGAAAGGAGCGTGACATCTCTGAAAAAAAAGGTGGAATACCCAAATAACACAGAACACAGTTGCCTTTACAGTCATAAAAGAAAAAGAAAAAAACCCAAAGACAAATCTGTTCAATCACAGTACCTGGTTACGTCAAAGAAGATGGCAACTTCCCCCAGGAAAAAAAAGTGAAAATCTAATAAAACCACGGTGCTGACGCCGGTATGTGCATCAACAGAAGCCAGCGGACCAACTCATGACTGGGTGGGAGGTGGGGGCCCAGGGTTTTCCAAACTTACACTGCAGCCCCTGGTTATGTTGATCAAACTGAAGATCTACCCTTTCCGCAAATTTTGTGAATCAAAACCCTTTGTTTTCGGTGGGGGAAAACGATGTCCATTTTGTGTGGGTGGTACTTTCCAAAAGTCAAAAGGAAACACTGCCAACATGTTCTGAAAAGTAGGCAGCCGGCCTCTGTGGTGAAAGAAAGAAGAAAAAAAAAAACACACAGAGAAAACAAAAACAAAATAGACTCCAGCCAGTTCAACAAACCCATTTCACGGATCGACCTGTCTATCCCCCAAAACACTTCTTCAGCAGTCATTCTACCAGCAGAGTCCAGCTTTCCCAATGCTGGGGTCGATGTCATTTTGTCAGTAATGCTGTGATTCAATCAAAGCATCCTTTTTTCTCTTTCTTTTTCTTTTAAAACAATGCTAAACTGATATGAGCATTTCACTATTTCAGTTTTCACAAATCCACATGTATATAATGTTGGACTCTTTCATTTTCATGGCAATTCTGAAGTATTTTCTTTTTTATGATCAAGTTTTTTTGACATCAATGTCACCTTCAGTTATGTCAGGGGAATATTTTGCCCTTGGATGCCCATGCATCGCAGGAAACCCTAGACAGGAGGGAGACTGTGTCCACAACTAAACCTTCAAATAAATCAGGCAGCACGGGTATCACAAACTCAAATATCATTATTTTGAAAACAAGAAGATTGTAGTTTTTGATGCATGACCAAGTTCTGTAGTTTTACATGAATGTACGTCATCAGGAAAACAATGTCAAAAATCGAGGGTGAAGGGAGGTCTACTTTTTATTATCAGAAACTTATAATATATTTCTTTCCCGTTTATGACTCCAATGTCCTCCCTCCCCTCCCCTAAGTCAATTGGTGTGTCCACCCGGACACCTATAGCTACTTACACCTATTAATAGTGAATAAGCTAACCCATCCCACAAATAAATATACAAGTGCTGAAATTTTGTGGCCAGAATTTCTATCCGTCTGATCAGGTTTTCCATATGCTCTGTATGGTTAGATAAATGCTGATAACCATGTTGTATTTTACAACTGATCCCACAGCCGACCAGGGCTTTTGGCGCCTGAACTTTGAACAGAACTTAGTACACAAGCATGGAGTTGATCCGACCATCTGAAGTACCTTAGGCATGATGAATTATACAGGATCTGTTGTGCCCTATGGATGTATACATGCGTGGGAAATAAGAAAATCCAGTCTTTGATTCGTCTAGACTTGAACAGTGCAATTTTTTTGCCCACTCTTCCTTGGCCAAAACTGAAATGCTGATCCGGGAAAACCAGTCTTTTCTTTTTGCTGTCTAAAATTTCCTTGACATCAAGTGGCTTTAATCCCCCGTCTTTCGTTCACTCCCCATCACAACCACAACCTGGATTGTTCAACCGCAGCCCTGGCCCAATGGAAGCAAGTCAACTTGCCCTTGAAGCAACCCACCAGAGGAGATGCATGCACAACTACCTAGTCGATAAGTGTTGTTCAGTGTTGCCAGTTTTGATCATCCCATGCCAGAAGGTGCCACTACCCCCTCCAAATGCGATCCCACATGTACCCGCTGATACCACAATTGTGACACGAACTCGCCAAAGGCATAGGTATGGAGAGGAAATAGAAGCAGAGGTCACTATGACAGCAGGACCAGAAAGACTACAGAGCTTTTTCAGTTGCTGATCACAGAGCTCAACTGTGGTCCAGGACCAAGACGCATTCTACTCTTCTTTCCATAATATATCCTACTGTCAACCACACTAAGAATACAGACTCCTGCCAGGTTGGACAGGTGATTTACGGAACACTCTCCGAGACGTGGAGGAAACGTGTCTGTGCGGTTCCAGTTTTCCTGAATGAGCCCACAGCAAACTCAACTCTGGGTAGGAGCCAGCTGGAGCCCCCCCCCCCCACTAAAATTTAACAAATGAATTAATATTTCTGAGTATGATCTCCCAGCAAGGAACCTGCCAAGCTAACCATCATGCTGCTACGGCTGGCGGGGTACTAGTCTTTAGGATCAGACAATGAACAGGTCCCATGTGCACACACACACACACACACAAAAGAATACCTACCTTCGGCAGGGTTGGTCCTGGGTATTTATGATGGGGGTGGGGGTGGAAGGGGTAAGGTGGTGGAATGGGATTGTGTGTGGATTTGATGCCTTCCATGAAGGCCCGGGCTGGGTCAAGGAGCAGACACGCTGGTATGGTTTGGGGGTAGCAGTGAGGTGTAGCATTATAACGATGACACTGAAGCCAAGTCCCCAAAGACAACAAATCCAGTGCACCAGATTTAACCCTCTTGCATTCGCATTTTCCAGCCTAGAACTGCGCCTAGTATTCGTATTGTTTTGAGAAATTTAAGCTAAAACTCACCTACTGCCTTTGAAAGGCTGTAGTGGACAAAGTTTCCACTGCAGCGCTGTCAAATTTAGTATACAAAATTCTAATACATCATATTTCATAATGCAGAGATGTCACATGTTTGGGATGCATGTGGGTGTCATTGTCACCCTGTTTGTCACAAAACAATGGGACATCAAACGTTGACAATGTTACTATAATACACCAGACAGACAATAACATTGTCGGCATGCATTTGTTAGTATAAATCATCAAAGGGTGGCCTACCTCAACTTGAAAACAGCAGTGCTGGTTCAGTAAATCAGTTTGGGTGTCACTAAGTGTCACATGATTGTCACATACTCAAACATGGGGCCAGGTAACTTTACGGGTTTTTTTTCGTCCTAAAAGGTGTGTTTGTCACTACTTAACGACTTTTAACACCGGAATATACACAGTCACAGAAAGAAGTAAAATCCATTCTTTACACTCTAATGTGGTGTCTGGTCACACACGGCAGGAGGGTGTCACCACTGTCACATGTCACCAATATGGTAAACACTACTCTTGATCCATGGTTTCTACCATGTTTGCTGCATGGCAGAAACCGTGTTTTCGACATAACCCCACTGATCCGTGGCTCGCTAAACCGAAGGTAAGTCGACCAGTAGCACCAGAGTCTTGGCTGACGTTTGATCCCCATCATGACGAGCACAGTTACGAATGCGCGCATCTCCGCAGGTGCCGTATCCTGCCAAAGTAGGTCAGGTTGTCCCCACTTTGCCATCTGCTGCCTGGCGTACAGGTTCGTCTGGTCAGCAGCTGTAGTAAAAAGCAACTGCAGCAGGAAGAGAAAAAATAACCCAGAGGTGTATCTGTGTCTGGAAAATCATGATTTGACCCAGTCTCTTCCTCAAAAGGCTGAACCACATGTGCGGAAGTCGCCGGTCGCCACGTGGTCACAAACGCAAACAAAGGCGCATCATCATCTTCATCACATTCTTCGCCTTCTTCTCCCTCTTTTTCCTCTCAAACATCCACATCACTTTTATTTAACTCCTCTCTTTCATATCTTTCTACTTCTTGTAATATATCATCCAACTCCTCTTTCGTATAATCCAAAAAATCGCCGTCAGTAGAAGCGCTAGCAGACGCCATTTTCAGAAACAAGGCGATGCCGTCTGCAGCAATGGAATGCGGTCAGTTCACGACCCTAGTCTTTGTGACTGAATTGCTTCCCACACCCCATACTACTGCTAAGATTTCATTGGACCCTCTCAGGGATGCACGTTTATTTTTGGCCAGCCCTGACTTAAAACAAGGTCGCAGTGTGTGAGGGAAAGTAACGCGGCACATACGGCCGGTTGTGGCCGGAACGAACAGCAGGGGAGACAAACACAGCGGCCGGATACGGCGCGAAACGAATGCAAGAGGGTTAAGCTAACAATAAGAAAAAAAAAAAAAAAAGGTGGGGGCAGAAGCTCGGATCCAGAATCCAGGTACTCCCTCTCCCTTTCCCTGGCTCTGGTCCTAAAGACAGTTGTCTTTAGAGGAAAATCTACTTTCATAGGTACACAAAACATATGTGGACAGTTCAACAATTGATGGTGACTCTGTAGTATAGCACAATTCTGTCCCTGAACAGCTCCCTGAATGGGTTGTGACAATCATGTGTACAGTCCGTACACTGCGACAACAGGGGGGTAGGCCCTATCAGTCAAAGCACCTTGTGCTAGCTGCAAATATGTCAGGAAATCTCTGAGTGTGTGTGTGTGTGTGTGCGTTTGTGTGTGTGTGTGTACATGTATGTGATTTTCACTGAAGACTTGTCCTTTGATGTGAGGCACATGGAATGGAAAAGCATTCCTGGCATCAGTCCAGATCCAAGTCTCCCACAGCACAGCACAGTGGATTATCTGGCCTGTCCCCAGGAAGTCTGCACAGTCGGTGGCACCTCACACATAGATGGGCTGAGCGTGCAGGTGTGCCTCCTGGATTTCCCGGACCAGGAGGATTCGTGTCAACATCCTGGCCATCACGTCCTCCTGGATGGGCATCGTGGAGTACCACACCGGGCTGTCGGGAACGCAGCTTCGCTCCGGAACCGGGTAGAAAATGTCGCTCCGGTTCTTGATGCTCTCCGGACTGCCCACAAACATGTCATAAAAGTAATAATAACACGCAGGTAGTACCACAAAAACACTGTGCTCTATTTTCAGAACAATAAAGTTAATCTTTGACCACTGCAACAGTGGAAAAAGGGATTAGTAATCACATGTTATGAACGGGTCTGTTAGGAAGAAACTTGCCCAAATCAAAAAATAAAAGAACTCGACGACTGTCCCAATCGACTCAATGCCACTTTCAGTGGGACATGAGCGCAACTGTTACTGACATAATCACATGTGGTCAACTTTCCAAGACAATAGTGTCAATCAAAGCAGAAATAATAATAATTACATGGGCCCTTTCTCTGTGCAGCTGTGGGTCTTCAAAGTAACAATCAAGCAAATGTTAAAGCATTTGTCTACTTTCACTCCCGTCACAAAATAAATTTTAAAAAAGACAAAAAGTGTCTACTTTCACTCCTGACACAAAATAAAAAAAAACAGAAAAAAAAAGTTTCTGTTGCTTTGATAATTAAGGTAGATACTAAGTAAATGTAAATGAAGAGGACTGGACATGACAACAACAACAAAATATAAAAAAATTTCCTATCATTTACAACAAAGAGTTTATCTGGAAATGGCAGTAACTTGGGCTTCCAAACCCTTGTGCAATGAAAATTCACTCATGTGGTCAGTTAATATAGTTGACATGCAAATGTCTCACTGACCATTTGGACAAAAAGAACTCGTAGAGCTTGACAGGACATCGCAGAGGGTTGCCCTGGTTTTCTATAACTTCAAACACAGGAATACCGTCCCTGCTGCCTCTCTTTGTCGTGCTGACTGTTGCCGATGCATCTGAAATAAATGTTTGTTGTTTAGGTGGCACCTCATTCAAGGGATGTACAGTGCATGTCCACTCAACCAATACATCTGCAACAAATTTATGTAATTACTAAATGTTAGTCCCAACTTCTTTAGAACAGGACTGTTTTCAATCTCTGTGTTTACCTGGTAGCTGGTTGCATGTCAAGGACTACAAAATTCATTTGTCGAAAGCAAACTTTAATATTCAAATTTATTATAACCACAGAATTTCAACTGGATTCTGATGGAGGTGCTTGCACAAACCACGTTATCATCTAATGGATGCTCAAGTGTAACAAATCTAGTACTTTCTTTCTTTCTTTCTGCGTACGCAGGCTGATACTCCTGCGGACACTGCCTGTATACACAGGCAGTGGAGTTTTGTGTGTATGACCGTTTTTTATCCTGCCATTAAGGCAGCCATACTCCATCTTCGGGGAAGGTGCATGCTATGTGTAACATGTCATCCATACCAACGGCCAAACTGGCCTTCTCTTCCGAAAGTTGGTGATGGGATTTTACGTGTGTGCAAGATGTTATGCATGCGTTCACACACGGAACCTCGGTTTATAGTCTCATTCGAAGGACTGTATGGGAAATGGAGTCAGAACCAATGTTAACTCCGAGGGAAAAATCCCCCTGTACCGAAACGCCCCGGCGGAGGTTCGAACCCGCAACCCCAGGATCACCAAGATTACGAGTCAGGCGCTCTACCAACTGAGCTATTCCGGCTCCCGAAATCTAGTACTGTCAATACTGATTTTGTAAGACGTAAAAATGACAAAAAGGCGTGACATTTCCCAGCCATGCACACATCAATGAAACTTTGAACAATCTCCCTCTCAGTGGTCTGTAAATTCCAAAACACAGGTTTTCAGTTCATTAGCATAGCCCACAGGATTAAACACAAGGCTGTCCTTCCCCACTTCAACATAAACAGCAACACGTGTTGTACGCATACCTTTCCTTGCGCTGCTGACGCTGTAGTAACGCAGCGACACGCATCGTTGCACTTGCCCTCCTTTTACCAGCTGTGCTCCTTTTTTCCAGTACTTGAGGATGTGGGCAAAGGACAGCTTCATGTGGTCCTCTGGCGTCTTCAGCATGAAGAACTTGGTGTGGAAGTAGATCAGGGTGTTCAGCAGTACGTATGGAGAGTGGGCACCCAGCTGCTTGCATTCCCACAGGTGCTCTTCTTCGATACGGCACACCATTTGACCTGGAATGTTTTGACCAATCGAGGTTTACTCTTAATATGTGTCAAACTTCTTGTCCTACTTTTAGCATGATGGAAAGCACTTCGGAAAGTAGACAAAGCACGCCTGCTAATAGGTGGAGAGAGAGGTAGAAGGGGAGGCAATAAGAAAGGGTGGGGTGTGGAGGAAGATAAGATAAGATAATGTTGCTTATAGCCCAGCCGACCGCAAAGGGCCATATCAGGGCTGTCACCACGTTAAAAGGGGTGTGGAGGAAGGATTTATGTAACAATTCAATGTTTAAAAAAAAAAAAAAAAAAAATTTGTCCCGAAAGCCTATCTGCTTTCACTTGTTCTCTCTACAAAGCAGCAATTCTTGGATACAACTTCATGAAGTTAATGAAACACAGCCTCTCCTATGCACACAAACACATCTTGATCCTATTTCAAGATTTTTACGCAAATCACTCTCATACATTTTGAATCCTTCTGGGCATGGTAATACAAACACACCTGCACACATTTTGAACCTATTTCAAGATGATAGCAGTCCGTCACTATGAACCCGTTCCGTTCACTCAGGTATAACAGGCCAAAGTCTGTCACCATGAACCCACCCCTTTCACACAGGTATACTTTGGCACCTAGTCTGTCACCATGAACCCACCCCTTTCACACAGGTATACTTTGGCCCTAGTCTGTCACCATGAACCCACCCCTTTCACACAGGTATACTTTGGCCCCTAGTCTGTCACCATGAACCCACCCCTTTCACACAGGTATACTTTGGCCCCTAGTCTGTCACCATGTTCCTACCCCTTTCAAACAGGTAAACCTGGGCCCCTAGTCTGTCACAAAGAACCCCCCCTTTCACACAGGTATACTTTGGCCCCTAGTCTGTCATCATGAACCCACCCCTTTCACACAGGTATACCTGGGCTCCCAGTCTGTCACCATGAGCCCACCCCTTTCACACAGGTATACCTGGACCCCTAGTCTGTCACCATGTTCCTACCCCTTTCAAACAGGTAAACCTGGGCCCCTAGTCTGTCACCATGAGCCCACCCCTTTCACACAGGTATACCTGGGCCCCTAGTCTGTCACCATGAACCCACCCCTTTCACACACTTATACCTGGGCCCCTAGTCTGTCACCATGAGCCCACCCCTTTCACACAGGTATACCTGGACCCCTAGTCTGTCACCATGAACCCACCCCTTTCACACAGGTATACCTGGGCCCCTAGTCTGTCACCATGAGCCCACCCCTTTCACACAGGTATACCTGGGCCCTAGTCTGTCACCATGAACCCACCCCTTTCACACAGGTATACTTTGGCCCCTAGTCTGTCACCATGAACCCACCCCTTTCACACAGGTATACCTGGACCCCTAGTCTGTCACCATGAACCCACCCCTTTCACACAGGTATACCTGGACCCCTAGTCTGTCACCATGAACCCACCCCTTTCACACAGGTATACCTGGGCCCCTAGTCTGTCACCATGAGCCCACCCCTTTCACACAGGTATACCTGGGCCCCTAGTCTGTCACCAAGAACCCACTGCTTTCACACAGGTATACTTTGGCCCTAGTCTGTCACCATGAACCCACCCCTTTCACACAGGTATACCTGGACCCCTAGTCTGTCACCATGAACCCACCCCTTTCACACAGGTATACCTTGGCCCCTAGTCTGTCACCATGAACCCACCCCTTTCACACAGGTATACCTGGACCCCTAGTCTGTCACCATGAACCCACCCCTTTCACACAGGTATATTTTGGCCCCTAGTCTGTCACCATGAACCCACCCCTTTCACACAGGTATACCTGGACCCCTAGTCTGTCACCATGAACCCACCCCTTTCACACAGGTATACCTGGACCCCTAGTCTGTCACCATGAACCCACCCCTTTCACACAGGTATACCTGGACCCCTAGTCTGTCACCATGAACCCACCCCTTTCACACAGGTATACTTTGGCCCCTAGTCTGTCACCATGTTCCTACCCCTTTCACACAGGTATACCTGGACCCCTAGTCTGTCACCATGAACCCACCCCTTTCATACAGGTATACCTGGGCCCCTAGTCTGTCACCATGAGTCCACCCCTTTCACACAGGTATACCTGGACCCCTAGTCTGTCACCATGAACCCACCCCTCCTGGACCCCTAGTCTGTCACCATGAACCCACCCCTTTCACTCATATACCTGGGGCCCCAGTCTGTCACAAAAAAACCCACCCCTTTCACTCAGGTATACCTAGGGCCCCAGTCTGTCACCATGAACCCACCCCTTTCACTCAGGTATACCTGGGGCCCCAGTCTGTCACAAAGAACCCACCCCTTTCACTCAGGTATACCTGGGGCCCCAGTCTGTCACCATGAACCCACCCCTTTCACTCAGGTATACCTGGGGCCCCAGTCTGTCACAAAGAACCCACACCTTTCACTCAGGTATACCTGGGGCCCTAGTCTGTCACAAAGAACCCCCCCCCCCCTTTCACTCAGGTATACCTGGGCTCCCAGTCTGTCACCATGAACCCACCCCTTTCACTCAGGTATACCTGGGCCCCTAGTCTGTCACCATGAACCCACTTCTTTCACTCAGGTACACCTGGCCCCCAGTCTGTCACAAAGAAGCCACCTCTTTCACTCAGGTAAACCGGGCTTCCGGTCTGTCACCAAACTGCGACATGAAAGCCAGTTTTTTTCCATTGTTCTTTATAATTCCTTCCTCCATGATGCAATCCCTTAGGTGTGGTTTCTGGTCAAATTTGTAAATCACAGTGCTCACTACTATGTATATTTTGAACGCACTAAATACTTTCAGACTGACCAACTTCATCACTGAATCAGCATCAAGGTAAACAAATAATTTCATATGGAGCAAAAGGGAAGTGATCAGGTAAGATTTGTGAGGGGAAGGTAACTCGAAAGGCCGTGTCCGAATCTGGTATCTTCAATCAATATTTTGGACAGGTTTAATATACTTCAGAATCATAATGCACTGTGCTTATGGTATCCGACCTAATCAGAAAAAAAAAAAAAAAAAAAATCAGTCATCTGCAGATCTTCTGATGAGAATGACACAAAATCATCCTTCTGTGTTAACAACTCAGTCCAGCCATTTACCTGCAGCATTGAATTTTGGTTGGCAAGTTGACAAAATCTCCGACAAGCGTTTTGTGAATGGTTCGTAGTAGTGGTCGGCAAAAATGTTGTCTATTCGCCCATTCTCAAACAGGTGCTGCTGAAGGCCTGTTCACACATATGACAAAGTGTTACAATACTTCGTAACACATCAACATGAGATATGATCTATGTCCAAGATCATTTCACCCTAAATTTTTTTTCCAGAGAACTGGCATGTTTTCTTTTGTTCACCATTTTCTTTTTCTTTTTTAATACTTTTTTTTTCTACCTTATAAATTTGCACCTGCGAGATAAGAGCCTGAGGCAAAGAGAGAGCAAGAGCAATTGTGTGTATGTGCATGTACATGAGACAGAGAGAGAGAGAGAGAGAGAGAGAGAGAGAGAAAGAGTGGGGGGAAAAGAGAGAGAAATGTGTGTGTAGATACTGTCTTTCAATTCAATATTCATCACATACCATTCTGTTAAAACAATGTTCTGAAATTTTCATACAGACCAGATGACGTGATAACAGAAGACAGGAGGCGAAAGGCAGGCCATGGGAGAATGGCTGCATTGTGTCTCTCTCACTTATTCCTACAGGATCACTAACGTGATCAAAAGCATTCTGCCATACTTTATGACATCAATGCTGCCTTGAGGGACATGAGACTGACAAAATACACACAACAGCAACATCAACAAGAAAGCAACCTCCTCACAGACCCCCCCCCCCCCCCCTCCCCCCCCCCTTCCCCAAAAGCATACACCTCCTCACCCAGGGTTAAGTAGTATATGCTGTCCGGTGAATACTCTTCTCCATTAGGTTTCCGAACCTCCTTAACAAAAGGCACAGGGAATAGTTGAGTTCGTCTGCCGTGCACTGCAGTAAATCCGTTTTGAACAGCTTCACACGTCCCGACCCCGCCTTCGCGTTCTGCTCGATGCAAGCGTTCTTCATCATCACCCAGTGCCTCCAGGCGTTCACGCCGTACATGAACTTGAGATGGTAGTTCAGGTCAGGAGGCGGGGCCGCTGGCTGTGGTTCTACATCTTGCTCTTTGAGGGCTGATTCCTGGATGCGTGGGCGTTTGGGTCGACCCGCTCCCTGGACGTTCTTTCTGGTGGATCTGCGGAGCCTTGAATCGTCTGGCTGAATCTCTTCAGTCAGGACTCTGTTGTCTTCTACGGCAGGCGTCGAAGTCTCTGTGCAAGAACATAAAGCTGGACATTTGCCTTCAAACTTCGACTCTAATGAATTAAAAAAAGAAAAAAAATCATCCTAAATGGTGTAATGACAGGCTCAGTAAACTAAGTTACTGAAGGTTAACTGAAAGACAGAAGAAAATCATTCAATAAACCAGGCATAAAAAGACAGACACTTCATTAAACCAGGCGTAAAAAGACACACTTAATCAAACCAGGCGTACAAAAGACAAACACTTCATTCAACCAGGTGTAAAAAGACAGACACTTCATTAAACCAGGCGTTGAAAGACAGACACTTACAAACAGGATTTGCCACCCACATGAAAAGAGTGGCTGATTCGACTTTATGGAAAGAAGAAAAGCACCATCCCCAAAAGACTTCCTGACATAAAATTAAAATCCAGCTGCTAGAAACAACAGAGAAGCGACATTCTGGTTTCTTGATCACTTGCGAGAACAGACAACGAGCACGTAATGAAGGCAGATCCTGGGCTTCTAACACCCAAACAGGTATCCCTAAAGCACATGCACAGCTCACTTGTGTTTCCAAGCATTTGAAGCATCTACATGAAGATACTGCCCCCCCCCCCCCTCCCCCCCCCCCATGTGTATTCTGGCATGTTAAGGATCCACCACCTTTTCAGAGATGCCCTTCGTTTTGGACAATATGCACACAGTAACCATCAATCTGTGACTGAAAGTTTGGTACATCTTCAGTCTGTGACTGAAAGTTTGGTATAGTTTCAATCTATTACTGAACGTTTGGTATATCTTCAGCAGGCAAGAGGGCTTTATGGAGCATACCACGTGATCAGCCATTCACAACAGACAATGTTCTTGCATACAAGCTATGGGACTGAAGTTGACAAGGCAAGAGCCCTGACACGGCTCCATGCAGCTGGCTGGGACATAAACAATAAGAAACAAAGCAAAATGGTTCTTCAAAACTTGGCAGCACTGACGCCTTATTCTGTTCTCTGAACAACCACCATTTTTTCCCCCCCAAAGAAAGCGAAAAGAGAAGACAGATTGATGAAGTAAACTGGGGATGGAATATGGAATGTGTGTGTGTGTGTGTGTGCGCGCGTGTGTGTAAAGTGTGCGCGCGCATGCGAGTCTGTGAGTAATGGAATTTTGTTTCAGGGCTCATGTCAGCCAAATCATACTTTGGGGTGTATGAAGATAACGGATATGGGATTTTGTATCTCTAGATGCAGAGCAGTTACCTCTTTATCTTTGCTTGCCTTTCAAACACATCCTAGTCCTCATGCCCCTCAACCTGATCCCAAATCCTCCGTTGTGGATGCAGGTGGCTGTTGTCACGTTTGTGCACATACACGTTTCTGTGTGTGTGCATGATACATATGCACCTCATAAGCCCTGGAAGTATAGTGGCACTACATGGAGATATACCATCCTCGTCCTCGTTACTGTTTCCCCCTTTTTTCTACTCTTCCTGTACAACCCCTGCACATGAATATTGCCAGACTTGTTCCACGGTTAATTAAATCTACTTGTGTAGAGAAATCCATCTAGACTGTACTTTGAACATCTTATGGGTTTGATCACTATCATGTATACTTGAATACATCATACGTATCATAGAATGGTTTACTCTTCCACTTATCTCCTTTCCTGTATCTTCAAGTTGATGGAGATGGTAATGGGCTGCTTCCATATGGAGGAAGGAGGAGGTACCAAGGTGGAGTGGTGAATCCATTTTGTATTTCTTCATACAGAAAACTGTACAATATATGTAATGTGATACCTGCTTTTCACAGGAATTATCACCACAAGCTAATATGTGACAGTGTGGTCAATATGTAGAACAATGTCCATTACATTCCACTGACTGTTTTGTAGTATGCTATCGTTTTAAACTTGAATTAAAAAAAATGCTGTTGAACCAATTCAGTGTGCTAAAGCTGACTGAAGTGTTAACTTATTTGTCCAAGAGTATAGTGTACTCCACAGTAAGCACTAATCATAAGAGACAGGCCAGCTGACAAATGGCATAAGGCTAAATGCCATGCTTACCGGCACTAGCAGTAAGCACTAATCAATCGAGACAGGCCAGATGACAAAGCACAGAAAACTAGTTGCTGTCTTTACCTGTGTGAACAGAAAGCAATAGTAATAAAAGACAGGCCAAATGACAAGGGACAGAAGGTTAATCACTGTTTCTGCCTGTGTTAACAATAAGCTGGACAGAGGGCTAATGGCAGTGTTTACCTGTGTTAACAGGTACAGCCTCCACCGCCGACTCCAAATCGGTGATTTCTTCAGCCATCCGCAGCGCCATGGAAATCATGTCTTCTTCTCCGTCCTTCCTTGGGTCAGCCGCATAGTGTCTGCATCGCCATCGTCATCATTGTCCTCTGGAGCTGGTCTTTTTTGGGACTCTGGTGCATCAGGAAAACAAGGCTACGAGAATGATGCAGTCTTTCACTGCTTGTTTATAGTCAAGCTATGATGCTGATGTAGTCAATCACTGCTTGTTTACAGTCAGGCTACGATACTGATGCAGTCAATCACTGCTTGTTTACAGTCAGGCTACGATACTGATGCAGTCAATCACTGCTTGTTTATAGTCTTCAGGAACAAGGCTACGAGAATGATGCAGTCGTTCACTGCTTGTTTAAGGTCATCAGGAACAAGGCTATGATACTGATGCAGTCATTCACTGCTTGTTTATAGTCAGGTTATGATACTGATTCAGTCAATCACTGCTTGTTTTTAATCATCAAACAAGGCTAGAGAATGATGCAGTCGTTAAAGCTTGTTTGTAATCATCAGGACAAAACAATGAAATGACAAGGACACAAGAATGCTGTTTCTTGGAGAGCAAATGCAGGTGCTCTGACCAACAGTGACACTCCTTGCCACCTGATGTTAAGTCAATCTGCTGGTCTGCGTTTCGTTGCAAACATCCGATACGTAGAACAACAGTAAGGACTACAACCCTGAGGTAATCGAGTGACCGCGAGACAGCATAAACTTTATGACAAACTATGCCGATAAAGTAGTAAGAGAAAAAAAAAAAGCAAAACAAAAAAACAACAAAGAGCTACTGAAACATACCACTGTGTTTCAATAACCAATAAAAAAAAATTTGTTTATAAGAACCTCTTTTGATGTGACTGTAGTTTGTGCCCTCTAGGCTCTCTGCATTTGATGGCAGACAAAAAAATTTCCTCCCCCAAACAACTGTCAAAAACATTTCAGCGTTGGTGTAGCAAACCACTCTCCTGAAAATACCTTAATTTAAGGCTGAAAAGTGCAAACCAAAATGGGAGTTTGTATATACTCCCTGTTGCTAGTATACTTACCATGGCCAACATAGCATTCACGCAGTTTTGTCACTCGCCAGGCCGAAGTTTTGTGTGCTATGCATTAATAAAGACAGGTATTCACGTGATCCCACCCGCTTCCGCCTAGAAGAAGCCATGTCAACCTCCCGAACCTCATTCATCGAGGCCTGCGCGCAAGGTAACCCCAGAACCTTGGCGCTATGGGGAGGCAGGGCGGGCATTAGATCTACATGGTAAGTATACTAGCCAAACAGGGGAGTATAATACAAACCCCCATTTTGGCGTCATATAACTTACCATTCAACCAAGAAGCAGAATTCATAGGAAAAGGAGAGGCGAGTCCCTAGGATCCTGGGGTTACCGAAATGGATGCATTACCCGCCACAAAGGATTCCCATTAGAACCATCAGCCCCTGTCATGGGGCTTCCCTTAAATAAAAATTTTATGAAGGGATTCCGAACGCCAGAAGGCTGCCTCCTGGAGTGTCGCTTGGGAACAGAGTGCTGGAATGCTGCCGAAGCGGCGAGCGCTCTGAGCTCATGACCCGGGGACAAGACGGGAGGTCCTTGGATGCCTGGAATAGGCCGTCTGACCGTCTTGGAAGCCACCTAAACAGTGCCACTGAGATGTTTTCCGTGTTTACGGGGTGATGGAAATAAGGAGACGTCCTTGCGAAACGCCCTGGGCGCGACGTTTCCAGTAGTGTGTTAGACCTCGAGAGGGGCAAAGGGCTATTCCAAATACTCCCCCTAGTGTATCCGCCAGCGGGCGGATGACGGGTAAGGAGAGGCACTACCGGGTTCTGGTTCTTAGCTAGAAATTCGGAAGGAACTTAAGAGAGACAGCCGTCTCTGTGGAAGGCAATGTCTCTGGGGTCCCCCTAAGGCATGGATCTCGCCCTCGCCTTCTGCAGAAGCGAGGGCGAGGAGGAAGGTAGTCTTCAAGACAATGGTCGAAGGGAAGGAGGAGACAGCCTCAAAAGGGGTTTCCTGAAGACGTCAAGTAGGAAGAGTCCAAAAGGGAACATGTCAGGATTGTCCTCACGAAGAGCAGCCCTCTGAGATCTCTCTGAGAAGGAAAGTCGATTCTCAAGGAAGGTCCCGCCCATTTGGCGGATGGTCCGTGCAGATGGCCGACCTGTAGCCGCCAGCCCCGATGGAGCTTAGCATAGAGGTTAATGTGGGACAGGGGAAATGTCCTATCTGGGATATTGGAGGGGCGTTGTGAGAGACAGAATTGTCTTCGCACCATGAGACCCATGTCCGCCATCTTGTAAATGTAAAAGGGACTCTGTGCTAGCTCTGACGAGAGGACATGCTTAGGTCTCGGAGTTCCTGAAGGCCCCACGATAGAGAGGATATTGAGACGGACTTGGGACCTGTCCGTTCGAGAGTTGATTGTACTGCTCGCACCCCCTGGCACAGATGCCAGGCGTGAGCGAAGCATCTGGGGATTGGCGTGATGGAGACCAACCGGGGTACCTAGCATGTCCCCACCTGTGTTTCAACCGAAGAGGTGCTGAGTGAGGGACCTTGAGGTCCGTAAACCAGGACTGAGTGGCCACCACGGGCTATGGAATGAGCCTGGTCCGCCTCGAGTCCGCCTTCCTGATCACCTTGTGAGGATCGGAAGGGAGGGAAGCCGTAAGCTATGGCCGGACCAGGAAGGATAGGGCGTCGATGGAGGAAGCCCGGGGTCCGACAGGAGACACAATACACTGGCAGACACGATAGTTGAAGAACCCGTGTAGCAAACAGTCGATCATGGTTCGAACCAAGTTTCCCACACACGTTGTTAGGGTAAATGCATGCTGAGTGGTCATTCCGTGTGGGAGAACAGACTTGGATAGGCTGAGAGTGTCTCCAGTATATTGTTGTCCTCTCTGGTGTCTCGTCAAGGGGGAACCCCTCTGTGACACCAGTGGAGAGGCGCCCTCTGTACCGGAGGAGAGCCGATGGATTCCCCGTGCCCCCTCCCCCCCCCCATTTGGTGATGTAAACAATCTATACCTAAGTGTTGGTCCTGAAAGAAACGAACGTGGAGACTATGGACTGAAGTTGGAGGAGGCAGCCTGACCGCCTCCAAGTTCCAAGAATGTTTAAGTAAGACGAGCATCAGAGATCCCAAACCCCCGTGGCGTGACTGCTCTCCAAATGGCCCACCAGCCCGTGTTGGAGGCGCAGTGTAAATTCCAGGCCGGAAGGGAGGGAGATGGAACTCCGGGGGCCAGGTGAATGGCTGAGCCAATCCTCCGTGGCCCAAACGACCAGAGGCCCTAGGGGAATGGTCAGTTCCACTGTCTTGGTCGGACCATACGGCGAACTCCTCTGAAGCTGTCGCTGGAACTCTCCCTAGGGGAAGAAAGGAGACTTGGACTCCATCATCCCCAAAGACGAAAGTGTCCCTTTTCCGAAGTAAGGGGAAAAAAAAAGAGTCAAGGTGGAGATGAGGTCCACTAGCGAGCGAACTCTCCGGGTCGGGGAGACTACCATGGAGTTGTGTCGACGCTCAGCCCAGATGTGAGATCGCTGACTGAGGCTGAGCTCCATTTGAGGGTTGGTGATGAACCCCAGAGAGGAACAAAGGTGTAGTAGTTTGGAGGGTGGGATGGCCAGGCCTAAGTGGGAGCCCAGTTGAGGTAGTTAAGGTTGAACTAGTTGTCACTCTCCTACCCATCTTCTTGAAAAGACTGAAACACGAACGCCGTAAAAAGATACTGAGCCATGCCTTGTGTGCCATAGCGCATATGTGTTGTATTCCGAGCCCATAGATCAAATGAGGCATCTTTTCACACTGAACCATAGAACGTAATTTGTTTTGGGATCCTAGCAACCAGTACTGCTTACCTTGACCCCAGGTCCTGAAAGCACACTTTCCTGACATATCGATTGCCTGAGCACCGACGAAATATGCGGAAGCAATACGCTTTTGACCAAACGAACTAGGAAACTAGACGAACCTTGAGAAAAAAATCAATTGCTTCAATGCGAGCGTCGCTGCTAGGTCTAGGGCCGTTTGTCAGGAGCCCCATTGCGAGCAATTCAGTGCAAGTACAGACTGCTTCCAGTTCTACTGGAACCCCGACTTGCAGCGAGACGTTAGTAGCGACTTGAAATAGGAGTATAAGGATAGTCACCATGGCTACTCCCCAGTTACCTCCGGGAGACCGTGTCTGCTGCGAGAGAGGGGATATTAAGGGCGTTTTGGCGGCCGAGTGCGTGTGCAGGTGACTGCCTGGGATAGGGTTGAACGGAGTCAGGTCTCCTGGATGGCATTCGAATAGCACCAACAGCGACTGTCCTCCCAGGATCAACCGCCAAGGCCGACTTGAGCCCTGGGAGGGTTGACCGGACACACGCCTGAGAGAATTTGCCGGATAGTACAGCATCTCCTCTACTGCAATCAGGCATTAAATATGACTCCCCTGGCTGCGCTGTTCCCGCCGCAGCCGAAGGTGATCGATATCTTGTGAATAAGAAAGCGCGCATCAGGGGGTCGCCAAAAATGCTACATCCTGTCCTCTCAGTGTCGTCAGCGTCTAAGACACAGAGCCTGCCGTAGTCCTTGAGGCGAAACTCCTGACTGACTGGGGCACGTTAGGGGCGACAAGAAGTCAATCCCCACGGAGGGACGGCCTAGGGGCACCCCCTGGCGAAAGATGCCGAATCTGTCCCACAGGATGAGGGTCCCGGGGGCACTATCCTTGGCCCGTGATAGCAGCAGGGGAACCCGGCGTAACGGCCAAAGGAGAAAATTTGTTCATTTCCTTTAACAACATATCCTGTCGCCAGTCTTTCCCAAGTGAAAAGTTCACCAGACTGGGGAAGGGACCCTCAACCCCATCCTAACTGTGGTCAGGGTTCCTGAAAGGGATTTCAGATCCACCTTCAGGGCCAGGACAGGGGTGCGGGGATCCCCCGCCTCGGTTTGGGTATGGGGGAATACGAAGGAGCGGTCCCGGTGGCTACATACTCGGCAGGTAACTAGGGGATCGCCGATCACAGCGCCCTAGAGGGAGGGGACCCAGGTCGATCCACTGAAAGAAGCCGGATCCACAAATGCGACCGAATGGAGTCAGAATGGGGTCAGCTCCCTAAGCCCAAAACTTTCTCTCCGGGGGCATGAGCACCGGTCCCCGGAGTACGCAGGCTGTGGATCGCCCTGGGCACGTTATCCTCCTCGGGACACGGTAACCTGGGGTCAACCATGGGTGGTAGCGAGAAGGCAGCCCTCGTAACCCGCCCCGGGAGTCCACTTCTGCCTCCTGCGTCTCCCGGTTTGGCGGGCCATGCCGGCCCCCTTCATGCAGGTGGCCGTGGGTGCATTAGCCGAGCCCCCCTGGCCGCGTGGAAGCGGACTGGAAGGCTTCAGTGACGTGACCACCTCAAGGGACCAAAGGTTTCCCCCTAGTCCCGCTGTCAACCTCCCCCCGGAGGAACGGGACTGGCGGACGTTGCCCAATAGGGGAGCGAAAGAGAAGTCCGCTCCACCAACGTCCTGTACCCCCAGGGGAAATGCGACAATCAGATTCGGGGTGTTCGTCACGTCGGGGTGAGGGCGCAGATCCACCGAGTCGATGCCTGCGTACCCTGACCCTGATTGTGTCAGTGGGGGAGTCCCACCAAAGACTGCCCCCACACTCCTCCACTGGAGTGATGAGTACGGTCCCGTGTCCAGTGGGGCTGCACTTGGACACAAGGTTGGGAAGCGGATGGGACTAGCGTGACGTAATGGGGGGCCAATCAGCAACGCATCAGTCTCATCTGATACGAGTGAGCGGGTGGTGAATTCCCGGCAGCAGTCGTCACCCCGTGCCGGTACCCGCACCGCGTAAAGTTCCTCCGGCCGATGGTCGCGACGCTGCCTGATAGAGATCCCGTGTCGACCGAAGACGAACAGGCGATTTGGCCAGTTGCGGAAATTTGAACGGGCAGGTCATTCAAGGGGAGCCGTGGCCATTGGATTTCTACAGTGTAGAAAAAAAACCGTGGCAATATAGCTGATTGCCTGTTAGCTTTATTCCGAAACGCAACGATCGTGGCGTCGGCCGGACGGGCAAGGAGGTATCGTAAACCGATGGCCGCTTCCCCTGCGCGAACCCTCCTCCACACCGGCCGTAGACGCTACATCATAGCTCTCAGCGGTTTCCCCTGGAATCGACAACGTGGTCCTCCGGGCAAGAGCGAACTCTTTCTCCCGAACAGAGACGATCTCGAACCCGTTAATGAATGGCCTTCACCATGTTATGGCATCTGGTGCGAACCAATCACGGAACGCACGATCAATCGCAAAGAGAGACTAAGAGGTGGATCGAGGATAGTAAAAAGCTCGAACCACCGTCGTGATGGGCAACTGGAATGTGCGGTAAATAAGATGGAAAACTAAAAAGTAAACACGAGTGCCGAGAAGAATTCAACAAACCGCGAGAAACATTGATCAGAATAACTAATGTTTTTACTAATATGGGTACTTAATAAGTGTGCAACAAAGTTGGTAGATTCAAGAGATCGCAAAGAGACAATCTCTCTATAACCTGTAAAAATGAAAATAAGGTACATGAAATTGAGCCCAGGGAAGGGAAGCCGAGTACGCCGAACAGTGTTGAGGTCAGGCAAACATGGGCGGAGCACTCAAAGCAAAAAAAATAAAACCGCGTGCACAATCGAAGATGGCGGATCATTGACCGGAAGGATCAACGCAAGCAGTGACGGTCAATGGCGCACAAGAGTAAAACCCCTTGTGTACCTTGTAATAATGCTAAGGAGTAATAAAAAATGGCACCAGTTATATGAGAGATCGGTTTTCCAGTGATAAATTTGGTAAAAAATAAATGCCACCAGTGGGCAGATCAAGAGGTCGTACTTTTCGAAGAACAAAAGAACGGAAGGCGTAGTCGCTTCGAGTGCCGAGACAAAGGCCACAAGGCGAGGATGCGCAGTAAATAGGTATAATAAACGCACCAAACCAAAGCCCCACCGGCCAAGAGTAAAAGGTGAAGCGAGAACCACAACAATAAGCAAAACACAAAGCTATCTTAACACAAGCGGCAAAGAGAAGGCGAACAGAGCACATAAGACCTTTTATCTTGCGCTTGGACCTGGCAGGCCGAGAGAGAAAGAGGTACGGGAGGTTGACACTGTCTTCTTCCAGGGCGGAAGCGGTGGGCATCACTGACTGTCTTATTACTGCATTAGCCACACAAAAACTTTCGGCCTGGCAGGCTGACTAACTGCCCGTGAAAGCTATTGTCTGAATTGGTAACAGTATATGACCAAACAGCATTATCAGATCTCAAGTCCGTTGTGTTTGTTTTTTACGGCTTACAAACCTTGGAAGCAAAGAGCGAGATGACCAGTACATAGGCAGTTGACCACAATACGTGGAGGCAGTTGACCACAATACGTGGAGGCAGTTGACCACAATACGTGGAGCAGTTGACCACAATACGTGGATCAATTCCCGTTTTCAGAAAAAGGACTGACAACACTGGTCAGTCAGTTATCAGCATCAGCAAACATACATACACACTGGCAGCAAAACTGTATCCTCAGCTACATTCTTATACACAATTGAGTGCGATTTCTTCTCTCAGGATTCTTTCTTGGAAAGCTATTCTTTTCAAAACAGCATCCAACTTACGTAACTACGTCTAGTGCTCTAAAAAATGAAAAACAAAAAATCTCCACACACATGCCTATAATTTAGTAATTATAAAATGTTAAACACATACAAACCATGGCAGTTGAAAGATTAATGAAATGCAAAAATGTCCTAAACAATAAAAAAAAAAACAACAACCCTGTTCTGTGAAATAAATGTAAAATATAAGTGAAGACTTTCATTTATGACCCAGGCCAGAACATGCACAGGAGTAAAGTAGAAACAGTACCTGTTTACCAGAACTGCCTACCCTAAAATCGCCTATGGTGTATGTTCGCACATAAACATGTGTATTCTGGAAAAAATGGTGTGTTTCAAGTTTGCTTTGAAGCAGTTTCAATAAATACTCAAACCTAATATTTCATCAGTTAATCACATTTTGTGTTTTTTACAAGCTAATACGATTCAGCTGTGCCGACTAAAAATGGCGCCAAGCACAAACGGTAGAAAGGATATGACTGCGCAGTCCTTATAAATAACATCCAGTGAGAAGAGTCCACAGATTCAGAATTCAAGCAATGTCTGATGTCGTGTACAAAACGAAACTCTCCTAGAATTTTTGCTTGGCTTTTTTTTCCATTTAAGAGATGTAGTGTCGTATTCTGTATAAAATGGCATACAAAACACACCAAAAGCGTATGGTAGGCAGGTCTGGTTTACCAACAGTAAGACAAAGGTCTGAAATTTTCTGTCCCTCTCATGATACTGACTGCGGACTTCCGACAGGGTCTCCTCCTCTGTGTCACTGTCTGATTCCATGGTCCCCTCCTCTGAAACAGCGGCAGCCATCTGAAGCAGTTCTGCCTCTAGGGGTCCGACGGGGTCTTGTCCAAGATCTCCTGCGGCAGAATGGCACCCCACAGAATGAAGACTTCCTGCTCCCACCGAGTGGAGACGAATTGAAATTAAAGACAAGAAAAACCCACAGTTCGCTTCTGCGTCCTCATGTATCAAAAATTATGTTTATGAATAGCTCTGAGTCACAACAACGTTCATCTTTTGAAATTATCAGGGCCTCTGTTCATGCAATTCATTTCAGAAAACGGTGGGACACATCAACCTCTGTAACTGACATCAACTGAAATCTGAAGAAGTTCAGCTGAACAATTACAACATATTTTGAGTGTCCATCTGAAAGTTTTGTTTCCCTTTCCAGCTTCATCTCCCTTTATCAAAAGCAGGAAGTGACAAAGTCAGTAATTTCTGAAAGCCTTAGCCTACTTCACTGACCCTCTAAAATCTAATGGGGACTTCCTAAAAAAAATCCCCAAGTGAGGGTTCCATGGATTCCATAAACAAACAAGTCACAGCAAGCCTACTTGAAAAAAAAAAGTCTTGTTTTAGATTTTAATGCCATGCCCCCCCCCCCCCCCCCCCCCCCCCCCCCCCCCGATATTCCAGCTAATGGCATGACGAGGGAATAATGCCCCTGGCATCCCCTTTTACCTCGATCTGTTTTCATGATCCCACTGGCAGACTTGCGGTGGTGGGGATGAAGATGGGATGGGTATAGGTATGGGCATGAAGACTGGCGTGGGGCTGGGGAGGAGTACAGGGCCATGGGGCGGGCAGATAGACAGGCACGGGACTGGCACCAAGGCCGGCTTCTGCTTCACTTCCTCTGGAACAAAAACAACCGTTAACATTCCTGTCCTTCTCCTATAATACAGATATGTTTCTGTGTGCTGTCCGGTGCTTTCTCTTTGTACTCATTTTTAATGCCAGAGCTTTGTTCATATTCATGTATCAAAGCAGAACATCACCTATAAAGAACAACTATACCACTAAATTGCATGCCATTAATTATCCTGTCAAAGTCATCTAATCATGTTGTTTATAAATTTAGTCTATCTGACCGTTAGGGTTGCAAGCAGCCAATACAAACTGGACTTTGTCAGAATTACAACACCAAGATGAAACTCTTCTGTGAGGTTATGTCCTGACACTAACACAGTTATGAACATTGATCATCATCCATGTTTTAGGCAGGTCAATAAACTATACAGCTAATCTCCTTTAAACAATCAGCAAGCACTTCAAGCGGCACAAAATGTTCAACCAATCTTCAGTAAAACGTTTTGTTTCTGCTATCGCATATATCCCAACAATCAATAATGATATACAAACAGGGTTCCTACAGACTCCCAAGAACAAAATTCAAGGAGTTTTCAAGGAGTGTTTATTTTATTTCAAGGCAAGAGATGGCACAAAAATTACACCATTGTTCTTTTAAAACTTCATTTTTTTCTATTGTTTATGTTAAAAAAAAACAACAACAAAAAAACATGGAAAAACATATTTGGCCAATTTCGAAGCTCTTGTGTGATTTGGGGACCACAAAAGGTGGCAAAATTATGAAAATTGAAAAAAAAGGTTCATGACAAGAACTGTATTTGTATCATAGCAGACATGTTAGGCACTTGAAGCATGACTTTTCTTGTTTTGCTGAGCTATAGTAATGCAATGACAAAAGGATTTTTATACACTGTTTTGCTGAGCTAAAGTAATGCCATTACTAAAGGATTTTCATATATCTAAACTGCTTTTTTTTCAATAAATTATTTTATTATAATTTTTTTCCATATGGGGGCCATCAGGCTTCACGTTTCATTGCTTTCAAATTATTCCAATAGAAATAGCAAATGGTACTTGCTGTTTTGACTTACATAAAATAAAATTATATTTGCATGCAGAAATCATTTCTGATCAAAAGAAAAAACAGTTTCCAAGTTAGCTAGTCTGGATCCCGTGATATTGAATGAAAGTGAGGTGCAATGCCAAATGTCGCCAAATACCTTGATTTTCCCTCACCACACTGAAATCCTTTGGCGACTTGACCATCTGGAAACATTGTTTGAAAAATCTGAGAATTCTGTTCACAAGAGCTGAAGCTTTGGTGCGCGTTTACAGTGTTCAGTGTCCACAGAATTTCAGATTTCAGCACATCTGTCTTTGAGCAAAACGAGTCCACTGTGGCTGAAGAGCTGGTACTGGATTCGCGCACGGACACATCACGATCAGGATTTAATGACGACACAACATTCGCGTTCAACACTGCTGCTGCCGTCTTGTTCGTAAGAAAGTATGAGATGGGTATCGCTGCTGAAGATCTCACTGCCAGTAGAGCCACGTGCTTTTTTTTTTGCTGTGGCTAGTCAGGGCACTCTCGCCCATTACTCGCACATCGAAACTTTTTTTTGCAGACTGTGCACTAGCAGGCATGTTTGTTGGCTTTGTCTTCTCTCGGCCTGTCAGAAAACTCAGGTTAATCCAACCACAGACGGTTGAAAGCACGTTCCCCCCAGGCATTTTCAAGCTCCGTTCACAATGAACTGAACAAGCCGGAAGCGTAAGACCTTTTCTTCGCGCATGCGTAGAATTTAAAAACTGCGGAAGTTACAAATTATCTCCCTTGGTTCATTCTTTAGCAGACGACAACGTGGGATCGCGATAATGTAAAAATTTTGAAAATAATTTTTCATCAACCCGAACGCATAAAAATCAAACTGCCGTTTTTTTTCTTGCCACATTAAAAATATTTTGGAGACAATGGTTTGATTTTCAAGGGTTTTCAAGGTTTGGTCAACATAACCACATTTTATTGATTTTCAAGGTCTTGAAATTGGCTCTCAGAAATCAAGGAGTTTCAAGGAGCGTACGAACCCTGTACAAATCAAGTACCTGCATGCATCTGCTGATTTAACGCTAAGCCACAGAAGACTGAATACTTGTTTACTGCCTACTTTCTGGCATAATTTGAAACCAATAATCACACTGTCATAATCGCCCCCCCCCCCCCCCCCCCCCCCCCCACCAGCAAGACAATGTGAAGCAGGAGATACCAAGGGACATTTGCGTTTGATCAAAAAGCTTTGTTCAGAAAGGTAGCGTGGAGAAAAAGGCAGATTAAAAGTCGAGTGGGAAAAGGCCAAGGGAGAAAAAAGGCGATTTTTTAACATTTGATTTTTGTTTTCTTTCTTTCCTTTTTCTCTCCCCCCCCCCCCCCCCTTTTCTTTTCGAGTAGCCAAACCAGCCTAGCTCACGGGGGAAAAAAAAAGTTAAAGCCAAACCTAAATCTTTCTGAACAGAACTTGATTTAGGTATTGTAGCGCAGTAAAGTACACAAACACAGAAGTCTTGGAAATTTCACTATGGTGGCAGAAAGGTTAAGAACACAGTCTGAAATCTGTTGTCATGAACAAGATTGTTCTAACATGCAGTGTACAAATGTCATTACCAAGTGCTTGCTTTGTCTGAGGCATGTCCAATAGAGCATGTGGGGAAAGGTTTTTTGTTTTTTTTTTAAAATCTGAAAGAGTGGTTTGCCCAACAGAGTCTGTGGGAGAAGAATTTTCATCTGGAAGAGAATGCGGGAAGCAATGCGGGAAGCAACTGGGTAGTGCTGAAGTGCAGGGGAAAAAAAAAAACGTATGGTCATCTCAGCAAACTCACAGAAAATGTTGCTAGCCTAATGGATATTCTGAATGGATCTGGCTGCCATACTAACACTTTCATCACCTCTGAAGGCCCAATCTAATAAGGCAAATGTTACAGAGACTGTCTGTTTTGTGACCAAACGATTAAAGAAAAGCATGAAATGTTGTAAGACACTGACAGTGGGTAGCCCGACACAGCCTTATTCTGACCGGAATATCTTGGTCAGCAGGATCTGTTGTGTCACTTTTTCCGACTTGAAAAAAAAAAGATGTTAAAAAGAACATGAAGAGGAATTTAATGTTTCACAAGCACTATAACGCCAACACTTAACGGAGCTGAGGATGGGGTATGGGACAAGGGCATGTGGAGGGTGGAAAGGTCCAGGGATGGATACGGAGCTGAGGATGGGGTATGGGACAAGGAATGGACAGAAAGAAATCAAAGAGCCCCCCCCCCCCCCCCCCCCCCCCAACTGATTTGCAACTGTTTCCCGACAGCACTGCACATTCTCTCTTTCTCCTGCCCTTCGTCTTCTCCGCTGACCCGTCTGGCACTCTTTGCTCTGGGCGTGGGGTCGGCAGGAGGTGGCCTTGGTCTGTGTGAACGGTTTGCACATCAAGGCTTTGTTCTTCACCGCCTTGGGCTGGGGGGGCTGGATGATGATCTTCTGCTGCACGGAACCACTGCCAGGGGAACTGCCAGTTGTGGTGGTCGGGGTCTGCGAGACAGGGGGAGACTTAATAATAATAATAATAAGGAACATTTAGTGCGCTTAATCTTAAACAAAAGCCCTAAGCGCTTACAGCAATAAGCCCTAACACACACACACACACACACACACACACACACACACACACACACACACACAAACACACACACACACGCACACACCCACACACCAGCGAAGGAGCAGAAAAATTATGTTTTGAAGAGAGTTGTTTTGAGGGAGGACTTGAAAGAAGAAAGACTGTTTGAGTTTCGGAGTGCAGAAGGGAGATTGTTCCAGCAGGAAGGAGCCTGAAAAGTAAAAGAACGTTCACCAAGTGTTCTGGCCCGAAAACGAGGGATCTGCATAATGCGAGTGTCAGAGGAAGAGCGAAGCTGTCTGGAAGGAGTATAGGTCGACAGAAGTTTAGAGAGGTAAGATGGAGCGAGGCCATCCAATGCCTTGTAACAGAGCAAAGAAAGTTTGTACTTGATGCGTTTTTCAACAGGAAGCCAGTGCAAAGATTTAAGCAAGGGAGAAACATGAGAGGTTTTCGGAGATTTCGAGACAAGGCGAGCAGCATTATTTTGGACTTTCTGCAATTTTGCAAGAAGATTCTGTGGACAGCCAGCAAGAAGAGAATTACAGTAGTCAAGTCTTGAAAGAATGAAAGCAGAAACCAGAGTCTTGGTGGCTTCTTCAGACAGAAGGTGGCGCACAGAACTGATTCGCCGAAGCTCCAAGTAGCAGGCACGGCAGATAGAAGAAATCTGATTTTGAAAAGAGAGTGTCTGATCAAGTACAACGCCTAGATTTCGCACAGTGGTAGAGGTCTGAATGAGAGAGGTACCAAGTTGGACAGAAGAAGGAACAGAGATTGTAGACATGAGCCGTTTTGGGAGAATGAAGATCAGTTCAGACTTGTCACGTTTTGACGAGTATTTTATTCTAGAAACAAGAACATCAGCTCATAACAAAGGTTGCAAACCAATCTTACACTATGAAGTGTAAAAGTATATGTCGTCCACAGCTGTTGACTTTGGGGAAGCAAAATATGCAGTCCTACTTGAACGGGAGATGAGGGTAAAGTGTATTTTTCTCCAGACATCATAGTGGCCATCGTTAAGTAGGAACAGAAACTTGTCAATACATGGAAACAGCCAAGCGCATGAGGACTAGAAACTTCTTTCAACTTACACACACACACATATATATATATATATATATATATATATATATATATATATATATATATATATATATACACACACACACAGGGTTCATACAGACTTGGAGAAACAAAATTCCCATCCTTCTCCCAACCCCGGCATCGGTTTTCCCAACCATGTTTCATCTCATACTTACATATGGTAACAGGGGCTTCTGAAGAACAGAAAGCTAGAATGCGCGCAAATGTCGATCAATGGTGATCCTCTTGGCAAGAACAATAACTCTTAACAACAAATGGTTACACTCCACAAGTAGAGCAAACTGTCAGTCGTGATGTCGATGATTTTTGGACAATTAGAATTCATTTGTTCGTGCCTTTGTTGTTTGGTTTTCTATCTCTTTGGTTTTGAGGATGCTTGTTTGAGTTTTTGAAGATGCATGTTCAATTTTCCCAAACCTTCCCAACCCACAGACACCAAATGCCATTTCCCCAAAACTTTCACAACTGGGAGAAGGACCATCCATTTTTCCCAAACCTTCCCAACTATTCCCAACCTGTGGGAACCCTGAAATATATATATATGTAGATCTGCAACGAACCATCACCTACGGTGCAATATGGAAATGACTCAAGCAGGTGTGTCTTTTTTCATTTTTTCAAAACAAGTCTCTCTCTCTGTGTGTGTGTGTGTGTGTGTGTGTGTGTGTGTGTGTGTGTGTGTGTGTGTGTGTGTTTGTGTGTGTGTGTCTCTCTCTCTATATATACAGGGGTGGGAACTGGTAACAGACAAAAAAGAGGAAATCTAAGGGGGTCCGGGGGCATGCCCCCCGGAAAATATTTTTCTTAAGGATGCATATCTGTGCAATCTGGTGTATTTTGGGCAAATAAATGAAACATTCAGAGAGCATAAAATATGTTTTTTTTTGGGCACGGTTTCATCTATAGATCACATGCAAACATTACAAAAATACTCACCCTACTTCGAAAAAAAGAACATTGAAATGAATGCCTGCTTTCGTTTACTGGATATCCATTTCACGTGGTCTTGCAGTGCAACAAGCCCACGACTGGAGTAGTTGACTTCTTTTTCACACAGAGAACAAAAAGCGAGTCCAGGAGCCAGAATTTTTCTCATGAATGTACACAGCCTTTCGTTGTCTGCTGTCTTCTCCATCCACTCCCATCTCCATGGATTTTTTATGTTGCTTTCGTCAAATTTCTGAAGCCCGCGCTTTACAATGTCTCGTCGGCACGCCATTTTTGAATGTATCCCACAGTTCTTAGCGCCGGATATAGGCCTACTGTATCCTGCTAGACAGGCCATCTGATTACCCAAATCGACCGTAACCGAACAAGAGGTAGGCCCTATCTCCACGAATTTCATTTTCCGAGGAAATAACATTTCAAATCCGAGGAAATCTTTTGCTTCTACCGCGGAATTCCGCGGATCCGAGGAGAATTCCCACCCCTGATATATATATATACACACACACAGACACATTCATACATATATGCTTCATGATTTGATTAACTTGTACAAAATGCTGCTATGACAAGCCTGGAGCATGTTTTCAAGGTCTAATAAACATGTTTATACATCCTTCTTTACTCTTCGGCCATGGGTCAGAGGTCCACCATCATTGAGATTGTAGCATATTTTCAATCCCACAATGCACGCAGCCCCACTCTTGTCTTCAAGGATACACAATAGTACATTCATATAGTTATGATCTAAAGAAACTATTGTTCCACATTTGAGTTAAATCATGCTAGACCTTCGTTCAATAATGCACAGTGAAAAACAAAACAGAGGGTCATTACAGACAGGGTAAACTAGGTCATTATACAGAGGGTATATTTGCTGGACGGTGGGAGGGTGTCAATTTAGGACAAAGTGAAAACTGTTCCAACGAGTGTTTATGTTCGAACGTTAAGTGCTTATAGAAACTCTGTTAGGAGGTCACTCCTGGACAAAACAGTCGTATATTCCAACACAGAAAAATCTGTCTGGGGAAAAGTCATTATGCAGGGGGTCTCTACAGATAAATTTCACTGTAACCTATTCAAGGGAACAGAATGGCAGTAACAGCAGTCATGTTTCATGTTTATTCTTTGTGAAGAAATGGGTTTTGGTTAAACAGAAAGTCTCTCTTTCTCTCTCTCTCTGTCATTATGTGGAAAAGAAACACAACAAAACAGAACCAAACCCTGTGCCTTTGTTGTGAAATTCCATTCAGCAAGTCTGAAGGTTTGTCCAAGTAAAGGTTTCAGTAATTTCTAAGCATCCACAAAGAAGCGCAAACTTAATGTTACAAACTTTTTTTCAATGTACAAAGAACACCATACTTCGAAGCGTTTCACGATATGCAAAGATACTTGTAAATCTATTGTTACTGAACAAAAGGATGGCATGATAACAGGATCAAATTTTCAAGTCACAATGTGCTAATGAGTAACGTTACTGCATTCAATTCAGGTGATGTTTTGGTACTTTGTAAAGGAAGAACAAGGACTGCATATGTTGGACTTGGGACTGCCAGAATCTGTGGCTGTGCACAGGGAAACGAATGAGCTGGCCTGGGAACAGTAACGGTATCGGGAGGGCACAGGTGAGGATACTAAGCTGAAGCCAGATCTCACCTTCCCGCCAGGACTGGTTCCAGACACCACCAAGGGGACCCCTGTGCTGTTTTTGATATTCAACGTCTGGCTACCTGCATATACAGTAAACAGCATTCTCTTTAAAATTTCAAAATGGAGTGACTGACGGCGGAAAACGAAGCAAAATTTAGAAATAGAGTTTGTTACTTACCGCCAATGACATTGACAAACAAAGCACATGACAAGACACGATGCATTAAAACCACTTGGGTCTTCTTCAGGCGAAAAAAAAAAATCACATTTAACATTTGGGACAGTACAAACAAAGAACGAAAAATCTCATCTGTTGTTGTCCATGTGGTGGGGAGAACAGCCGGTAGGTGGAAATCTAATGTCTCAAATGTTAAATGTGATTTATTTTTTCGCCTGAAGAAGACCCAAGTGGTTGAAATGCATCGTGTCTTGTCATGTGCTTTGTTTGTCAATGTCATTGGCGGTAAGTAACAAACTCTATTTCTAAATTTAGCATTCTCTTTAGTTTTTGTTACTAAAACCTTTACACACTTTATAAACAAACTGCCAACTGACAGTACTTCTCTGGGTCCTACCCTAACCTTCGGGTGTATCTTTTTCTTTACTTTCTTCTCTTTCACTCTCATACACTTCATGGAGCTCATCACATCTGCTACTGGATTCTGGCTCATTTTCCAAAGCCTGACCAGCATGCTGAGTGATGCGGTAGGCGTGCACCAGTGAAGTCTCTTTAACCAAACCCTCTTCCCAATTTGTCTTTTTCTTTGACTTGTTCTGCTGGTTGTGAACCTTGCACCCCATGTTCTCATGGCTTCGCAGATGTGGTGTATGATGCGTGGATTAGTGTGCATGCACTGACTTCTGCCTCCTTGACGACACTTAAACTGAAACCCCTTTACTTAGCAATGGTGTAGATGAAACACTGAAATGCTTTCTTTAAAGGTCAACCATTCAGAGTTTGTTCACATTTTGATGTAGTTTTTCCCCGGAGGATCATCCCCGACAAAATTGAATCTGATTACACTTTACCATGTCCAGTAAGATGTGAGGTAACCAAGCAAAAACTAGCAACAAAGTAAATACCAACAAAGACAGGACAAAGTCATGAAGATGACAACAACTATGTTAGAACAGGAGGTCATTTTTAAAACTTCTTGTAACTTTCCAACCAAAGAGCTTCTGGTAATCCCCGCAGAGTTTAAAGATGTTGTACTCAACTTAAGAAATGATAAGGAAAGAAAACTGTATCTTTCCATAGCTGTTCTGTGTCCTACCACACTACATGAAATGAATTATACAGAAAGACAAACAACGGACAGAACAATGCGTCTGCCTAAATGTACAGGAACTGTAAAGTACCCCATATCTTTCTGATTTGAAAAATATCTTAACACAATCTTGATCTCAAAGACTAGCAAAACGAACTCATTCTCTTCCAGATTCCAGTTTCTTGCAGCCCTGAATCTAAAAAGTCATAAATGGTCCCTTTTAAAACAAAATATGATGAACTTTCTAAAACAACAGAAATAAAACAACTGGCTTGGTATTTTCTATTCATAAGAAAGAAAAAATAGCTTAGATAATTTCTTTATGGAGCATTTCTTTTGCTTTCTGATTCTTATCTATTTAAAGCATCATAACTAATTCTGACATATGGATGAGAGTGTAATAAACATACTATAACCAGCTTCCACCACTTTCCAGTCAGTCTGCCTTTGAAGTTACCTTGTGGAGCCAGTGAGATGACGTTGGAGATGATAGGGACAGACACTGCAGATGTTGCTGTCGGCTGCTGCATACCTGGGAGCAGATCATCAATACATCTATCAAGACTGATGTCATCACAGCTGAATGTTGTAACCACATCATCAACACATCTGTTAACCCTCCTTGCGCTGAATTCTGCTTCCTGAATTTCAGCCTCACTGGCTGGATAAATTTTGAGAGCTGCTTCTGAGAAAGTGGGTTAGGCTGGTAAAACACATATTTAAAAACATTACATTTGTTAAATGGTTTTAAGTTTAAACGTTTGGAAAATTTAAAAACATTACATTTGTTCAATAGTTTTAAGTTGACACTGTTGGAAAGGTGAATGACTGCATTACAAGATGATTTTATTTTCATGATGTAGGGCATACTGATGCAAATGAAAGTTGAATTGCAACTGAGTACTGTTTACTTTTAAAAACTAGGCCAATAGCAAAGAGAAAAAAATAACCAATCAGAACTGTGCATCCAAAGCGATAAGAAAAAACTTAAAATATTGGGTCACACACACTGAACAGTTCTCTATTTCCTCTCCCTCTGTCAGTGGTGTGTGTGTGTGTGTGTGTGTGTGTGTGTGTGTGTGTGTGTGTGTGTGTGTGTGTGTGTGTGTGTGTCTCTCTCTCTCTCTCTCCCTCTCTTCTAGCTCCCAAGCATCACTGGGTCAAATCTTCAGATATGTTAAATCAAACTTCAGAATCATACACTTCTGAAGCCCATTTGTTTTCTTCTTCATTAAATAAGTTACCCACAAAGCAATTCTGGTACCATTAGCACTGGCTGAGATCATCAGACATGTATCCTCATTCTCCTAGGTACCCTTGTGAGGAGTTCTTCTGAAACACAACTTACTTCTGTCTCATCAAACATGTATCCTCATTCTCCTAGGTACCCTTGTGAGGAGTTCTCCTGAAACACAACTTACTTCTGTTTGAAGCTTTCCCACGCGTGTTATGTTTGTGGGTTGCCGCCAAAGTGGTGGGCGTGGGTAGTGCGGGTGGTAACGGAGGCTGTCCCTTGGAGAACTGGGACTGAAAGCTCATCACGCAGTTGTAGGAGCAGAAATTGCGCACGGAAGCGTCGCTCATGGTCAGGTGGTATTGGGCCGGTGTGTATTTGTGGCAGTGGTCGCAGGTCACCGCCTGGTTGGATTTGGCCTGGTAATAATTTTCACATCATTTGAGTGGACTTGGCCTATAATCAGCTTTATCATTATTTAATTGTCTTTGACCTAAAAATCATCATTATTATTACTTGATCAGATTTAGCCTGTAAATCATTATCCTCATTGTTTGACTGGCCTTGGCTTGTATGTAACAGAACTGCAAAGATATAAAAATCATCAAGTGAAGCATTTTGACATTTCAGAGTAGCATTCTTTATTTAAACGTACCATGGTGTGTGATATCATCAAAGCTACAGTCAAGATTCTATTTCTGGCTGATTTTTGTTTAAAACATTTCTTTGGCGTCCTCAACTTCTGGACAGTCAGACTCAACAGCACTTTCAGTTGTGCTTTGCTTTACACACAACATAATGGAAGTCTCATTAGTTATAGTATGGTCTTGACTTGATGAACAAAAATCAAAATGGCCATCAACAAAACCAACTGGTAAGGCAGAAAATAGCAATCATCTTCAGCAATTTTTTTTCTTTTTCTTTCTCTCCTTAAAAGGAGCTTGGCCATTTTTTGTCAAAGTAAGTCTACAGTTTAAACATCTACTTTGTCTCTGTTCCATAGACTAAATAGTATACACCATTATGAAGTCTCGTTTTGTTTTGTTCATTTTTGTACTTAAATCTGAAACACTGACCTGCAAGTTGACCCTGAACAAGGACAAGCAGTTCAGACTGCAGAAAAGCTGGTACTTGCTGCTGGAGTCCAGTCGCTCGATCATGTCAAAGTTCTCCCGCTTTGAGCCACACCACGAGCACGACACTACCCTGCGGTGGGTGAAACGGTACTTGGACACGCAGGCATCAGAGCAGAAGCGTTTCTTGTTGCCCTCGAAGAACACTGTGTGGGGAGACGACTCCAAAGAGGAGCAGATGGTGCTGCAGAAGTCGCAGGTGTTGATGTCCAGCTTGTTGGCGTAGCGGAAGGCGGAAAGGCAAGGGTCGCTGCATAGGTTGTGGGTGGCGCCAGAGAACTTGATGGCATGTTTCGTCTTCTCCACCTAAAGCAGAATGAATCTCTTGACCAAAAAATCTATACCACAGGGCCTGTTAAGAAGACTGTCAACAAACTGAGTAAATAATGTGCATTCCCATCTTCTTATTTCAGAGATTTTGCTAGTCTGGCACATACTGCTTTTTACAAATTAATTTTTGTAATGTACCACTTTAAAAAAAAAAAGAGGAGTTCCAGCGCAATGGTTGGCTGGCAGTAAGGTATGAGTATTCTATATGGACTTTGCATCAAGCAAGTTCATATCAAGTAAGCAAAGACCACCTAATGTCTATGGCTATGAACACTGCCACACTGCTTCTCCCACACTCTTCCTATTAGCAATGAGTCGCTCATGGCCACGCTCACTATTTCTCTCACACTCTCCGGACCCCACACCCACTGATGCAATCAGCAGGCCTGTGACGTGTCTGTGTCCCGTTATGTGACTTCCTGCTATCAGTGGTGTGTAGTAAATGAGTCAACAGTCCATTGCCGACTGTGTGAACTCTGCTTACTTTCAATCACTGAAATAAGAAGATGGGAATGCACATTATTTACTCGGTTTGTGCGGGGAGGGAGGGGGGGGGGGGGTGTCTGTACATATGTAATGAACACCTGCTTGGACTGCTCTGTAAATTTGTCACTGCCAGCTTTCCTCTTCATCTCCCCCCTCCCCCTTCTTTTTTAAATTCAGATCAATTCACAAATTGTTTAGTATACTCAATGACTGGTTTGAATAACATACATAAAACAATCAAAACACACTTACAACTGACAACAGAAAGAGCAACAGAAGTATTTAAGAACACAGTTCTGATGGACATTTTAAAAAGTGTATTGAGGGGAAAAAAGAGAAAATGAAGCAAACAGGGCAATATCGGCATGTCACTGTCAAACACACACACAAAAAGAATATAACAAAGCTGCTCCATGAATTGCAGATTACATATATATATATATATATATATATATATATATATATATATATATATATATATATATATATATATATATATAACTTAATTGTATGTATGTATGTGCTTTAAATAGTACTAGATATATAAAGCTGAGTAAAGCACTGACAGACAAAGAATTGGAGCCAGTCGGAGAGAGAAAGGAGGACGTGGGGACAGAGAGAGAAAGAGGGGGAAGAGAGAGAGAGAGAGAGAGAGAGAGAGAGAGAGAGAGAATGTGAAAGATCACATTTATTGATGCGCCTGCAATCTGGACTACTGTGCATTGTTGTTGATTTGACAAGTTGATGCACTAAAGTAGCTGATATGTATGCATGCATGCATGTATGTATGTACATCTATTTATCTAACTATCAATATATATATATATATATTATGAAATTTGAAAAAAAAAAAGGAGAAAAAAGAATTACATGGGTTGACAAAACTGACCTTTTGACAGACGGAACATTTGCCAGCATTCTTCTGTTTCCCTTGTTCCACCTTAATGATCTCCACGTCACTGGTCACCAGGTTCTCAAACAGCCTCAGACACGACTGCGAGCAAAAGTCCTTAAAGGTCCCATCAGCCCCCACAGGGGAGGAGAACGACTCCGTCACTTTGGACAGGTCGCTCTGACAATAGGTACACAGCCTGATGTGCTGCTTGTAGTCCTGGTAACACCTTGAACTGCAGAATGGCTTGATCTGTTGAATGGGGGAAACAAACACTGGTTGTTCAACAGCCAGTGAAGCGCTTGGTTGTTTTTTTTTATTAGAGTAACTCTGTATGCACAATACTCTGAATGCACAAAAAACAGAAGGGCAAACATGGGAGAAAAATAGGCCCAAGATTCTACTACCAATATACATAAAAGGAGATACTGTACACAAAATTCTCAAAACCCCGGCATCTTATGGGTCATTCTAAAAGGGAACCAAACAGATGAAAAAGCACACAACAACTGAAAACAGACACACGCACGCATGCACGCACACACACACACACACAAACGCGTTTGCGCACGCACGCACATACAAAACGACCCGCACACATGCACGCAGGTCCGCGCACTGCACTACAACTACAACTTTCGTGTGTGAAAAGTGCTCCAAAACGAGGCTCTGGGTAGACGAAAGATTGCTTCTGATTGGGCAGACCAGACCGCCTGACTGTAGTCTCATCCAATGAAATTTTACGTCACATTAGCCGTCGCTGGTAGCAGACGAATTTTGTTGGGGAGTCTACAGACTGTGAGCGCACAGCACTCTGTGTCGAAACTTTAAACGATGCGCCGATCGGCGCACAGCTTAAGTTTTTATGGGGCATTTTTTTTATTTAGCGCCAATGGCGCAAGGCGCGGACATAAAAGAATACTGCAATGACTTTTCTAGTCAGGAAGTACAGTACTCAGTCAAGGCTAAACAATGACTTTTCTAGTCAGGGAGTACAGTACAGTACCAGTTCACCGGCTAAACAATGACTTTTTCTAGTCAGGGAGTACAGTACAGTACTCAGTTCACGGCTAAACAATTGATATGTCAGTCAGGAATACAATGTACAAACAGATTCATTGCTAAAGAGACGTCAGTACCATTCACGGTAAAACTACTTCCGTTATCAAAGGGGGTCTAGTCAGGACTACAGTACAGTATCGTTCAGATAAACAATGACTTTTCTAGTCAGGGAGCACAGTACTCAGTTCATGGCTAAATAATGACTTTTCTAGCCAAGTAGTACAGTACTCAGTTCATGGCTAAACAATGACTTTTCTAGTCAGGGAGTACAGTACAGTACTCAGTTCATGGCTAAACAATGACTTTTCTAGTCGGAAAGTACAGTACTCAGTTCATGGCTAAACAATGACTTTTCTAGTCGGAAAGTACAGTACAGTACTCAGTTCACGGCTAACACAATGACTTTTCTAGTCAGGGAGTACAGAACAGTACTCAGTTCATGGCTAAACAATGATTTTTCTAGTCAGGGAGTACAGTACAGTACTCAGTTCATGGCTAAACAATGACTTTTCTAGTCAGGGAGTACAGTACAGTACTCAGTTCATGGCTAAACAATGATTTTTCTAGTCAGCGAGTACAGTACTCAGTTCACAGTTAAACAATGATTTTTCTAGTCAGGAGCACAGTACTCAGTTCACAGCTAAACAATGACTTTTCTAGTCAGGGAGCACAGTACAGCACACAGTTCATTGTTAAACAATGACTTTTCTAGTCAGGTAGTACAGTACTCAGTTCATGGCTAAACAATGACTTTTCTAGTCAGGAGTACAGTACAGTACTCAGTTCATGGCTAAACAATGACTTTTCTAGTCAGGGAGTACAGTACAGTACTCAGTTCATGGCTAAACAATGACTTTCTAGTCAGGGAGTACAGTACTCAGTTCATGGCTAAACAATGACTTTTCTAGTCAGGGAGCACAGTACAGTAGTCAGTTCATGGCTAAACAATGACTTTTCTAGTCAGGGAGTACAGCACTCAGTTCATGGCTAAACAATGACTTTTCTAGTCGGGGAGCACAGCACAGTAGTCAGTTCATGGCTAAACAATGACTTTTCTAGTCAGGGAGTACAGTACTCAGTTCATGGCTAAACAATGACTTTTCTAGTCAGGGAGTACAGTACTCAGTTCATGGCTAAACAATGACGTTTCTAGTCAGGTAGTTCAGTACTCAGTTCATGGCTAATCAATGACGTTTCTAGTCAGGGAGTACATCTTCATTCAATGCAAACCATGGTAAGATACCTCCCGTAAATTGATACCGGTCTGTCAGTTTCCGTAGTGTCGTATTAACGACTATGGGCGCGTCTGTCAGAGACTCACCTGATTTCCCAGCCTCAGACAGTTGGAGGATCTGGCGGTGAGAGGAATGAACGTTTTGCACAAAGCGCAGTTGGTGCTGATGCCGGACTGGAACTTGCCCAGACATCCCTCCCCACAGAAGTCCATACCCTTCCACATGCAGAACTGACCCTGAAACATCATCAAGGCAGATCACTGAAATATACAATCACAGCTTAGTACTGTTATCATGATTTAAAAAAAGATTGTCCCCTTTCCATCTTAAAACAAAAAATTCTCACTTCAAGCGCCATTTGCACGGAACAAATTTCCTTTCTCTCTCTGCATGTCTAATTCGCTCTCTTGCTTTAAGTCTTCTCTCAAGATTAGATGTTTTACTGATTAAAAGTATCAATTCAACGCCCATCTTGCTCTGAATTTGACAAGATAAGTGACTGCTTGTTCTTCGTGTTCATTGTCCTGAGTGTTGTTTATCTTGCTTGAAGAAGACCTAAGAGGTCGAAACGCGTTGCGTCTTGTCTTGTGATTCGTTTGTCCATGTTGTTTCAATGTTTGGCAGTTACTTCAAACACATTTTAAGATTTGTTTAAAAGTCTAATCCCTTTTAGCCCAAAAATTGTGTGTGTGCGAAATGTGTGTGCTTCTTGTTGGGTGTGAAGGATGATACGGAAAAAACAAACGAAGAGGAAAAGAAAATACCGAACTCACTTTCAAAAGCAACTGGCACAATTAGTTGAGACATGTATCTTGTCAAAGACAGCTGTCAGAGCTGGCATTCCAGGTGCCCATATAGGTGCTAACCCATAGAAAGCTAACATTTAATGGAATAGTCAGAATCATGATACTCTGTGACCTTGGACAGGCAACCTGGTGTTGGATGCACACATTCAAATATTACTGATAAGAAAATACTAAAGAATGAGGACCTTGACATTAGCATTCCTAGTTTAGATCCATGCTTATGCAGCTGTCAAATGCCAGTGATGTACTTGAAATAACATAACCTCATGTCACTGTTTCACAATGAATGTAATTAAAACAAGCGTTCTCTCTCATTCATTCAGCGCAAGGAAAAGTCATTCCTATGACACTGCAGCATGGTATCCTCACCTGTTTGTTAATGCTCATTATCTGACACACCACACAGGTCTTCACAGCGGGAGTGGATGGTTTGGCTACACCTGCGGTGGCAGGGGCAATAACCCCAGAAGTCTGACCTTTCTGCTGCCATGCTGGGCTGTCTGCCAGTTTGGCCACCGTCCCTCTCAAATACATGGAGGGGTTGGTGCGGAAACGCTTGAAGCAGGTGTTATCACACAGATGTTTGATGTCGCCATTACGCACTATGTTGTACTTGCATTTCCCCACCTGGTTAAGACAGAAAACAAGTCCTGGTATTAACTACAATTAAACCACACAAAAAAAGCCAAAGATACACATATCTGACAGCACACATCATATACAATCATGTCTTCAGCAATCAAACTCTATGGCTGAATACTGTTCTCCTTTCTTCTGCAGGCTCACCTGAAACAGCTGATATTATTACAGCTATAATATTTAACAAGATGGCCTGTTTAAATTTCACACTAACATTAGCAATACTCAATTTTCAAACTTAAATTTACCTGACTTTTTCCCACCCAAATATCAACTCTTCTTTCTAACATTGATTTAGTAAAACATGGAGGTTATAACAAGGTACAGTTTCCACAGATTCATGTTAAAGATCGTATCTGACATGAGACTGCAGATAAAATTTTATCCTTAAGTAACTCCTTAAGTAACTCGGCCAAAACTTCAAATATTTACTCTTCTTTCTTAAATATTAATCAAGTAAAATATAGGATGTTGTTACAAGGTTCAGTTTCCACAGTGTCATGTAAAGTTCGTAATTGGCACGAGCCTGCTGACAAAATTTCATTCTTACTCAGCCCAAACTCTAAACCTCTCATTAAAAACTTACACGTTTGCAGACAATACAAGTCTGCGTTTTGGCAGGTGTTTTCTTTGCTGGGGGAGTACCACCAGGGGGTAGAATTTGGGTTCCGGGCATCGTTGCTGTCTTCAGCAGTGCATTTGCCAACACTGATTTTTGGATGTCGCTATTTTCCTGCAAAGTACATACACTTTTTTCTTTTTCGACCAGGGCATCACAGATCATACAATACTTATCAAAAAATATTTTCACACACTGCATTCTGCATAAAACTGTATAAAACTTCTTAAAAAGATTGCTTAAATGTACATAGCTCAACACTGAACTTTAATAAGTTACTGTGTCCTGAAAGGTTAGAATTCCATAGTGTTTTTTTTTCACGCAAACCCACTCTTTGAACTGGATTTCAAAAACCTTTATTATCAGTCTGTCTATCAAAGGTATTCTAATACAATTTACATATGATTGGCAATAATCTACATAATTCAAAACCAGCACAATGAAGTATTTGCTTTCATTATTCATACAATTGCCTTTGAAATGATTAATCTTCTGTGTGCGAATGAACCAATATCTTTGTTCAAGACAAAACCGATCTATTACTATTTAGTGTGAACAAAACCTCTTACTACTCTTACACCTTACTCTTCCCCTCCCTCTTCTTCATGTTGCTGGTGGGATAAAATTCTGAGAAACGACTTACTACTTCTCACGAGCTGACGAATCATCACTCTGTATCAAACTTTAATCGGTTTTGTCCATGGGCTATATTCCATCCTCCCATCAAGATGGCTAAACTTCATACAGTACTTCTTCAGTTCTTGCATCATTTTGCTGCATGTCTAATGGATTCATGAAAACATTTTACAGCGGACTCCATGAAAATCCTGTTCAGGGATGTCCCCCCTGATGTGATCTTTGAGTTTTTGAGAGAGATTAACATTTTTCATCTGATCTAAAATTTTACGGATGAAAGATTTTTAACAAAGTTTCTGGTGCGTTTCTAGAAGATGTCATTTAAAGAGATGTGTGAAAGGTGTTTTTTTTTAAATTAAAAAAAAAAAAGACTTATGAGTTGATTTTAACGTGGTGACAGCCCTGATGTGGCCCTTTGCGGTCGGCTGGGCTATAAGCAACATTACCTTATATTATCTTAATGGATTCATGATTATCAAAATTTACTAGGCCTGGGCTTGGGATACATTCCATCTTTTAACCTCATTAATTTGATTAAAATTAGCTCAACAGTCCCATTCCATCTTTTAACCTCAGCTCAGCAATTTCAGAGTAATCCTACTGACTCAGTGACTGACAAAACATACAGGCGGATTGTAAACACCTTGGCAGCAGGAATTGATATCACACACACCACACACACACACACACACACACACACACACAGAGGAGATGTGTGGGGAAGGGCTAAAGGCTGGGGTAAGAACGGTGAGATGCTGGGAAAAGGTTACCTGTTTGACTTGGTTCTGTTCTGCCATCTTATGGAGTTCGTCTGCCCCTCCACTGACTGAGGCGATCTGGATGCCCATGTCGCTGTTGTTGGTGAACACTTCTTTCCCTGTACTTTCACGTTTCACTGCAGGAGGGCCCACCTCTTCATCATCCAACACGACGACATCATCATCGTCATCCACTGGTGCAGTTTTCACACTTGGAGGCTTTGTTTCCCTCAATGTCGCACCTGCATCCTCAAGGCCACTAGCTGAACTCGTGCCTTCAGACACCTCTTTTTTTTCTGACGTTGCTGTGACATCCCTGTTTGTTATACTGTCGAGATCTGACGCATCATCCACGCTTGTTGATTTGCCTGGCTCAACGGTGACCTCACCGTTTCCCGTTGTATTAGAATCTGCAGAGAAATTTTCAATGTCAGCAATGGATTTAACCTCTGTTACCTGAAGCGTAGGTTCATCTTCTGTGTTGGCAGGCGTTTGAGCAGTCTGGTCTATTTCTTCATGGACACTCTGTCCAGCCTCCTGGTCTGTATCATCACAGCCTCCAACAGGCTGGTCATCTGAACTGCTACCTTGTATAATTTCTGAATCTGCCTCTTTTCCTTCATCTTCTAATGTGTACATGTCTTGTTTTTCCAGATTCTCTTCAATTTCTGCAGACGAATCTGCTACACAAATAGTTTCTGATTCCGAGGTATTTCCAAGTGGCCCAGCTGTGTCAATGGCAGCGTTTACATCTATTTCTGTCACATTATCTTGTTTTCCCAGATTCTCTTTGATTTCTGAAGATGAATCTCCTATATTAGCAGTCTCTGGGTCTGGACTGTTCCCTGGAGGCCCTGGAGCATAGCTGGCAGCAGTCACGGCTGTTCCCCCTGCAAACCCATCTTCATTTCCTTCAGTGTCCACAGGCTCAACCTCCATATCTGATTCAACGTTTCTCTCCGATTTCAAATCCTTGGCAACTGCTGCTGATGCATCGGATACTTGGTCCACAGCTGGCGTGTTTCCATCGTCTTGCATAGATGTCATGGGCTGTTCATTTTCAGCCAAAAGCTTGTCCTCCTCTTCAGCAGACATGGAGAAATCACCTCCTGCAGTGTAGCTCTCATCGAAGGCACTGTCATCATGACTTGTTTCAATCACCTTTGCAACTGCTTCATCATCTGCCTCAGTCTTTCCTTTCTCTATCAGTTCTGCTGCAGCCATTTCGTTCTCTCCTATGTCTGCTTCAACATTTTCATTCTCTCCTAGTTCTGCTTCAGGATTTTCATCATCTCTTAGTTCTGCCTCAGAAGTTTCACCATCTCCTAGTTCTGCCTCAACATTTTGACTAATTGCGAGTTCAGCCACAGCCTGTTCATTGTCTTTTGATTCTGCTTCTGTACTTTCTTCCATCACTCTAGCCTCTGACAAATCATTACCGGCACCAGTCAACTCTCCGTTTCCTTCATGTGACCAGTCATCCTGCTCATAGTCTGGCTTATCTATATCCATCAGTTCATTAGCAGTTTCTTGTTCTTTCACTTCCCCAAACTGATCAGGAAACTGAACCTCTTCAACATCTTGTGGATGGGACGGCACATCTCCAGCAGTTTCTGCGCTGACGGCCATGTTGTTGTCAAGACCATCCATTTCTGCCATGTCCTGGACTGTGTCTCCACTATCAGTAACACACACCTGATCATGTGTGGACTGTGAAACGACATCCTCCCCATCCTCACATTTTCTCTCACTTTCCTGCATTTCCATGCAGGCCTTGGCTTGTGACCATGCTTCATGTTCTACCTCCATGGAGGACGACCCATCAGTGTTCATTTCCTCTCTGTTGCCCTCCATGGTTTCTAGATGATCTGCTTCCTGAGACATTTCCCCTTTCTCTGAAATACAAAAAAAAAAGTAATAGGAGGATCATACACATTACACGTGATGAAATCTTGTATACTTCAATGAGATCATCTTGAAAGCTTTGACACTCCAATGATGGAAGCCCCCCAAATACCAGTCTTTCCCAAGTCCGTTTCCCATGTATGCCAGTAATTTTTCTTCCTGAATCTGCAACGAACAATCTCATTTAAAAATGTCAATTCATCAAGATATGGACTCCAAACAGGATTTCTATTCTCCAAAATGGGACGTACTAGTGCCATTAACAAAAGAATTAGGGTATCTTTTGATTTATTTGTTTCAGTCCTGAAATGGAAGCCACCAATTCCATTAATAAGCCTTTTTCAACTGCATCATTCATATGAATTTGAAAGTCAGAGATGGGACACCACACTCCCATGAAGATGCTTCTCCGTGCTAGCATGCATGGGATATTCCCCCCCCCCCCCCCCCCCCTGATTCCATCCCTTTTCACATTTGATTATTAAATTACATAAGCCTGGTATCTGACCACATAAACATTGACGAGTCAATACACTTCTGAACAATCAGCTTGGATTCAACATTGTCATCAACACCGGCATAGACTTTTATGGCATCTCGACAAATTTTGACATCACAGTCCACAGTCTCAGGTAAATCAGTTTTAAATATTGGGTGGGATTCCTTGTGGGACAACACTAGTCCGAAACAGATGACATGAGGCTGTCGCCAACACAATATCCCTTCGTTTTATGTCGTTATCTTGAGAGAGGCCATGTCAGACACCTTGTTTGGCATCTGCAGGTGCACCATCATCCAGTGGATGTCCAGTCATTTACAGTTACAAGGAAATGTATGCTAAAAAGCGACCTTGTTTAAAACCTCACTGATCTTTTCATAAATAAATCATTCAAATAAATATTCACACAAAGCATCACGAACAACCCCCTCTGTAGTTTTGCACACTACCGACGTCAAGCTCAATGGATGGCAGCTGCCTGCGTTGCTTTTGTTGCCTTTTTTTTTAAGAACAGGTTTGACCTCAGCTTTCTTCCATTTAGTCAGTTACTTCCCCTATAGACCTATAAAACAAATGTATAAATCTAAATGAATATAGTTACAAAGTGAGGCGACTGCAGGGGGAAATCAAAACAAATTTTAAATAAATGCCAGTGAACCGCAAAAAAAAAGAAGAAAAAAAAAGGAGTTCTACAAATCACAAGACAAAACATGACGTATTGCGACCTTTTAGATCTCTCTTCAGGCAAGATACAAAACAAGTAGGACAACGAAAATGAATGAGCAGTCACTTATCTATATATGCTAACTCTGTAAGAATCCTGGGATGGATTCCACCTTGCCCAGGAGACTTGTCCACCTTCAAAGCCTCAATTAAGTACTTTACGCATTTCTTCTTGATAACTTTTAACTAAGTAAATCTCAGAACAAACTTCAAAGTCAGAATCTGGTAAACTACCAGCAGTTTCATGTGATATAAAAAAATAAAAAAATCAAAACCTGCACTTTTCTCTGTCAGATTCAATAAGAGTGTCATCAATATCTTCCCCCCCCCCCCCCCCCCCCCCATTAAGCCTGGATATTCATTGCTTCTATACACATATTTTTGGTGGAGACACACTAAAAAAATTATTTACACAGTTAATTTTTGCCTCTAGAGTCAAGTGAAAGGCTGTCTCTTGCATGTTTTCTAGATGCTATTCTCACCTAGTAATGGGGTCCAGAGTACAATTTGTGATTATTTACAGTTGGGAATTATTTAATAAAAAATATCACAATGTGAAGCTGGTATTCAGTCTTTTTTTTTTTTTTTTTTTTTTGCTGTCCCAACCTCTGCGCCACCTCAGAGGCTTTGCACTCACACCGCTCATTCCGACACCCTGTCCACAGCTACAGCCCGGTCGGCCCCGCTGCAGCCTCGGCACCGACAATCCACAGGGAGCAGTCAATGTCAAGTCGTCAAGAGACAACCCACCGGAGGAGACACTGCACTGCTGCCGAGTCACTTCGGTGGTGTTCAGTGGCACCTGTTCTGATCCAACATACGCAGGACACCACTTACTAAGCCCCCTACTGACGACAATAATTGCTTAGTCGCGGAGCCGACGCGAGTGAGCTCTCCCTCCGGAGGGCGCCACCACGTCCGTCCAACGACAGCCCCCATGGACTCGCCGATACCGGTGACCCCGACGGAACCAAACCAAGACCACAGACGTGGAGGGGTCATCGAAATTGAGGTCACCATGAGAGCAGGGCGTGAAGGGCAACAGAATCTGAGACATTTTTTAAAAAAAATGCTGATCAATGAGAATGAGGATGATTAAGATGATGCTACGGATTTCCATTTCGGTCTGAGACTACATGACAGGGCTGTACTCTACGCTTCCTTTCATAATATATCCCGGTGTCAACCAGGCCCGAGAGATACAGGCACCTGCAGTGTTGGTCATGAAATTTGAGCAACACTCTCAGAAACGCATCCATTAAGTGGATGAAACTCGACTGTGTGGTCCCAGTCTTCCCAACTGAGTCCGCAGCAAACTCAACTCTGGGTAGGAGCCGACAAATAACGATCTCGATCTTCTTGATCTTTTTAAACAATAAACAAGTAGGGTAACTTTTGCTCCCAGTAAGAAAACCTAACTCTGAGTAACTTTTATTCAAGACTGGCACAGCCTTTTAAACTTGAATAAAGTCAGACTAATAAAAAGACAAACAATTTCATAGTGGGAAAAAAACAAGCGCAGGCCAACAACCCATCCGTCATCACAGTAATGACTTGACAAAGATTTGAACTTAGGAGCGGGGATGGGGGGGGGAACGAACATGAGGAAAATGGGAACATGAAATTAAGAAAATATATTATAGATATGAAAACTCTTCACTAGCTGCATGAGGGAACCATCACAATCCCTCCTGAAGGCAGATCTATTTGTATTGCCTGCTCCTAAGCCTTTCGTCTGCTGGATCAGACTCATCAGGGAGACACGGATAGGATAATGTTGCTTATAGCCCGCTGATCTTATCTGTGCTCAAAAGACAACCACAAAGGCAAACAGAAACAAATACAAATAGCCTCGGTTTAATTGAAACGAAATTGGAAATGAAATGAGGCAGGGAACAGTAAACAATAAACAAGTAGGGTTACTTTTGCTCCCATAAGAAAACCTAACTCAGAGTAACTGTTATTCAAGACTGGCACTGCCTTTTAAACTTGAATAAAGTCAGACAAATACAAAGATGAACAATCTAATAGTGGGGGAAAACAAGCGCAGGCCAACAAGCCCTCTGTCATCACAGTACTTTTTTTTTTTTTTTTATGACTTAGCAAAGATTTGAACTAATAGGGGGGGGGGGGGGGGGGGGTGATGATGAGGAAAATAGGAACATGAAATTAAGAAAATATAGAATTTAAGATATATAACTCTTCACTAGCTGCATGAGGGAACCATCGCAATCCCTCCTGAATTTTTCTGTTTATTGTTCACTGTTCCCTGCCTCATTTCATTTCCAAATTCTTGATCTTGATCTTGGCTGATAGGGCCACACGGTGGCATTTCATCGACGATAACAACAAATAACTATCGGCTGGCTAGAATAGTCAGTGGATAGTCTCCTCTGGTAATAACATAACGTTGATGCGTTCGGCCTGAAGTGTTAGTGCACCATAATCTGTGTTAGTGCAACATAATCTAGTCTACTGTGTGTTTTATTAAGGGGAAAAAAAGTGTCATTTGCTAGACCCTAATGTGTGGTGTACGACCATACAGACCACACTCCAGAGATGCAAAAATAACCATCGCATCAAAGTACACTTTCGTGTTTTCTTTGCTTTAACAAATCTCCGGGTAATCTGCAACGAAAGCAATTCATTGAACAGATGTCTAGATGCATCCGTAAGAGTGAAAGTTTCCTGACCACAATCTTCATCACACTGGAGCACTGTTGGTACAGATGCAATTCTCGTTTTCACATTTTTACTTGTGGCGCGAATTATCTGGCCCTGGTTGTGATCATGGCCGCCAACATCGCCGAACCATCCGGGAATAAACGGCCACAATGCATGTGTTCACTATTTAAACTCTGGTTTTACTAATAAAATAGAATATTAAAAAAAATAATATCAACAACATCAATCAATACATGAGGAAAAAAAAAAAGAATTACCTCCTTGTCCCACTTTCGGATAGCCTTGTCCACAAAAACAGGCAAGACATAGCCTCGACTTCGATTTAGGTCAACTCATACGACCGGCCCTTTAAGAAAAAACGAAGGATCGAGATTTTGAAAGTTTTGAACGCTGTTGCCAATTTTTTTTTTGTTTTAGAAAAAAAAGGTTTTCTCTGTGTCAAGTTTCACACAGAACTTTTCTTCTGATAATTTATTGCTATTATATAAATTATATTGATTTCCACGCCGAAGTGCTGACAGGCTGACGCCATTTTAGATCCACTGTGAGAGAGCGAAATTTGCCTGTGGGTTGTTTAACATACTTTTCCAGACAACTTGAAGTAGGGTCAAGAAAACGCCACCATGTCAAAGATTGCTAACAAAACTCCAACCAAACTGGATAACAAAGGACCCGGAGACCACAAGAAAGAGTCGAGTGCAAATAGAAACGACAGAGACCGATCACATTCGCACGGCCGTTCTGATTCCAGCACGAGAAATAAGCATTCAGGAGGACATGATCACCGGTCCTCCAATTCTAAAAACCCAGTTGAATCGACTGAGAAAAAGAATCATGCAAATGATGACGGTGATAAGAACGAGACAAAGAGCACAGAAGAAAAGAAATTCACTGGCAGATGTAGACTGTTTGTTGGCAACTTAACGCAAGACGTCACGGAAGATGACTTTAGAAAAATGTTCCAGCCGTACGGCGAAGTGTCTGAGGTGTTCCTCAGCTCCCATCGTGGATTCGGATTTATTCGCCTGGTAAGTTTTGAAGCAAAGTACCCTGAGTCAGTGCATTGGCTCATTTCTTCAGAGCAGATGCTTAGTCCAACAGGGCTCGAAATGCCCTTCCGTCTGATTGTCTGTGACGACTAAATCTAGCGGACAAGTGCAGATTTTATCGCCGCTTGTCTGTCGGACAATCAGTTTTTGATGGTGTCAGTGAAAGGACGTCAGAGAGTAACCTTCAGTGTTGACCGATCTCGCTTCCATCTTTCCCTTTTAACTTTTATGCAGTAGTAGTAGTAGTAGTAGTAGTTGGGACTGGCTTCATTAGCCTAGACCTCGCGGTCTATCATGTGTCCCCTCTAAATTTCTTCACTTTTTTTGGGTCAGATGGCATGCTACAGTTAATCAGTTCTTTATTGCAATCCATCATAATCATGAAACAGTTATCTAAATTTTGAATCATTAGGCCTATCTAGAAAGTTCTTGAAAGTATTAATATCAGGTGCAAATTTAATGGCAGCAGGTAATTCGTTCCAGTGGTTAGAAACTCTATGTGAAAATGAAAATTTATGTTGATTAGTGTTACAGTGCTTTACAAAAATCTTTCCTTCAGACTTTCTTGTACTCACAGTTTGTGCAACAGAAAAGAAAGTCTCAATGTCAATGTCATCAACCCCATTAAAGATCTTATAAACTTAAATTAGGTCACCTCTGATCCTTCTTCCCTCAGCGAGTGCAGATTCAAATATTTCAATCTGTCATTATATGATAAGTTTTTGCAATGCTTTAATAGCAGTTTGTTAGAACGTTTTCTAACATTATTGATTGATGCTTTAAAAAAGGGCTCCAAATCACATTAGCATAGGCCTACTCCAAATGTGGTCTGACAAAAGCTTTGTATAATTTCAAAAAAGTATCTTTATCTAAATAAGTAAAACTTCTTTTTATGATACCTAACATCTGGTTAGCTTTATTTACCACTCTCTGTAAGTGGGGGTCAACTGACAGACTGCAATCGAAGGTAACACCCAAGTCTTTTTCTTCAGTAAGAACCTCCACTTGGTGATAAACACCATTCTCCATCATTTTATATTCATTATTCTGATTATTATTCCTGACATGCAATACACCACACTTGGTCATGTTGAAATACAGATTCCATGACTCAGACCACTTTTGCATCTCTACGACACCACTCTAACCGCCCCATGGATACTCCCACCTCCTCAGATTTTTCATCGTAAGTTGGGTGCCGTAACATCGTAGGTCTGCTACACTTCGGACCGAACCCATCCCTTTTCGAGTTTGAACAGTAACAAAGCAAGTAGGGCAGCCACCTAACAACATACGCCGGTCACTTTTGTCGTCTGCTGAGGCTGACTGACTAAGCTTAACGCTAGGCCACAGCATCGTTTTCAGTTGACCGAATTTTCCTACTTTGAGCGATGTGATGTCACGATGACGCTTTTCATTTTCCCGGCAGGAGAGAGGCATTTCCGCGAAGCCTTTGTTTCCAACATGTCTCTCGAAGCGTGGTTAACGAAATCATCATCACAAAACCGAAAAAGCGTAGCAGAGGAGCAAGATCGAGAACGGATACAATTTTTGATGTTTATTTTGTTGTTTTTATTGTGACGATGTGTCTGTGACAATTGGAGTGCGCGTGCAGGGATGCAATTTCTTAACGTATATTTTGTTGTTTTTATTCTGGTGTAGGGACCCCTTAATGTTAGCCTGGGACCCCTTAAAAATCTGATGAAGGGGTCCCTGGGACCGGAAAGATTTTCACCCCAGCAGAAGCCCTGGAGCAGCATGTAAGCTTTGAGCTTGGTCAGGTGGAAATTGAATCTGGCCCCATTATTTTGGTTTATATACATGTAGACAAGAAGTGAGTTCATGTTGCAGTGTGTGTATGGTGAAGAGGGAGCAAAAGAGAAAAAAGAGCAAGACATATTTTAGATATAACTTATTCTTGTCCAGGAATGTGGAAATGATGGAAACATGACATTATTTTTATGTAGGCCTTCTTCTTCTCTTCTTCCTAGAAAACTGGTTCACTCAAAAACGAGTAGGTCACCAGCGTGCATGTTAAAAAATAAAATAAAATAAAATAAAGTGCGACTCAGCCTGTTGGCCCCTGGAGCAGAATTTGGCAACAAGGGGTCGCACACAATATTTAAAAAGTTAAAAGCAATGTGTGCCTGTGCGACATTTTGTTCCTGTGTGTGTGTAAATGTGTGTGTGTGCATGCGCACGTGTGCTGTGTCTATGTGCGTGTGTGTGTGTATGTTTATGCAGGGTTCGTACAGAGTCCTGGAAGTCTGGAAAAAGTATGGAAAAATGAAAAAAACATTTTCAGGGCTGGAAAAGTCTTGGAATTTTGTAATTTGTGGCCATGGGTCTGGAAAAGTCCTGGAATTTTGCAAAAGATGTACAAACTTTTTCATGATGTCGAATTTTGCTTTGAAGTTTCTTTACAAAAACATTGAAATAGGAATAAAAACAAATTAAATCACGCACAATGATCGCGGTTTTCAGATTTCCTCTGGCCCGAGGTTTAGCGGACGATTACCAAGGGAGGTAATTTGTTACATCAATTTTGATCAAATTATCTCCCTTGGTATTAACGCTCACGACGTTTGTAAACTTTTTTTTTTTTAAACTAGTTAAAAAAAAAAATTTTTTTAAAACTTTTTTTCCTCCAACCAGTCTCTTACACACCATGCATAGTCTGTATGTTCTCTTACAAATGGACATACTTTTGCTGATTTTAGTGTTTTGGCAAAGAGTCAGAGTTTGTTAATGTTCTAATGTGTGGTGTACTGGCACACTCACTCTGATAAAAACTGAAAAAAAGAAATGGCAGTTTGATCTTTCTCTGTTCAGGTTGATGAAAAAATTATTTTAAAACAAAGTTTTTTGTTTTCTTTGTACAAAAAAAATTTTTAAGTAATTTTTTTTTCATCAACCTTAACACAGAAAAATCAAACTGCCGTTTCTGTTTTCAAATTTTACGCAAGTATTGTAAGCTTGAAATAGAAAAGGCACTCCTAGAAAACTCCATGAATGTAAATGTTGTTCTTGGGAGTCTGTAGGAAACCCTGTACATACATACACACACACACACACACACACACACACACACACACACACACACACAACGCTGTCTCTAACGCACTCGCTCTCTCTCTCTCTTATCCAAAAATGTCAAAATTTAAATATGGAATTGAATAGAGAGCACATTGGCTTGTAAGTACTCAGCCATGTTGAACATCCAAATTAAAATGAAAGGACAGTTGAGAGGCCGCGAGGCCTGGTGTCCTAATTACCTGACCTGACCTGACCATATCTCTCACACACACACACACACACTCCCACAAGCACACACTGTCTCTCACACACCTACACCCACACATGCGCGCGCGCACTCACACTCACACACACACCGTCTCTTTCTCTCTCACATACATAGACACATACACTCTCTCTCTCTCTCTCTCTCTCTCTCTCTCTCTCTCTCTCTCTCTCTCACTGTCTCTGTGTCTCTGACTTTTTCACGCATGTGCGCGCACGCACGCACACACACACACACACACACACTACATTTTTTGGTAAGTATTGAATGCCCTGCTATCATTAAAGCAGTTCTTTTCTGGTGTGTTTAGCATGGTAATCACATACAGAGGTGCACTCGCACACACATTCTGGGGTCTGGAAAAATTATGAAAAGCCCTGGAAAAAGTCTGGAAAAAGTATGGAATTTTGTTTGGTCACATCTGTGTGAACCCTGTTTATGACTCATGAACAGTTTTGTGTGTGTGTGTGTCCTGCATATATTTTTAGATGTTGAATTGTTAAAACTTGTAAAGTGCCCTGTAGCCTACGTTGTTAAAATGGGCGCTATAGAAATTGTCCTCATGATTATTGTTTTTCTCATTAATGTGTATACCATCTTAAACACATTAGAGATCAATTAATAGAGAATTATACCTTGGTGAACAAACAAATTTATTTTTCTATCAGACCTAAATCATACATGTATGTATACAGAACATGACATGAATGAACTATGCTGACTTGTTGCTTCATTTTGGATAGTTACTTTTTATACCCTTTCTTTGTTATGGGAGGGCAGGTAGATACTTGGGAGACCAGATAATTTTTTTTTTTATCTACTTGTCCCCAGGACAGCTGAAAATTACTTGAGAATTTCTAGCTGTGTCAACCCTACCGATATGAGTTCTTCGGAACCCTTTTTATCGGCAAAAACTGGACACTTGCTCTTTATCATGATTTCTCACAGTTGTATTTTTGTCAAAGATCCGAGAATGTGAACAGTGAAGTCCTTGTTTAGAGGCCCACATTGTGTCATCATCATTAGAATGTTATTTGATATTACTGAACTGTGAACATATTCCAGGTTAAACCCAGTACACTCGGCATTTAAACATCAAACATGCCAAAACAATGTCGTTCGGTATTCTGTAAGGCAAACTGACATGCTTTGGGTTGACCTTTTATAAGACCAGGACTGAATGTTGTTTAGGTTGGCATTTACTGATCAGCCCAGCAGACTACTGATTGTTTTTTTTTTGACCTGTTGCAAGGTTTCAGTCTGAGAATGTTTTGTCTTTTCAGTATAGGTTTCCCACCCACCCCTATCCCCCACTCTCCACCCCACATCCTGTCTTCCCTTCTCTCTCATCCATGGTCATGGAAGAGAAGCATCTCTCCATATGAATTTCTTGTTTAAATGATTTTAAGATTGTGTTTTATGTATTTGTTAAATCTTAGATGTGTATGCCAGTATGTTAACATTTGAAATAGAAGTTAGAAGAAGAAAAAATCAGTTTTCAGGGTTTTGCATCAGTAAAAATGATTTACAAGATTTTCAAATGAAAATTTGGCTTTTTCATCTATTTATCCCAAGCAAAAAGTCCTGAGGGTTTTCATATCGCAAGGATTATACCATTGTTCTCTTAAAAGTGCGTTTAAATGAGGTTTGTTACAGCTGTACAAATCATTAGCTAGCTAGCTAACTAATGTTTGTCAGTGTGTCATCATTTTCTTGTGAACATTTAAAGTTTTTTCTTTTTCTTTTTGCTGTAGACAATAAACTGGGACATATTGGTCATGGTGTTAACGTCAAATGAAAGTGGATACTTTTATTGTCAGTTGGCATTAGATTTGAAGGCAGCCAGCTTTGATTTTGACAGTTCCAATGACCAGTGGTACCGAGACTTTTTGATGGTGAACAGTTGGTGATCCCTGAAAGTTTCTCAATCCTTTTGTGGTTAAAACAGGAAAGTTTTCAAATGTGTGAATTTTGGCACAATTTCAAGTTAGTAAAGTGCAAAGTCATCCACCAAAAGTGAAACTTAACAGTCTGTTCCATACTGCTATGGAACATCCATCATGAAGAAAGTATTCTGCCTTGTTTCATTTAGCTCCTTTCAGTCTGATTCGATTTGCATTCATTACTTCATGTTTCACTTCATTTCTGGTAAGCTTTATAAGAAGCTGTCGGCTTTCGCTTGCAACAAGTTAGATGTAGACCCTTTTCCGATTAGCTGACCATTAAACACGATAACAGGAGTAAGTAAAGGGAAAGCACTCTTCACAGAAGTATGTGTAGTCCAGGGCTTCTGCTGGGGTGAAAATCTTTCGGGTCCCAGGGACCCCTTCATCAGATTTTTAAGGGGTCCCAGGCTAACATTAAGGGGTCCCTACACCACAATAAAAACAACAAAATATACGTTAAAAAATTGCATCCCTGCACGCGCACTGCAATTGTCACAAACACATCGTCACAATAAAAACAACAAAATAATAAAAAATTGTATCCGTTCTCGATCTCGCTCCTCTGCTACGCTTTTTCGCTTTTGCGACGATGATTTCGTTAACCGCGCTTCGAGAGACATGTTGGAAACAAAGGCTTCGCGGAAATGCCCCTCTCCTGCCGGGAAAATGAAAAGCGTCATCGTGACATCACATGGCTCAAAGTAGGAAAATTCGGTCAACTCAAAACGATGCTGTGGCCTCAGCAGACGACAAAAGTGACCGACGTATGTTGTTAGGAGGCTGCCTTACTCGCTTTGTCACTGTTCAAACTTGAAAAGGGATGGGTTCGGTCCGAAGTGTAGCAGACCTACGGTGTTACGGCACCCAACTTACGATGTTGAAGGCAGTCTTTTCTCACTTTATGTCTGACTTCACCAAAATTTGAAGGGGTCCCTGGGGACCCCTTACACGGACACCCAGTGCGTCCCGTAGAGTTTTAATGCGTACTGTACGCAATTTTTTGCGTTTTCAGAAGCCCTGTTGTACAATGTTCAGGTTTTAGCTCACGTGTGATAATCTCAATCTGTTCATGAACATGCTGATGAACATGCACAAACAAGGAAACCTACATACATTCTAAGACGCATCCAAACAAATACCCAAGGGTGCATATAATGCACAGACTTACATACAAGTGCATATTTTTATGGGAATGTGTGTGTGTATGTGTCAGCTGTGTGTGAATGTGTGTGTGTGTGTAGTTTCCTTGACTAATCTTTTAGATCTATAGACAGAGGTTCCGTTAGACCGGCATATGCCGGTTTTTACCGGTAAATATTTGCCTTGTACCGAAAAAAAAAAAAGCCGCCGGTACCGTGTACCGGCAGAACATCTGACATTTTTCCGGAGTTTGCTAAGTTGGCCAGCATCGGACTTGTGATACCTGTCACAAGTGTGCCAGCAGAACGAGGGTTCAGTCTCCAGAATAGAATAAAAACTGCCAAAAGAAGCAGTCTGTCAGAAAACCGGGTGAACAGACTGATGCTGCTGTCATCAGAAGCACTTTCGCTTGATCAGTTTCCTTTTGCCCGGGCTGCCGAAATTTTCAACGGCATGCGGGAACGCCGCAAATAGATCCGTTTCCTTCGAGCACGACTACTGATTTGTGTGTGTGTGTGTGTGTGTGACAGTGTGTATTCGCGTGTTTGCTGTTTTTTTTCCCCCCTTCTTTTTATCTTGTGACCTTCGTACAGTCGTCCTTCATTGTGCATATCTGATTATCACAAGTTTGTGTCGCTTATTCTTGACTTCTGACAATACAAAACTGTAACTGTTCACTGGTCATCAATATCTTGAGTGCGCAGACTCTGTAAGTCTGTTGATCAGTAGAGACATATGGATTGTGTGCGTGTCATGCTGACAGTCTGACCCTGGATTGAACTTGCGGTAATCCCCGACCCAGTTTTCAATTGACTGTCGCTGTTTTCAACATCACTTTGAGTAACTGCATGGTTCGATGACGAACACTGACGGAATTCTTTCGCACGTGTGGATAGGTAAGTGAGAAGTTTGTTAAGTTTGTTTTTGTTTGTTTGTTTGTTTGTTTTTCTTTCAAGTTACGTTTTGGTTGGTTTGTTTTGTTTTGTTTTGCTTTTTGTTTTCATTTATGATTTTTTTGCATGTTACTCTCTCCGTCGACTTTTCTGTTGAGTTCAGTTGACTGAAGGCTGTCACTGACAAGCCTGTTACGTGCTATCCATGCCGGTAGGCCGCTCGCTATCGCCCGCTCGCGTGACCCAGAATCGCGGTTGAGTGTGTAGTGCATGGCAGGCAGCCAAGCGCGGGTACCGGCTGATTTAAGACTTGTACCGGAAATTTTTGTTGTTGTCGGTACCAAGTACCGGCAAAGTCTATAGTCTAGCGGAACCTCTGATAGATAATTTGTTTAAAATGATTCAAAAGTATAAGGTCCATGCTTCCTTATGTATTGCATCTGTGAACACATGCAAACATTCGTATGTATACACACATACATGCATGCATATGTGCACACACATATAAACAACACACACACACACACACACACACACACACACACACACACACACACACACACAGTCAGGACATGCCCACCGGACATGCACAGACTGCATGTGCACAGACACACACACACATGTGGACATGCACCGACACAAGCTTCAATACTAATTCATGGATTGCACTAGGTTATTGTCGGTTGCGTGCGTCATATGCAGACCGGCTGAAAAAATGCGTACGACTGGCCTGATTTTGCGTCCGCACAAAATTCATAGAGATACATGAACTAAAAAAAAAAACTAAAAAAAAACAAACGATCTCGTCAAGGTCAAACAAGTTTTTTTTTTTAATACTGTCTGATCTTTCCACCTCCAAAAATGAGATTGGATTAATCCCTGAATGCCCCACTTCTGCTGTAGACGTGGAAGGTTCGACCTCTGAGGAAGGAGGAGTTGATGATTCTGAAACACTCTGATCCAGTGGCCTTTTCTGCGAAAAGAAACAAAAGGGATTGCTGCTTTTTCTCTGCCATTGTTTTCCATAAACTGGGGCGATGGTGGGAAAGAATGATGGCATATTCGCGGGATCTAAACTGACGACACGCGTGACGTCACAGCCTGCACGTTCGACACTATCATCTGTTTTGTATGATCGTTGCAGCGCATTATTAGCTGTCGCAGTATCCAGATTCTTCTTTGACAGTGGGCGCAAAAACGCAAAAAACGAAACGGGACATAGTGAGGCAGGTGAGAGAGTCACTGCTTCAGACGCTGACACCTGTTTCTTTATTTCGGTGCACTACCTGTAGACCAAGGCTTTTTGCGTACGACTTAAGCATTGCAAGTAAAAAAAATTGCGTACGCAGGTCAGTGAAATGCGTGAAATATGCGTGATTTTTGCGTTAGCGCGATCCCTGCTAATTGCAGGCAGAAAATTAATTTAGAATTGAAATTTAAGAAATGAAAGTGATCATGCGAATGTGTAAGATTTTTAGTCAAACATTATAAAGGCATATAATTCTTTTGTTGTTTATAAAATTAACCCTATGCGCCCTGCCCATTTTACTAGAGCAGGACACGCCCAGTCTGAAGGTTTTGGGAGTTAACAGCAAAATTTATGGTTACCCAAATAAAACATCTATATCTCAAAAACTACTGGATGAAACTTGTTGAAATTTTTCATACTTGCTGATGGATAGATGTGTTAGGTTGTGTCAAAATTTCAGACTCTCTTGTGAATATTTTGTTTGTGATATTTAAAAAAAAAGTTTTGGTTAAAAAAAAACCTACTTTTTGTTGTCACGCATATATTCACAATCATTTGCGTGGCATTCAGCAGCTTCATCAACATGTGGACTCGCGATCGACTAAGTTTGAGAAGTTTCACCATCTTCCGATTCTAAACAAGGATGAGAACAGCTCCGCCGTTCTCCGCCGTTCCGCCGTCTTAAAAAAAATGTCCGCCGTTTGAAAAAATCTCCGCCGAAAAAAAAAAAAAAAAGCTATCGCGATTTTCTTTGCTCCCAATCTGCCTCCGGCGAGATTACTCTAGGCTTATACCCAAATGGGCTGGTTTTTATTCGGTTGACTCGGCCAACCACTGCACATCCGCTTCCAGCGCCGATCGACCGAGTGTCATAGATCTGTGATTCATGGCGTCGAACGAAATCGCAAAAAAAAAAAAAAAAAAAAAAAAAAAAAAAAAAAAAAAAAATTATATCCCAACCGTTGGAAAGAAAACTGGCTCGAGGAAGAGGTGTGTGTGGGAGTAGAGTTAGAGATAGCATATGCAAAAGCAGTGACGAGCAGGCATTATGTCTAGCTTGCAACAAGAAAATCAGCTTCGGAAGTCGTGGCTTCATTACGATTGCTGACCACATGAAACGCCTGGTTCACAGGCAGCGTGTCGCTGCATTGAAGAACAATTAAACTTTGGAAAGTAAGCTGTTGGTGATTTTGCTCTCTTCTTTGTTATATTTTATCATTCATTTGCAATGGTCAAACTATCTCAGTTAGCTGAAACATTCGTCATTTGACTTTATGTTGTGAAACAAAACCTAGACGTCTAGTTACTAATAATAGAACCAGGGCCAAGGGCAGGTAATTTTCGGAAAAACCCATTTCTTACGTAAATCGACCAGCCACAAACGCAGAGAGCCCAGTATTAAATCCATTTGCATGTTTGACAAAAAACAAAAAAACAAAACCCCTCAGAATGAGGTTTGAATTGAAGGCTAGAAACATATTTTGATGGTTTTAAATGTGGATTTTTCTTTATATATTAAAAAAATGCTTCAGCTTCAGGCCCCCAGACCCCCAACACAAAAATCTCCTCTGCTTTTTAAAAAACTGTTCTCATCCCTGTCTAAATCAGCCACTTCAGGGTCGAAATCGGAGTCATCCCCGTCGAGAATGATCTCATTTATGGCTTGCCTAACAGTGTGTCGTGCTCGTTTGATCATTTTGGCTTCTAAAACGAAGAAAAAACATGCGTAAAACTGCTCAGAAACAGCGCTCGAACCTCGCCAAATCTCTGGGAAGGAATGCACGATAGAGTAAGCTCCCTTTCCTAATGACTATTAATGCAATTAGAAGTGAAAGTAAGTGGGTATCGCCGACCGACATTTTGCAGGTGCTGAGAGGGGGCATGTTGCAGCCAATAATTTGTTGGTCACAGGGTTCAACGAGTTAATCAGCAGGGGTCCGGGTGGGAATTCTCCTCGGATCCGCGGAATTCCGCGGTAGAAGCAAAAGATTTCCTCGGATTTGAAATGTTATTTCCTCGGAAAATGAAATTCGCGGAGATAGGGCCTACCTCTTGTTCGGTTACGGTCGATTTCGGTAATCAGATGGCCTGTCTAGCAGGATACAGTAGGCCTATATCCGGCGCTAAGAACTGTGGGATACATTCAAAAATGGCGTACCGACGAGACATCGTAAAGCACAGATATGCATCCTTAAGAAAAACAAATTTCCGGGGGGGGGCATGCCCCCGGACCCCCCTAGATTTCCTCTTTTTTGTCTGTTACCAGTTCCCACCCTGAATCAGGAATAGTAAGCATGCAAAGTAACTTCTCAAATTAACAAATCACAGCCAATTCCACCTCCGCCCCCTCCCTTAATCATTAAAAGTAAAAGACAAGAATACCCATACACATAAGGCACATACGCATGTACACACTGACACTGAAACATGTCTGTGCGCACGCACACACTTGTACACACGCACGCGCGCCTGCACACACACACACACACACACACACACACACACACACACACACACACACACACACACTCTCTCTCTCTCCCTTGCTGAATATCGATGGACAAATTCTAATGATGAGGTTTTTCTGCAACCTATGTGAACACTTCACACCAAAATCTGGCCTCGTACAATAAGATTGTCACAAATTCTTATCATGATTCACATAATCCATCTTTTACCACCTACTTTACAAAAACATAGTCTCATGCATGGAAATGTAATAATATTACTTAAACCACATAAGCAGTATTGTCTCAGTGAGTTGCTTGAAGAAATTGAACAAGCCACACAAGCAATATTGTCTTAGTGAGTCGCTTGAACAAGCCATCACAGCAATACCTCAGCACAGTTCACTAATGACACAATGATAGCCAGTGACACACAGCCTTGTTCACAAAAATCTCACAAATACTGCAGCTAATTGTGATCAGCATGCTAAATCCTCACTTCCTGTACCCTTTAAACAAACCAATATGTACTGGGTTATCTGAGATGTACTGAATTGACCCAGTAAAGGACTGCTGTTTTGGCACATACTGAGTTTGAATCAGTTATGGGGGGGCTAGGTTAGTCCAGTATCATACTGACTTTTGGGGTGAAAGTAGGAGAGTGTTGGTTCACAACGGATCTGTTAAAGTACACTGCCAAGTAGTTGAGAAAAAAAACCCTGTAAGGTATTCAGCCATCCCAAGAAACAGCATGTGCTCCAGAAATTCCTCTTGACTTTGTTCTTGTTGTTGAAAGTTGTATGGCTAGAAAGTTTGTGGACCTACATAACTTTTTTCTGGCAGCTTACAACATAAATATTGATTTACTGTGAACATAAATGCATTTAGAAATGATTTACATCTGACTAATGCACTAGATGTGCTGCTGCACATTCCATTTCAGTCAGAACATACATTTGAATATTGTTTATTACAGGATTATCGCCAGAACGCTGAAGCTGCAAAGGCGGCGCTGGATGGATTGCAGAGAAAGGGAAGAGTTTTGCGTGTCAGATTTGCCACGCATGGAGCAGCCCTGAGGGTGAAGAACCTGCACCCCTTTGTGTCCAATGAGTTGCTTGAACAAGCCTTCACACAGTTTGGTGATCTGGAGAGAGCCATTGTCGTTGTGGATGACCGAGGCAAACCTACTGGGAAGGCCTGGTGGAGTTTGTCCGCAAAGCCGGCGCACAACAGGCTTTACGGCGTATAACTGAAGGAGTCTTTTTGTTTGGCTCGTAAGTTTGAGAATAACATTGTGTTTGAAAGTTAATTTAGGTTCTCCAAAGTGATTTTTAAAGTGTTCTTGACTGTTGTTTTCAGTAAATAAAGGTTATAGAACAAATTAAAACAAAGAAAATCATAAAGAATTTATCTCTATAGCTTGATTAGGAGCGAAGTTATGAGTTTTTAAATATTTTTCTTACGACAGTTGGAATTCCCCATAGTAACTTGGCCATTTGGCAAGCAACATGTCTGAAACCATGGGTGATTAATGTCAACTACTTGTAATATACACTGATTTTTTTAATTTTTTTTTTCAGACCTGAGGCTCTGATAGTGATAGAGTCTGAATACACCACTTCAAAAAGTGCTAAAATCTTCAACTTAGTTTTTTTTCATATCAGTGACCAAAACAAGTTTAACAATAACATATCTCTGCTTTCAATTCAATTGACATACAAGCATATAACTTATATTAAAAAAAGATCAGGATAACAAGGTCTATCTAATAAGAAAACGTTTGAACATGTCAACACAATTGTACACCCCCATCCCACCTCCACCCCACCCCCACCCTTTTACCTAACTTCGTGTGTGCCATATAAACATTCCATACACAAATTAAATATCTCTGCTTGGTATGATCTTATGAAGACATATGATTGACAATTGTATCAAAAGTAATGCTCAGAAGATGAAAAAGAAACTTTGCCCCCCCCCCCCCCCTCCCAAATCCGCTCCCTGCTTCCTCTCCCACCCCCTTTCTTCCACTCCACCCTAATTCTCCAGTGCCTATGCTTTCCATATATTAGTGAAATTTATGTATATGATTGCCAAGAAATACAAAATATAACAATGTCATTACAAAATAAATACACTTATCTCTTTAGTTTTTTCCCTGACCCCACACCCCCTTACCAGCAGGTATTGAATGGACAGACTTAAAAGTTTACTTAATTGTGGTTGAAAGCCTGAAAAATTGCTCGGGTATATAATTATTTTAGAAATTTAACATGAAAAGTTTCATATTTATTTATTACTATGAACTTTTCAATCAATACAGACACAGAAACAACATGGGGGTGACTTCTCTTTCTAACCAGCATACTATATTTAGAATTGATAAATATCCCGACGAGCACAGTGTCGAAAACCAAAGGATGGAATAGGAGTGAGATGTTCATTTGCTGGCCAAGGCTCGTAGCTAATCTGTAAACAGCGCCAATGGTCAACACACACTGACACACAATCACCATCAAGAGTACAAAAGATAGTGTATGGAAATGAAAGGTTGATAACAGATCTTGTCTGGTGTGTTTTCATTTTTTGATTAATTTTCAAATATTTGGGAGGTTCTGTCGGATTCGCTGTCAGCTTTGGAGGCCATAGCTGGCCGCAACCTTCAGCATCCAGAACTTTTACTTTTTTTTGATTTTTTTAGCAAGTTGAAGGAGGACGGTTACAACATTACTCTTGCTTGGGTTCCTGGTCATGTTGGCATCGGCGGAAACGAAATGGTTGATCGTTTAGCCAAGAACGCCACAAGAGAGAAACTGTCCAACATTTATATCCCCTGCTCAGATGTGAAACCTAAAATTAACGATTATGTGAGAGACCTCTGGCAGGAGGATTGGAACACACAGACGAGTAACAAACTCTTTCAGATCCGTCCAAACCTTAAGGACTTCCTCCCATCTACGTCGGGTGGTCGTAAAGAGGAAACGGTTCTGTGCCGGCTGCACACCGGCCATTCGTATTTTACCCATTCCTACCTTTTAAAGAGTGAAGAAGCTCCGTGGTGCATTCCATGTCATGCGCCACTCACAATGAAACATGTTCTTTTAGAGTGTTGGGACTTGCACGATGTGAGACACAAACATTTTACAGCGGAGTCCATGAAGATCCTGTTCAGGGATGTCCCGCCTGACGTGATCCTTAAGTTTTTGAGAGAAATTAACATTTTTCATCTGATTTAAGATTTTACGGAAGAAAGATTTTTAACAAAGTTTCTGGTGCGTTTGTAGACGATGTCATTTAACGAGATGTGTGAAAGTTTGTTTATTTGTTTGTTTGTTTGTTTGGTTTTTTTTTTTTTTTTTTTTTTTTTTTTATTGACTGGTGAGTTGATTTTAACGTGGTGACAGCCCTGATGTGGCCCTCTGCGGTCGGCTGGGCTATAAGCAACATTATCTTATCTTATCTCAAATATTTGGAGAAAATAACCGTCGTGTGTGGGTTAACAGCCCACTGCCTCTTAGTCATGGAGAGAAGGTTTGTGTAGAATTGGCCATTGTTACAGTGGGCTTAAATTACCTACACTGGAAATAAACTTCGCAATAGCTTATCGGTGATGATGCAGAGCGTCAGTTTTTCCGGCACACTTGTAATATGTCGACCAGAACAAGGCTTGTTGTAGCAGATGCTAACTCCACAGTTTGGAGTAACTGAAAAAAAAAGTAAAAATAAATTGAGTTAGGGTTGTCGTTCATTGATATGTTCAGATAATGTAATAATGAACATGCTCTTTTTAGACGATGTATCAGTGAGTGTGCAAAATGCTATATTTGTTAAAATGTTTATTTGATGTGGTTGTGTTGTCGCAGAGACCCCAAACCCATTGATGTTGAGCCATTGGAGCAAAGAGATGATGAAGATGGAATGCCAGAAATATTTCTCCCCAAAAATGAACAATATAAAAAGTGAGTTGTTTACTCATGTTTTGTGTAATTATTATCTAACAGTAATCATCATTACAACATCATTATATTACTATTATTAGCCTTTTGATTTTTATCGCACTAGTTCCTTAAGCATCAGGTGACCTCATGAAAGTGGGATTCTTATGAAAACTAGCAAACAAAATGAAACAAAAGAAACATCCAAATTTGCAAGTCCAAAAAGAACTAAATATTGTGTAATGATATATAAAAGAAGTGGATTAAGTTTGATGCATCTGTTTTGATTTTGTTTTGTTGATGTTTATGACTGACCACTAGCTCTGTGAGGATCCAAACTTTGATGTCAACATTTTGCCAGTCTTGGGCTTCTAAGCAGGTTTATTCCTAGAAATTAAGGTGCATCGGCCGTAGCAGTCAAAATCTTGTTCATCATTTCTGTAACATGATAGGCTAGGCTTTTGGATATAATTATCAGATGTGGATAACATCATTTTTAGCGTGGGTTTCGTGTGTTTAAAAAATATTGTGTGCATGCAACTTTACTAGCAAATATTTTCAAGAGCGAAGCTCATAGCAGTGCACAAAAAAGAAAAGAATGGGTTTTTGACACCTGACATGCTCTTGGGTGCTTCAAACAAGGGGTGGTATATTGGCCACTTTTGTTAAAATGTTATGGGTCCTTCGGGAGAATTGTGCGCCTAAGTCACAGTGTGCAGTCAGTGAAGAAACCTGCTGAAGTCAATTCTGATTTAAATTTGAACTAGTGTAAAAGATGTTTGTAAATGTACATTCAGCTCTGGTTAAAAGCAGCAAATTGTCCAAACCCAGACCTGGGTTGACGAGATTTTGTTGAAGTACTTTTTGGTTCCAGAGATATTTTGACAAACCTAAAAAATATTTTACCTCTCAATACTTTATTCCATAAAGCGTGTTGGGAAAAAAAGAAAATTATTGTTCTGGATGAAAATTGTTAGTGGAATGCTCTGACCCCTCGTTAAGTTTGGTTGCCAAGTCCGAGAAAGACTGTTGTTTTTACTGAAGGTAGCAAGGTAAGTGAATACAAAAGCTCTCAAAAATGGGAAAGTGACTTCTTGTCAAACCATAGGTAGGTGGGACTGTGAGAAGGGGAGGGAAATGGATGAAGCACTTTCGTAAAAAAAGAAGACCTGTATCAATATTTTAAGTAAATAGGCAAGAACAGGGTGAAAAATAACTGGAAATGGGAAAGACCAGACAAGTATACGGACAATGAACTGGGTGGCAAACTTGTTTGCCACAAGACTAACTTGGCTGGAGTGTGCGTGTCACTGTGTTGAACATTTGAGTATGGATTAATTTGGGGGAAAAAAAGTAGCTGACATGCAAATGAATCAATCGGACATGAAAATGCGTACTGTGATATCAGTGCGAAGCTTGAGGCCGCCATCACCACAACCTGGATCAGAAAGAAAAGGTGACCAGATCAACAAATTCAAGAATCAGAGAATGTAGATTTTTTTTCCTGAATTTTTTCATTTAATTACCAAGTAGATTTCAGACCTGTGCACTTTACGATTTTTGTGTATAATCTCACGAAATTTAATAAAGCTATACGATTGTACGTTTCAAAACCAAATTGTACGAAATTTTGATGAACGAGCTTACGAAAATGCGCTGAACACGTAATCCGGCCGAGTCCAAGAGTCTGGTCCAACTTTTAAAAGTTCCGATGGCGCATGCGTACTTCCTGCCTCTATGAATGCATCAACATTGCTTCTCACTCAGCTTCAACTCGCGCGCATGAAACAGACAACGAAAATTCAGATTCATTGGTAGAAGCTGTGATCCAAAAGAAAAAGAAATATGAACAGAAGTACAAACCAGCGTATCGTACTATTTTCAAGTTCATTACTGCGTCAAAGAAGGGCGATACGTTCGCACACAGCACCACGTGTAACTGTCAAATCGCGATTGCTACAGTGGTCGCTTTGACATTCAGCGGCACATCGGTAGCAAAAGCCACAAGGGAAACAGTGATTCTGGAAAACGGTAGGCAATGAACATTCAAAGCTTTTTCGTTAAGTCGAGTTCTGCAGGCACTTCTGATGAGAGACTGGAACATCAGACTACTCGCGGAGAGGGACAAAAAGCTCCAAAATCCCCCCTCCCACCCCACCCCCGGTCCCAAAGGAGCACACTGTCCAGTGAAATTCTTGAAAGTCTTCTCATCCTGAAGAAGGCTGACTGTTTTTTAATAGATGCAGTTCATGGCCTTTCAGCTGACAATTTAAAGGACAGCGTTCGTAGGGTCCTTTGAAGTCCTTATAAATGGGATTTTTGTCAAAAGGCCTTTTAAGTCCTTTGATTCAGCAAGTTGGTCCCTTTAACTCACGAGGAGGTCCTTTTAATTTGTGAAAGGTACTGTTAAGTCCTGTTTTTTCAAGAGAAGGAGGCTTGAAAACGGAACCGATACATCTTCCACAACCCAAACCGTACTTTTGCAAGTTGCAAAGAGTTGATGGATGCCGACGCGATCATCTGAAACGCGGTAGGCTGCAGGCAGGCCTATAACGCTAGGCCCATCAGTGGGCTTTCTGTTTAGTAAGCTTAGCTAGCAGACGACGCAAAGCTGCGGGCAGTGGCTTGTGTCTTCTGCTGGTGCGTTGCTGCAATCCAGCTTTTTTGACGTCACGGGTTCCACAGTGCAGACGCGGTGCTAATGTTCGCGGCATATAGCTGACTTAACATTTTCGCTCATGCTATCTATGTTAAAATGTTCCCTTTATAGAAATTCATTTGAAGAGTGGGGCAATAATGATGAAAATATTATTACCCAAATAAATATAGGTACATAACATGACGGATTGCGAACATGCGAACAGAACAAACAGCTTGGGGAACAGCTATATGCTGAGTTCTTGAGTAACATTTACAGGATAGATTCCTTTTCCCGCCTTGTCTACCCTCCCCCCCCCCTTCCTCCATGTTGGCAAAGGTCCTTTTAAACTGATTTGAGGTTCTTTTAAAGTCCTTTAAAGGTCCTTTTTGGCCTCATGCCCATCACCTGGGAACCCTGAAGGAGCTGGAATCACCAAAGTCTGAAATAAAGTTCACATCATAATTGTTATGCTCTTCAGAAAGACTGGTTAGCTTATCAACAGTGAAAAAGTGCCCATAGTAGCATATGAAAGAAATAGATTACTTCAAGATTTTTTTTCCAGTTATGTCCATCAGTACAGTAAAAAGTGAAGAGAGTTATTTTAAAGTGTTATAAAAGAAAATTCACATCAGTTAATGTTCTTGTTAATTTCCTGAGCAAAGGCTTTTGCCCATCAGAGGATACTGGCAAGGAACTTGGATTAGTTTGACAATCATTGATTGTTAAAGAAGCCAATTTAATGCATTTCATGAAAATACATCTTTTATAGTAATAAATTTTCAGTGTTTCTAATGTCTGGAATGCATTCAGTATTGTTTCCTACGCAGCTACTTTGCGCTGCAAAAGCTTACACATTTTACACACAATTGTACACATTTTTGACCCAAAACCTACACATAGAATTTCTGAGGGGTAACCAGGTCTGAGATTTATTGCTGTTTCATTTGAGTTGTCTTTTAAGATGTTTTGTATCAAATTCAAAATGGTTTGAAAAAAACGGGTATCAGCAATTTCCTGTTAACAGTTAATATAGCTTGCAAGATACAAATACAGATCGACTCGCTGAGTGATAAATGACGTCTGGATTTGGCAAGTATTTATGTAGCTGTCTGAAGCTTTATTTGGCAGCAATGTGTGCTTTGTAATATGTTTGTCAGGGACAACATTTGTTTGTTTTTCAGAGAAAGAGAAAAAGATCCCTATTTTGCTCCACAAGGTTCATTTGAATTTGAATTTGGCATGCGCTGGAAGAAGATGGGAGAAATGGAGAAGAAGAGGGTAGAGAGTGTGAAGAAAGAGATGGAAGAGGCCAGGATTAAACTGGAGGATGAGATGCAGACTGCTCTTTATGACTATCAGGCTGAGCAGATCAGGCAAGGTGAGCGTCATTAATAACACTCCCTGGCTTTCAGCATGCTGTGCTGTTACCTTACCAAATTTTGTGTGGAAAACAACTCATTACATTTAAGTTTCATTTTGAATCATTGCTTGTACAGTAGTTTCTGTATGCATCAATCGAGCGTGCACAAAGTGTATGGCTATTGATGTAAGTCTTAAGAACAGGAACAGGTATACATGAATCTGATCTCAAACTAAATGTGGGAGAGGAGGGGGGGATATTGATACTATTATGAATATATTTGATACATTCAGTACTGCCTTTTTAAATACGAGATCAGGTTGATAATGTGACCAAATAAATAAAACTGCACAGTTTGGGGAAGACAACAGTTTTAGAGTTTTCAGATATCGCTTATGAGTACATTAGACTTTAACAGCATGTCTTAAACTCTTTTGTGATGTAGTTGGCCGGATTTGACAGAAAAAAAATTGAGTGATGATCCCAGTTTAAAAAAAAAAAAGGAAGTGTACACTTGCATGTGCATTTACACAGTCACAAAGATGAAGAAGCAGAAAATGCAGAGTGTATGTGTGTGTGTGTGTGTGTGTGTGTGTGTGTGTGTTGGGGAAGGAATAGGAGAGGTGGGAGTCGGGTATGGGTGGGTGGGAAGATGTCTTGGGGTCTAAAGAGTGTTGTCACCCACAAGGGTCTACAACAGGGCTGTGTATGTAGTCAAGTGTGCTTAATATCCAACCTCCTGTCATCCAGTACTGATCAGTTTTAAAGGCTCTGATCTGTCATTTAATTCTTTACGTTTTTATGGACTTCAGTAGTGTAGAAAGATGCATTTTAATCTTTTAAGTTTGGCTAGAAGTAAGTGGGTGTGTATTTCCATTTTGTGTGTGTGTTCAGTTGAAATTTACAATCGCTGTATATTTCTTCTACCAATACACATTTGTTATTTACTTACTTATTTATTTTTTACTTAGTTTTTTCTTTTCCCTCGCAGATCTCCTTCGTCAGCAGGAAGAGCTGAGGCGACTTGAAGAGCTTCGCAATCAAGATCGTATGCGCAGACAGCAAGAACTGGAAATGAGGTTTGTCTGCTTCTTTTTGTGAAGACCGATTTGATTTCTTGTTATGTCCAAGTGAATTTAAACTTCTTTCATGTTCTTTTGAGAATTTTAAAGATGGCATGGCTGATGCATAGGTTTTTCATACACAGAAATACAGAAATCACTTGCAATGGTGATATAGGCTTAAGAATTATTGCGTAGATTCTGTGTTATGTTTAGACACTCGAGCTTTATGTTCTTGCCGCCAGAGGTTGGAGTGATAATTGGGTTTGGATTTTATTCAGATTTCCTGTCTGCATTTTTTTGTATTAGTGTGGAGTTTGACTGGATTGCATTTATCAAAAAGTGGTTTGACGAAGGATTGATGCATGGAAAAGGTGGATGAAAATGTCTGAGCTATCTGGGGGTGGGGGCTTGGGTACATTTTCAAGGCAGCTACCGTCTTAGTTTTCCTGAAGTATCTTTCGTCTTCAAGGTGATCTTTCTTTCTGCTGGTGGTGGTAGGTTGAAAAATTCTGAAAAGTTTGTCGCTGTTGTACAGAGAATTTCTCTCTCTCTCTCTCTCTCTTTTTCTCTTTATTTTTTTCTGAAGGCATGAAGTTGAAAGCTGATTGGATATAAAGTTGTATTTCGACCTCTGAAAGGAGCTAAATGTACAGTTTAATGTGTAGAGCTTCAACAGTTTAGTCTCACAGTTTCAGTTTGTTTTCCCTGAAAAGAATAGCTGCATTCTGATTTGACCATTATGTGCTACATCTGTAGGCAAATGCCTGACTTAATTTAAACATGACCCAGTGTCCAAGTCAGGCTTTGAGAACCGTGCGAACAGTACCAAGAGTTCCAAGAGGACACTGGTCCAAATTACTTAGGCATTATACTGGTTCAGTGACAGGATTAAAATGTGTGCGTTCGGTATAACATGCCATCAGCAACAGTTCTGTCTGTGGGTTTTCAAAAGAAGCAGTACTCTCTGAGCAAAAGGTCTCTCTTCTGCAAAATCCTGAATCAACTTATTGTAAAATACTGCTCAGTAAGACTGTAGAATATGCCTCCAAACTCTTTTTATTTCTTAGAAAGTGCTGAGCTACATGGGGAGGCATTGCCTGCCTGGCCTCCTACGTAAGGGCACTGCCTCTGTAACCTCCAGGGTCCCGAGCAGCTTCTGGACCCCTGTCTCATTTCGGGGGTTTTGTTTGTTTGTTTTTTAATCTCCAGGTTTTACCGTTGATATTGTCTCTATTTGTTCGCCAGGTTATAGCTTTTCTCTGAGTTGAGCTCTACATGCACTTGAAGCTTCTTGTTTTAGATTGAAGGAGAGCTTCTGCAGCACTGCTTTGCTTTATCAGACCTGTGCACCCCCGTATTTCTCCGTATTTAGTACGGATTTAAGCTGGGGATACGGAAATACTGATAGTGCGCTCAAAATACGGATTTACTCGTCACCGAAATACGGTATCGGCTGCTACGATCTCCGCCGCAAAAATTGACAGTTTGCACAGTCACCTTAGCGGTGAAACTAAGGGACATAATCAGGCGCGGAGAATGCAATTCCGTTGTCAGGTGAACGAAAGTTTTTTGCGAAGTCGTTGGTCTCGCCTGCCGTTAGATGATAATAATATCATATGAGCAGACTATACATTGAGGGCAAACGAAGTTATCTTGTGTACATTTACATTGGCAATGTCACTCGACTTTGTCATGAAATGCGCAACTGCGGCCTAGCTCCGTATCTGGTACCGCGTGCGTTCAAAAATGGCGGATAACGAAGCGTCTACAAGTGTTGGTGGAGATTGTTGCTGCGGCAAACGGCGTAGAGATGACAGTTCACCGGCAGTCTGTGGTTCGGGGGAAAAAAAAAAGAGTTCAGCTGTTCAAGCCAGCGTATGCAAATAAGTGACTTGCTGTGAACATAATAGACTTGTACCAAAACACTTTTTTTTAAAGTAGTAGTAGTAGTAGTAAGCAGAGATGGGATTTTTCCGCCGATTGGCGGATTTCCGTCTTTTTGATGGCCCCAGGGGTCGTTTTTGAGATCAGTGTAAATCCGTTGAGAAAATTGGGGGGGGGGGGGGGGGAGGGGGGGGGGAGGGGGGTAGAGGTAGGTTTGTGATGAAGCTAATGTACGGCGAGAGGTCGATCGATATTGTGTTCTGAATTGATCCGTTCGCAAATGGATGTTTCCGGTTTCTGCTTGGGCCGGTCGAGACTGCTGTCTTTGTTTTCATTCTGCGGTTGACCGAAACCATCAAAGCGGAAGTTGATGTTTGAGAACGCGGCAAACTGTTTGCGAATTTTTTTCCCGACGCCATTTTCTTTCGGTTTGACGAGCGTAGCGAAAACCAGAATGTTTCGTCAGATAGCAGAAAGCGAGAAAGTTCTTGCGAAGCAAGTTGATGCTTCAGTTAAAAACAAATGGACTTGGAAGTGGTTGGAGGAGGAAGTGAGCGCAAAAGTGATGCTGACCAGTTCCAAAGGCGCCGTCAGCCACAGTGTGATTCTCAGACTGAAAGACTGCATGAGGAAAATCACCTATCCAGGACAAGCAGTCTGCACATGGTGTAATGGTGACAGTGACAAAACGTCATGGTGGCATACCCTTGTGTGTTTGATTGGAGAAATAAACTATCCAAAGCATTTTCCCCCCATTTGTTTGGGTGTATTTTTGTTGCTTGTATCTTAAAGAGATAATTGCCACCATATCAAGGAGATGTACTGGATCGTGTCGATAAAACTGATTTTTATTTGAAAAAAAGCAGCCGAAATCGGCCATGCCGAAATGGGACATCCGCCGATATAACCGCAAACAACATGTCCCTACAGCCTTGGCAGAATCGTAAAGAAAACTTGAACACATGAAATGATAAAACTAAATTTTCGTCAACGTTTTTGTTCTTAAACCACATTCACTTGCGCTTTAGTGAAGTCTGAGTCTAATCCAAAAGAATACTGGGTCGGATGTGGTTCGTCATGTCCTGGAGACATGCCCTTTTATCATCTCACTACTGCTTTCTGTTTTACCGGGTCCGATCCAACGTTTCGTATTCTTCAAACCGAGGTGTGTCATTGACACAGTAAATCCACTGATTTAGCGGTTTGGTCAGCATATTTTTCAAAAACAGAACAAATTTACCGTGCACTGGGTTCATGTCCGATCGACATCACCGACCTTTTGGGGATAAAAATATACCGCACTGCTCGTTTCAGCCATTTGCAATTTGTATCCGTTCGCTGGGTCACGTGTTTTCAACGGACACGAAACCAGGAGCAGACGATGTCAGAAAGGTGAAGAATCAGTAAACGTTTATTCATGTCCACCAATGTTTACCTCGACACAACTGACTCTTAAAATCACACATGAGCAAAACATAATGAAAAACATTTCTGATTGGACTCGTGGTGAACGCTAACTGCCTTTAAGATATGTGTGAAACACTGCTGAACACGAAAGTGCCAACCGTTACGTAGGTGGCTTCGTTTCCCATCACTTCATTTGAATTTCCGTCAATTCCGTCAAACTACTGTCCCCACCGAGGAAATGCCAGAAATCACATCTGACACTTACGTTTTACGTGTAAGAAAGTAAAACCGATCACAAGCGATACAAATTAGATTTGGTTATACTTATGCTTTATGACGCCGTGATAGAGGGGGCGTCTCAATGGTCAGTTTACTTCAATATTGTAAACTCACGGTCAGTTGTGAATATTTTCCTAAAGTTCTAGCATTGTGTTGTACAAAATTTATCATTTCATAACAGATGTATCATATAATGCATAAAGTTGAATGAAACGCAAGAGTTCGATATAAGTTAACTGCTATTACTGTTAGAATGACTGATCAAGTGTAAAAACACAGTTTTAATTTGAAATCAGATTCAAGGCATTCTGTGTTGTTATCATTATCGTTATCTTTCTTTTAATATCTCATTCAACTGAAACTCCTGGAGTAATATTTCAGTCCATCCATAAGCCACTCCCACCCCCACCACAGAAACACACACACACACACACACACACACACACACACACACACACACGTACACACACACACACACACACACACACACACACACACACACACACACACACACACACACACATCTTAATTTAATGTCCCGTCACAGAAATTGGTGATTGAAGACATTTTGAAATGACCTTTTTTTTTATTGAGATGTCATGAGAGAGAGAGAGAGAGAGAGAGAAGAGAGAGAGATCACCTAGTGTAATAAAAGAAATGGAGAGAATCCGCAAAGGGGGATGAAAAGAGAATTAAATGTTATAAGGAGAAAGCAGGAAAGAAACAAAAGTGTAATAAAAGAAATGGAAAGAATCTGCAAGAGGGGATGGGAAGAGAATTAAATGTTACAAGGAGAAAGCAGAAAAGAAACATAAATATGGCCTAACTGGATGATCTGTAGCGTTTAAAGATAAAACGAAAAAAATAACGATTTATTATGCTGAATGATATATTTGACTACATATATGTACATTACACGATACCGTTCCAGTGAAGCTGTCTTTTCCAACTTGCTTTGTAAACCTTGTAAACTTTTGTGTCAGTGTCAGTCAGACTGTAGCATTGTGCAAAGCTTTCTTGATTGTTTATGGACTGATCTGTTTAAAATTCAAAATCAAGTTGTTCCAGTGAGCACTTATGGTTTTCCGCAAACATGTGGACTGCAGTGGCTCATTATACCAAAGCACCTGTATAAGGGATTCTCCCTTCTATTTTTCATATTTGATTGACTTAAAAATGAATAACTAAGTATGGCCTGACCATCCTGTTTGCTTTTGAAACTGATCTTATTCATGTTTTTATTGCATTTATGCTTACTGTTGTAAAAAAAAAAAAAAAGATCCACTATTCTTTTTATGTCCATACAGAAAAGTGTTACAACTGACCCTTGTCCATTGTTTCAAGAATTAAATTAACAAAAGATACACCGACTATTTGTGCATGCTTACTTTTTCTTTGAAATGAGCAGGCTGACTTGTTGTTTATGTTTCTTAGCAGCTGCAGTGGATGTTTACATAATACACCATAATGTACAAACAGGAGCTGGTGTCAGTCGTGATGACGGACATGAAAACTCTACCTCATTCTCCACTTACAAACTGACAGAACTGCTGACTTTAAACATCATCTTAGTAATATCATCCAGCATTCCAGAAAGCCCCAGTTTCACAACCCTTGGTCTGGCATTACTGTACTGTTGCAGACATTTTTCATGTCCAGCAACACAACTGACTTATCACTGGGTGATCTGATATTTTTCATGTCATCAGAAAAAGTATAATACAAGTTATCTTTTTCATTCTGTTTTCATGCATGTGAAAGGTGTAACTTTCAAGAATTGCAGAAATTTTCACCTGTTTCCAGTTTTGAAATTCTATGACCCGAGTCCCATTTTTTGCACGACCTTTTGTCACTGTCACATTGACGCGATCAAGTATGGCTCACGGGGCAAGTCAGCATTGATCAACCACGTTCTTGCTGAAAAGCACCTAGCAAGAGTGAAAGATCGTCTTACAAACGAGACTCTTGGATCGTTTGGAGCATCGGCGAGTCTACCCACCACCACCACTCCCACCCCGTCTCTCTCCTCTCTCTCTCTCTCTCTCTCTCTCTCTCTCTGTGAAGAGTAATGCTATTTCTTTTGTTGAAGTAATGATATTAATAATATTGCAGGTTATCTCCAGATAGATGTAATGCCCACAATCATCAAGCTGATTATTTTGCAATGAAGGTTCTCTTTGAAAAAACAGGTTACATCAATGTCACAGTATACACAATTGTGAAGTCAATATTTTACGTAATAAATAGCATACAACAAACTATTTTAGTGAGAGAGAGATCAAAACAAAAAAATTGCAAGGGTGTTATTGACATTCTACAGACAAGCAAACAAAACATAAGTAAACAAACAGACGATAGTACGGAAAAAGTCATAGTAGTAGTAGTAGTAGTAATAATAATAAGAATAATCTTTTTTACCTATACCACCGCGTCACAAAAATCTTTTCTTTTCTGGTATAGATCTAGATATCATGGGGGAAAAACATCAGTTACACACATTCATACAAACGAGCAGACCGGCAGATATGCATGCATACTTATACTCTGGTGACTAGATTTAGCAAGTGACATCATTAATGTTGAGGAGTATCAGAAGTGTGAAAGTGTTTTTTTTCTTATTGTAATAGAGATGGATCAAGTTGAAAAGAAAAAAAAAACTGCTTGTGGGCACACAATGAGTTAAACCTTCACAATTTGCACACTTTGAATATGATCCTTAGTCAACTCTCTCACTTATATTATTCTATAAAGGAATCAGAATCCTCCGTGGTATTTTGAAGGACAACTATAAGAAATTATTTGATTGGTGTTCAGGTAAACTTTTTTAATAAGTATTTTGAAGGATGGCTATTACTATTAGAAACTAAACTGCTCGCTGAAATGTGGTGATGTGAAGGACAGTAATGAGAAACTGACTTGCAACTGCTGGAAAATTGTGTGACTATTAGCAACTGGAAAATCACCAATCCTGTGTCAATGGTCTTCATGATTTCCTGACAGACATCAATGGCGTAGGTGAGAAAGTCTTTTTTTGTAGGATCAAGGTTATTAATACTTTTGAATACTTTGGTGTCTCAGATGCTGATTTTTGCAGGTTAAATTCTAAAAAATCTTCAGCCTTGCCCCTGGACCCCACCGGGGGCCTTCAGCGGCCCCCGGACCCCCGCCACTTTTTTTTCCTCCTTTTTCACATTATGAGAATCCCATCTCTGAGTAAGGGACAGGCTGATATACGTAGCCTAGGCCTCGCGGCCTTTCTTGAATCCCCATCCATGCATTGTTTAGTATTCTGAATTGGTTTGTTGCATATGCGCATATTGGTTTGTTAATCAAATTCAAATAACAATTTAGTGAATTTATGATCTGCATCAAGGAGATTTTTAAATGAGTTAGTAGATTGTGCAAACTTGATGTTAGTTGGTAGATCATTCCAAAGATGTGTTACTCTCTTTCCAAAAACCATTTTACGTTTATTAGTCTGACAGTGTTCAATGAAGATTTTCCCATCTGGCTTCCTTGTAACTCTATTAGTATATAATTTGAAGAAATCCTCTATTTGTACATCCACCATATCATTAAATATTTTATATACTTCGATCAGATCACCGCGGATACGTCTACCTTTAAGGAGTGTAAGTTTAAGTATCTTAGCCGTTGTTCATAATCCATATTTTTGCATTCCCGTAGTAGCTTTGTAGCCCTTCTTTGTACCTTCTCTACTGCCTTTGACTGCCTTTTGAGTAAGGGATAACATATGATATTTCCATATTCTAAGTGCGGCCGTACAAACTGTTAACTTCTGTTGATTATTTTCGGATGTGTCGGAAGATTCTGCATCGTGATCACCTTGTACTGGGACGATTTATGACAAAGGAGTGACCGTGGCAATTCACATGTGTTTCTTTTTCACTTTGTTTTTATATGTGTCTTGGAAACATTCAGAATACTGAAAGCTCACCACAAAATACTGAAAATCATTTGCTTGGATACTAGGGATGTCTTGCTGGGGGTGCACAGGTCTGCTTTATCCCGACAGGTGAAAGAATTTTTAGTAAAAGCACTGTGCGAAGCTTGCATTTTAGAAGATGAAGTGTGCTTCAGTTTCAGGAACTTTCACTGCAAAGTGACCCTCGCAAGATTTCTTGATTGCAGAATTATGAACAGACGTGCTGAAGAAGAACGGGAGCGGCAGCAGGAGGAGCGTCGTCGGCAAGGAATGATGATGCGCCAACAAGAGATGCAGCGTCGAAGTGGTGGGCCTATGGATGCTGGCATGTCTCGCAGTCGTGAGGAATCTGATGGTAGGCAATTGAACCCATGTAGTTGTATTTTGAATGCTTTTTTTTTTTTTTTTGACTGAAAATTATGCTCCATGCTTATTTTTAAAAAAAAGAAAAAGAAAAGGAATGAAACAGAGCTTACTCTAGAGCGCGGGATTTGTACAATCCCCCGAAAACTGTTCCTTCCCCGCAATTATCGAGTCTTAACGCGGGCAGACACCCGCACAGTTGCAGGACTGCCCGCCCTGTTCACTGATCGTTGCGGGCGCTCGTTGTCGTCTGCTTGAAAAACTGAAACTAGAACTGAGCAGGAGCGAACGATTTCTTGATATTTCATTGGCTGTTAGTATAAATCAAACCAGTCGGCGGCGTTCCTCTCCTCCTTCTCGATCACCGACGAGAAGTTGCGAGAGTTTAAGATGCCATATTGGATATTTTCCAAAATGAAGCGTGCACCCACCCTATTTGACTTCGACTTTCGTGGAAGAAAAGTGAAAAAGAAAAAAAAAGATTTTGTGCCATGCGAGGGTGGAGAAGATCATGAAGAAACTGCGACTACATCCAAAAGCTCGAGAAGCAGCCCGAAAAGAGTGCCAGTGCAAGGGAACACCGGTTTCAAGATGATTGGCTGAAGAAGTGGGCCCGGGGGGGGGGGGGGGGGGGGGGGGGGGGGGGGGGGGGGGACTGCCCCCCTTTTTCTGATATGAGGGGGGTACTGCCCCCCTTTTTGAAAAATCCTAGATTAAGCTCTGATGAAAATGGTTGATAGTGTATTTGCAGTCCAGTTTGAAAGCTGTTTTATTTTTTTTCAGCTTTTCACTGTTTTCAGTTTGATTGTCTGGTCTTCTCTCAGCATTATAAGATAAGATCATAGGGGGTCCTGCTAGCTGTTGCTTTGAAGCAGTTGAAATTGATTTTTGAAGGGTCATCAGACTGCCATTTTCTGTTTCCAAAAGGTTCAGATTTTAAGTCCACTGCTCCTAGAATTGTGTTCTGTTGTTTTTGTCTGTTATTTAGAAATAAAGATGGTAGTGGTAGATTTCTCCCTAGCTGAATAATCTCATTTCCTGACTTTATAATCTCTTTATTGTGATTTTATTGTTTTAACTAATCCATACAATGCATATCTGTAGCAAAGATGAGATGACAGCCTGATATAGCCCCTTTTGTCTAGGCTGTAAATGTATAATTGAACCTGCATTCCCCACCCCATCCATCACTCCCACTCCATCTCCCTCTTCCATTCACTTTGTAGTAGAGTTTTTTCTTTATATCTTCTTTGTATGTGTGACAGATAGATGATTGTAGGTGGGTCCTCTAGGGAAGGACTGGGGATAATTTCTCAATGAGAATTATCTTAACATTTCACCAACACCCTCCCTCTTAGTAGTGGTGGAAGGAGCACTTTCCGTTACTAGTCATCAAAGAAATTTAATTTTATTCGGGGACTGGGTAAAATACTCAACAGTGGCTCTGAGATAATTTTCCTTAGGCCTGTACTCTTATAATACTTGTAGCTCCGAGAGACAGAATTGAAGAGAGAAGTTCAAACATTCAACATTTGATTGAACAACAGAGAACTGACACAAGTTAAGTGCACTTTTCACACATCAACTTTTATTGCTTACACATAGGTAAGTATTGGCGGGTCAATTCCATAGGCTAGGTTTAATTCTCACTGGACTACCACAATGAGGGGCCCTCCCTCACTCCTACTTTCACTCGCTTGCACTCAGTGCAGCAAGCTTAAGTTGGCATACAGGGGGTCTCTCTAAGTTACACTGAATGTATATGGTTATTATACATCCACTTCGCTTGCAATCACCCGGTGTTGTAGCCAAAGTGGTACTCATAGACAGGTTTTCACTGTTTCGTCATCAAGTGAGGGCAAGGGTCTGATGGGTTTGAGCCCAGGGGTAAGCTAACTTAGCTTTGCTTCGGAGAGGGTAGTTGGTCTCTCCTGTGGTTGGTGACTGCCCCACTGGTGTAGATTGGTGGTCTGGTGTCGCCCCGGTTTTTGGGCAAGTCCCAGCTTCTGCTCCGGCCGCAATGTGTAGCGTGACCAGGATCTCAGTTCTGCAATAAAGAGAACTTGGTCTGTAGGTGAGAATCTGATGGCTGGTTGGTCGAGTGCACACAATTTACCCTTGTTCACTTTCAGCACAGGTGTGAGACTCAGCCAGCGAAGTTTTTCTCTGTGGTAGAGTTTCTGCTATAACTATTAATCTCCACTTTTGTTTAAAGGCTAAGTTAAGCTTACAAATGGGTAGGAGACAGTAATACAATGTTACATAGTTTCAGTCAAACAACTCTTCCATGTTTCTTATGAATTAAATCACACTGACTTGGCTACACTGAGTCCAAGTACACATGTGGTGTAGACTATACCCTACAAATCATTCCAACAGTCAACAGTATTTATAAGTCAGAGCAGCAGTTTTTAAACCAAGCACAGGTATACTGTTTTTCTGACCAAAATTAATCATTGAATTATTATCTTAACAGACAGAATTGCCTACTGGCAAAAGTCATGGTGAACACAAAGAACAGTGGTCAGATTGTTAACAAGGAATCATAACCACTGGGAGAGAGCTTTTGCCATGTGATGGCAAGCAAACTACTACACAGAATAATCATTCATCAGTTTGATACATGTTGCTAAGCATTTGTACAAATTTACAATGTTAACGCACACAGCATACATAAAATCAATACACAGATTCGAAAAGGTAAAACAAGAGTTCCAACTAACTTTTCCTGAGAATGAACAGTGAATGACTTGAGATCAACGAGGTTGCCAGGAGTTTCCCACACCTTCTCTAGTTGTCCCTTCTTTGTCTTCCTCTGGTCTGGTCTACAGGCAGTCTTGAGGGTCAGTGAAGTTGCAACCCTGTGCGGTTAGTAAATGTATTCTTGATTGCCAAATCCAATTTTGACAACCTGTCACTCACACATCAGGGTGAGAGGGGAGGGATCTAGTCTTATCACCAGTCGCCTCGGAAACCGTTGAACCTAATTGGCACAGCTCACTGACATCCGCGGCCAGTTTAATTTATGCGTCTGTATAGACACATACTCTCGTGGAGAAACTCCAGTGACATAATTTACCAGCGATCCCACCAGCGCACGGACTGTAGATGTGAAGGGGGGTGGGGGTGAGTGGTGGTGGTGGAGAGAGCGGCAACATGCCTTTGTGTCGCTGGGTAGAGAGAGAGGAGGGGGGGGTGTGTGAGACGGGCCATTGCTACAATGCAAATGAAATTATTCTGCGTCGTAGCTACTCAGAGTGGGGAAGGAGAGTGGGGGGGGGGGGGTAGGTCAACAAGAACGAAAGGTGTCAGCGGGTATCATGACGCAATTTTTTCCTTTGTCATAGTTCGTGTCAGCTGTGCGGTTTGCACCATCCTAAGAGGGAGGGGGGGGGGGGGGGGGTTGAGAGAGGAGAGTGGGCATAGATTTGAAATCTATTTTTTGGTTTGTGGTTTTAGTGGGACCGATCGGATGGTTTTGTCAAGCGTTTCGTCACAGTATGTCCGTCTACATGTTCATATAAAAAACTTTTTTTAATACTTAATTTCGTATGTCAGTGTACATATTCCTACAAAACGTTTTAAAAACTTTTTTTGTTTCTTTTGTCTTTACTCTCTCCGCCTGTTGACTTTTTTTTCGAGTTTCATATTGCCTCAAACCTTTAAAACCTAACACTATGGATGGATTTCATTCTGGGTTACAGGGCATGCGAGGTGGAGAGGGAGCAGGCAATTTCCAGGGTGGGATGAGAGACATGGGAATGCGTGGCAACCAGAATCAGATGGAGGCTGGGATGCGTGGGGGACGTGGAGGGGCACCTCCTATGCAGCCCCCGCCCGCCCCTCCAGCAGGCATGGGATTGGAACGAGGACAGCCAGGAATGGGCATGGACCGTGGACCCCAGACCATGGGGATGGATAGGGCCCCATGGATAGGGGTCCTCAGGTATGGGGATGGAACGGGGACCCCAAGGAATGGAACGTGCATCCCAAGGAATGGAACGTGCATCCCAAGGAATGGAACGTGGACCACAGGGAATGGAGCGAGGACCTCAGGGAATGGAACGTGGACCACAGGAATGGAACGTGGACCTCAAGGATGGACCATGGGCCACAGGGGATGGATCGCGGATCGCAAGGGATGGACCGTGGACCACAAGGTGTTGAGCGTGCTCCTAAAGGTATGGAACGTGGTGGATCACAAGGTATGGAGCGGGGTCCACAAGGGGCTGGAATGGAACTGGGATCTCGTGGAATGGACCGCAGCCTGCAAGGAATGGACCGAGGACCTCAGGGTATGGAACGAGGCCCTCAGGGTATGGAACGAGGCCCTCAGGGTATGGAACGAGGCCCTCAAGGAATGGAACTTGGCCCACAAGGCATGGAACGTGGCCCTCCAGGCTCAGTAAGGGAGCGGGGGCCCCAGGGTGTGGCATAGAAAGAGGACCCCAGGGGATGTGAGCGTGGACCTCAGGGCTCAGGCCTGGAGCGTGACCTCAGGGCTCAAGCCTGGAGCGGGGACAGCAGGGGCGGAGCCATGGAGCGAGGGCAACAGGGCCTGGCCATGGAACGTGGGGCTCAGCAAGGCTTGGGCAGGGTACGTCTGCTTAGTTTGTGTATCCATCTTGTGTCAGACAGAATCCTTTTCAACATGTACTGTGTTATAGTTCACTGGCTCTAGAATTCAACAATTATTATCTTTCAGTGTAGGCCTGTCAGCCTGTTCTCGACATTTGGAAAGGTTTCTTAGAATGCAAGCTTTTTTTCTTTAAGGGTACAAGAGAGAAAAAGTTATTTTTGAATTATGAATTAAATAGAAGTGCTGCTTTTTTATGACTATATGGAATGCATTTAAGAAATGGGTTACTATTTCTGGTCTTGCTCCAGTGGCAAAATGTAAGCAAACAAAATTGAAAGGGAAAGAAAAGTATGAAGTGCTCTTATGTCGGACAGATGGCACAAGGTGGGGCAGGACAGGGCCAGGGCAGCTTTGGGGTCAGAGTGGCCTGCCTAACAGTGGCAACAATGCCAACCCCAGTGGAAGTGGCAGCCCCAGTGTCAACAACTTGAACAAGATGGCCAGCAGTGTCGGCAACTTGGGCAAGATGGCTGGGCAAGGGGGACCTGGTGGCAGTCCAATGGTGAGTTGTTGTCTGTGTCTGTTCCACGGCATACCAGCGTGAACGATGAGCTTGGATGATGCTATCCTCGCCTTTGTAAATCCTGCTCGTCTTTGTCTTATCTCCATTTGTGACTCTGTGTGACACTCAGTCCTTTTCAGTCGGTTCTTGTCTCTGCTTTCCTCTCTCTCTTCTTGGCTTTCTTTCTTAGCTCTGATTTTTGCCATCTTGTGTGTGTGTGTGGGTGTGTGTGTGTGTGTGTGTGTGCGAGAGCATGAGAGCAAGATAGAAGACTGTATGTATGTATGGGATGGGGGTGGGAAGGATAAGGGGTAACCCTTACTGGGGCCAGTTGCAACATTCATCACTGCATTGGTAGAAAACAACATTAGGAATGGGCAGATCTGTTGATTGTGGTCTTGTTTTCATCACCTGATTCTTCTGATTGATAGGAGGATGGGTTTTGGAAGGGCTCGGAAAATGGTCAAAACTGGATGGTGTGATAACATGGATTTTGTGGAAATTCCTTTGAATTTCAGGATGGAGTATGGGGGAGTGTATGTGCATGTGGATTGATGAGCTGGACATGAGATAAGAATTACGATTTTTTTCTTAGACACATGTGGCCCCTTTTGAAGAGACTCAGCTTCTAGTTTTGCCAGACAGGATTTGGGTGGGATGTAATCGGTGATTGCTTCTCTACTTTTTATTAGCACACTGTAAAAAATGGATGATGGTCATGCATCCTCTGGTGGCTTGCCTTTACTGAAGTATGCATAAGTGCAGACCTGTTTACCCTACGATTTTGCTGCAATTTTTACGGGGGGAAAAAAAATCGAAATTAGCCCCCCCCCCCCCCCCCCCCCCCCCCCCCCCCCCCCCCCCCCCCCCCCCATTCCAAATTTATGGGGAAAAAATCAGAGAAAGAAAAAAGTTAAACGCAAAGTTTTGTCTGCTACCGTTTTCGGTCACAGAGACATTTTCCAGTGTGCCTTGGGTTTTTACTTTATCAAAGATGACAATGAAGCAGTTTTACGCCCAAACGACTGGCTCTTCTAAATCTTCAAGAGTTGCGCAAGTGTTGCGATTATGAAGATAGGTGGGTTTTTTTCTTTTTCTTTCAAATTACAGGTTTTTGTCTGAGATATGACAGGCACGCGAATTTGGGGTATAAACAGGTCTGATATATTACACATATCTGGACAATGAATATGGGGATCTGAACATCATGCTTTTGTTTAACATGGTGATATAGATTGCCAGTTTTCACATTGCGTTATCAGAGTAGGGTTGCACTTATATTCTAATATTAGAATAACACAGGTGAATCAATCATCCTATTGCCTTTTTTTTTCAAAGAAAAGATGCGTTTCTCTCAGAAATTAGAAAATGTAAACCATAGGTCAAAACAAGTGATGAACAGAGCATGGTTTGAATCCCCCTTTTTCTTCTGTGTGTGTGTGTGTGTGTGTGTGTGTGTGTGTGTGTGTGTGTGTGAGAGAGTGAAAGCAGTTGATTGTGTGGTGCTTTCTGAGGTTTGGGATTATGATGGCTTATGTCATTCAAATAGCACTTGTAAAAGAGTGAGAAGAGCCTGGTACATTGAAACAGACCTTTGCACAGGCTTAACTTCAAAGACATCAAGCCTGAGTGAACAGGATGTGACAAAATGTTCACTGTCTTCAGATTGTTTCCAACTACGGAATACTGCCTTGATGATGTGTTTGTGGTTGTCAGAATCCTGTATGGAAGGGCAGGGTTTCCTGCCTTCACTGCCTCCCCCCTTCTCTCTCTTTGTTCCCTCCTCCCCCTCCCCCTGTGCTCTCTCTGTCCTTACTGTATCCTTTTCTGACACTCATCTCACTCTTTTTCTCTCTGGTCCAGGGCTCCTTCCCTCTTTACCATTTCTCTGTCTCGTCGCTCTCTGACTCACTCTTGGTCACATAAGCTCTTCCTTTGATTTGAAGTTCCCTAATTACTGTTTTTTGTTTTGTTTTTGTTGTCTGTCACTGTTTTAATGTTCCTTCTCCATTTTCTCTCCTACCTGATTTTCTTCCTCTGTATCTGTTTCTGTATCCCTTTCTGTCTCCCTTTGTCTCTATCTTCCCCCCCCCCCCCCCCTCCCAAACCTCCCACCCCCTCCTCCAGTGGGTACCACGCTGACTCCACGAGCAGGAATTGGGTGTACCTCAAGGGAACATCTTTTCTTTTGCCCCCTTCAGCATGAAAATTAATTTGATTGTCAGTTCCATGGATTGCGCTGGGTTTTTGTTGGTTGCGTACGTCATGCAGACTGGCTGAAAAAATGCGTATGCGTACGACTGGCCTGATTTTGCGTCCGCACAAAAGTCATAGAGATACGTGATCTGAAAAAAAACCCAATCTTGTCAAGTCAAACAAGGTCTTTTTAATACTGTCTGATCTTTCCACCTCCGAAGATGAAATCGGATTAATCCCTGAATGCTCCACTTCTGCTGTAGACGTGGAAGGTTTGACTTATGAGGAAGAAGGAGTTGATGATTCTGAAACACTCTGATCCAGTGGCCTTTTCTGCGAAAAGAAACGCGAAAGGGATTGCTGCTTTTTCTCTGCCATTGTTTTAAAAAAACTGGGGCGATGGCAGGAAAGAATGACGGTAGATTCATGGGATCTAAACCGACGAAACGCGTGACGTCACAGCCTGCACGTCCGACACTATCTATAGTCTGTTTTATGATCGCTACAGTGCGTTATTAGCTGTCGCAGTATCCAGATTCTTTGCCAGTGGGCGCAAAAACGCAGAAGACGAAACGGGACATTGTGAGGCAGGTGAGAGAGTCACTGCTTCAGTCGCTGACGCCTGTTTCTTTATTTCGGTGCTTTGCCTGTAGACCAAGGCTTTTTGCGTACAACCTACGCATTGCAAGTCAAAAATTGTGTACGCAGGTCAGTGAAATATGCGTGATTTTTGCGTTAGCGCGATCCTTGCAGTTCTGTAAACCAGGGTCTTAGTCTTTGTTTAGACTTTGCACTCTTAGCAGTTGGAGCCATCTATGCTGGCATTCAATGTTACCCCCAACTTGGGTGAAAATGATTCAGCAGTGGGCTGAGGAAAATGTGTTTACTTTTTCAGGTACCCAAACTCTTGCTCAGCCAGAGGTGTGTTGATAAATCCACCATTCCAGTTGTGAAGGAAACCAAGTTTCTGGGAGTTGTCTTCAGTCAGAAACTGAACTTCAACAGTCACATCCAGCACTTACGTTTTTGTCAAAAGGCAATGAGAATTGTGGCAAATATGGATTCGGAAACTGATAAACTCTTCTCCATCTTTAAAGGGCTCTTATCCACCCCAGACTGCACTGTGGCTGTGTTGTCTACAGTTCTTCCAGATCCTCTTTCCTCAAAACTTAGGATCCCACCTAACACACACGGCTTTGACTCTGGGACGCATTCTACACTACCCATGCAGTCTTTAAGCAGAGGTAAGGGGAACGTTCCCTCTCTGTCAGTTTAAATCGGCTTTAAACTGTTTGAATCCCCTCTGAACACCCCCCTCCCCCCTCTCTCCCCACCCCTGCTTATGACTGTGTTTCTTGACCTGAAGTTCTTCAAGAAATTTGAAGACAACCCCAGTTCCATTTCACGTTCAGGAATTTGTATTTGGTCCCATTTGAAAAATGCAGACATAGACCTTGGAGTCGTATGAGATTCATCCAGATTTCCAGTTGACTCACCATGACCATGGACTTTCCTTATCCCAGAAAATCTGCTGTAATGAATAACGACCATGCACTATCTTTGCAGAAAATCTGTAGCAGGAAAAGTTACTTAATAACTTGATTAATTTTGGATCAGTTTCAGTTGACTGCACCGAGACAACTTTCATTTTCCACTTTTCTTTCATTTGTTATTTGAAGAGTATTTCATTTGGAATGGGTGGGAGAGGGTGCGTATGTGTGTTTAGGGAGGGAGGAGTGGAGAGATGTAGGTGATGGTGGAGGTTTTTTTTCCAGTTTGTTTGGTTCATATTATATCCACAGAAACACACACTTTTTCCTGGTTGACGTTTTCTTACATTCTGACTGGTAAATTTTTGTGTTAACCTTTGAAAAATTCTGATTTGGCTGGGAAAAATTTCGATCTTCAATGATTACAGTTCTTATTACAGGTCTCAGATAGTTTTATTCACTTCATTGTAGAAGATAGTAAATTATCTTAAAAATGCATTTGTATGCGTTCTGGAATGAATTTTGCACACTAATGAATAAAAGTCTCCAGCTTCTTGGGGCTTCATCTGTAAAATTGTCCCTGGGCATTTGGGGCATACCCCCAGTCCCCCAACTCCTCTTCTTCATGTTCAGAATGTGGCAGATCTGCTCTACTGGTTATTAGGGAAGAGTGAAACTGAGCTAAAATTGACAGAAAAATTGTCACCTTCTATAGTGTCAGGCAGAGTTAGAAATTCACAGATACAAGTTTTAGTTGACATGGGAACAAGTTAATTACTTTTTTTCCCTTTAATCTTCTTACCCTCTCTCTTCCTCAGTCTGCCCCCAACCCTTCCTCCAAATATTCACAAAAGAAGTCTTTTCCTTGCACAGGGCAGAGTGGAAGTTGGGCACCAATGACAGAATCGGATGAATGATACTAAAAGATTAAAAAGAAGAGAATTTTTGTGTGTGTGTGGGGAAAAAAACCATGCACACACTTGTGCATGTATGCATGCAGGCGCACATGTGTATACACACACACACACACACAATGACACACACACACACAATGACACACACACACACACACACACACAATGACACACACACACACACGCACACACACACACACACACACATACACACACACACACACACACACACACACACACACACACACACACACACACACACACACACACACACGTGCACACCACTCACATATGTGGGGACACACACACAGTCACACACACACACACACACACACACACACACACACACACACACACACACACACACACACACACATTCTCTCTCTCTCTTTCTCTCTCTCTGAATCATGTATGACGGAGTCGTAGTTTGCTGCAACGTGGCATGGCAGCAAACACCAAGGGAGAGGTGGTAGCTCTCCTTTTAGGGACACTGATGCAGATGTGAAAGGTCAGTGTCAGGTGGTGCAGCAATCCTTCCAGCCATATGGGTGACGGGAAGTTGGTGTTGCTGGGAGACAGCGTTTGGAGATGTGCGATCAGCAATGAAGCGCTACCTGCCTATGATTATCGTGGCCTGGGATCTTGTTTTCTCTTGCCATGGAGAGAAGCTGATTTTGTCGGGATTGAGGGTATTGTTGCACTGAAGGGACTGAAACTCATTCTCTGGGAGACCAGTTTGAATTGTGAAAGACAGAGGAAAGATTTATAGTGACAGGCAGTTCAGCACATTCTGCTAAATCATTGCTCATCATGCTCTGTGCTTACTGTTAATAACAGTAAGCACAGAGCCATGGTGTGGCTAGGAACATTGAACAACACATATAGACAGCTCATGCCTTGCACAGCACTGTCATACTTTCGCACAGGACAGCGCCACAGCAGAATATGGGACAACATACACAGACTGCTGATGAACTGTAGATGATAATATAATCTAACAATGTCTTGAGACTTGTTACAAACTGAGCCTGAATAACACAGAAACTGCTGACGGCATGGTGCATCACTGTATAATTTTTAACTGCAGGGGAAGCACTTCTCAAGAACCCTGACTCTGAAATAGTTTGTTTATGGTCTGCACCGCAGTATAGTATACAATATGTACAGAACCACATGGTAACTGTAGATGTGAAATGTGAACAGATGAGTGCATGCACCTTTTAGACAAAGCTGACAGAAGATGGGAGGTAACTCAACTATTATCTGCTTTACAAGTCCATAAGTCATAACGGCCTGTGGCAGACTTAATTGAGCAGTAGTTCAGTGAAAGCACTGAAAAGATAGTGAGATGTAACAAGCAAATCAGGAGGTGTGAGACTGACAAGGAGATGGACAGCAAGTCCCGTTGTGACAAAGAAAAGAAAACAAAGTCTGTGCCACCAAATCTTCAGGACATGATATGGTAAGTGTTTGTCATGTTAGTAATGACAGAAAGGGGAGAATGAAGTTTGTGCAAAACTGCAAGTGCGCATTCTCCATCTGTCATGGCAGCCACGATGGTATATATACATACAAACAGTACACATGCAGAGCATGACGTTTGTGATTATAATGTGTTCCTGAACATTCTTGAAAATTGGTTTGTTCCCAATTTTTACATCAAGCAAAAACCAGGAACAAGAGTTCACACGTGGCAGCCGACCAGTGCGGACGCAACAGTTCATCGCTCCGATGCGTACGTGAACTTGCCATGCTGTCTGTGGTGGGCTGTCTCAAGTGCAGTGATGATGAGACTTTAAAAAAAAAAAAAAAAGCAAGCTAATTGCCATGCAGTGAAGTGTGTTTATTTGTTGTTGTTTTTTCTCAACCAAAGACACTGATGAATTGTTTTGTGTGGGAGCCTTCATTTGCTTGAACACTTGAGTCGGTTAAAAGTTAAGTGAGTTGAGTGCGTTAGTTTGAGAATCAAGAATCATTTTAGGGTAGGCATGTGTGCTTTGCCCAGTGCCAGTCGCTACTGCCCTGACCATATGTTTATCATTTCCAAGTACAAGCCTGTTGACTGTTACTGTGAGCCTGTTGACTGTGTGCTTTAAATGCTCGCGCTTGATTGGGTGTCATGGGTTGGGAGAGCTGTTTTACAGATAGTGCAGGTATGCTGAGTCTCGGGGCCACATGTTTAAGGTCGCTAATGGATACCGTGTATCTGTGTTTTAATACAATTATGAATGTTTCTTTGCGTTTCACTGCTGTCATGGTCTTGGCAACATACTTTTGTTTTGCTGTGGATGTGAAATGGATATTGACTTAAAATATATCGACGAAACAAGAACTGTTTTGTGGAGGCAAGGTGCTGTGCAATCTTGGATTTATCTTTATGTTAAAATGACACATATGATGTTGAGATATTTTGAGGATATGAACACCCGTCAATATCTTTTTAGTACGGACATTCTGTTTGCAATTTTTTCTTGGGGTTTTATACAGCAGTGAGCTTCAAAGGTTACACAGATTGACCATGTGGTCAATTGTCTACATTGCAGACTCTGTGCAAAACTTTAAATTACAAGTGGTGGGATATGGTGTCCCATTGCGTGACTTGTTCAGATGGAACCTTAATTGTATGGAGGATGACGACATGACAACCTTGAAATGGCCCCATGCGGTCAGCTGGACTTTAAAACAGTATGAATTGAATTGAAATGAAGCCATGTTGGCCCATCCAAAGTATCTCTTTTCTTTAGTTTATGGGCATACTCCCTTCCTCCTCCTTTTTCTCCCTTCTCTCATGTTCTTGATCATTTCCCGTGGTACTGAAAACAAGCTGGCTGTCGTCATTCTGTCTTTGTGCATCAGCATGTGCTCAGAGCGCATGTTGGATCTGGCGTGCACGGTTTGAGTTGGCGGTGGTAGTGTGCGTGTGTGCATACGTGTGCACTGGTACACGCAGGGATAAAGAGGGAGCGGATGTTGTGCGTGTACTCGTATCATTTGCGTATTTATTTCATTTTGCCAACATTGTTTTTCGATCATTTCGCTTTGTACATCATATTCATCCCAATGTACCATGGAGGTGGGTGCTGTTTACCTTCTTTTTTTTTGATAAATGATTACTGTCCTTGCCCTTTCCTCTTAGCTTATTATCCTGAAATGTTAATTTCTTTCTTCTTTTTTTTTTAAAGCAGCAATGAGCAAGGAAATCTTTGTAGTGCATTCTTCACCTCAAAGTTGGTGCTACAATGGAAAGATAGCGTTTGACATACTGCAGACAGTGGTTTGGTTAGCATCATGAGAGCATTTTCGGTGGAACTTGGTGAAATAAGGATAAAATCACTGAATAGAGAACTTCGCTGATTTAACTTAAGACAGAGCAATGGAAATGATTCAGTTGATCATTTCAGGCAGCTTCCAGAGAGAAACTTCAAATGTTTAACAAATGTATGCTTGTACATTCTTGGATAGATATAATGTCTTGACAAATTTGCAAAACTTAAGAAATTATGTCAGTGGAAAAAAGTTCTTTTCCAGTCCATATCACTTTCACTTTTGGCAAAGGTTGAAGTTAACAACACACACACACACACACACACACACACACACACACACACACACACACACACACACACAGCCCTCCAAAATTTCTGTCCTATAGTCCCAAGCCAATTGTAAGATATTCCAGTTTGATTGGTCTGATCAGATTTATATTCCATAGACCCTCTTTGAATCCCTACATTTCTTTGGTTTGACATTGTCATATTATAAATGCAATTATTATAAGTATCTAGCTCCAAAATGATTGGTTTTTCATTTGCCCATTATGCTTATTAGTCACTGTGCCAAATTTGTTGGAGATCAGAAGAAATCTGTGGATTTGTGTTCGAAGCAAGAGGACAGACAGATCAAATGTGTTTTAAGTCATAAGATTGATGGTGAACCAAGCAAGTGTAGTCAGGTGAAAGCAGCAACTAAGTTTTGCCTGATTTACCAGCAACAGATCTAAACAAAAACTATACAAGTACATAAGTTTGATGTTGTGGTCAGAAATTGTATGATAACACAATAGATACTCGGGGAAAAAAACAACACCACCATATGGTTTACATGACAGCAGGTGGATAAGGAGTATTTGGAAGAAATCTTCACAGGAACACATGGTTGAACTTCTGCTGCTTTTAGTTAGAATGAATTCACTGCTGATTCTGGTAAACACTGGATAGAGGAATAGGTCAGGCTATTCTTGCTTCTGATTCTGGTAAACACTGGCTGGAGAAATGGGTCACTGGCCGCACACATTTCCATTTTAGGCATTGCCAGAGTTGGAGTAAGGTCTCTTGTTTCCATTCCTCCATCTCCTTAAGACTTCCAACATGCCGTCTGGGAAAGGCCATTGGCACCACATGTGCCCATTTTAGTCTGCCAGAGTAATCTCCCCTTTCTCCACTTTTTCTTTCTCTCTCTCTTTGTCTCTTTGTCTCTCTCTCTCTCTCTCTCTCTCTCTCTCCTCCCAACCCAGCTTAAGTGGTGGCTGGCAGCACACATGTCATTTTAATCACAGCCAGCTGCCCTTAACTGGCACTGTCCAACCTTTAATCACTGCAAGCCCTGACTGTTTGAGTGCATTAGATTTCTTTCACATGAACAGAAATCGCCTGCATACCTCCCTCCCTTGATATTTGGCCCACCCTCCTCTGCCCTTGATTCCAACTGTCTGTGATTTCTGAGGTGGATCTTGTTTCATATGAGGGTCGAAGGAAAAACAAGAAGCCCCTCTTGTTACCATTTTATTTCTCCCTGTTTGACTAGAAAATATCTTTAAGATTTTTTTCTCTCTCTCCTCAATTTTCTCTCTCTCACTTTTTTCTCTGTTTTCTCCTCCTCCCCCCCCCCCCCCCTCTTTCTTTTACTAACATGAACCCCTCCCTCCCTCATTCTTTTACTTACATGACCTGGAGAGTGTGACACATGAACAGAGGACATGTTTTGGTTGCTCAACTCGTTGCAGCAGACTTTAATGTGCTCTAAGCGGCACTTAGTCTTGTTTTTTATTGACATTTTTGTTTTTGTTTTTTTGTATTGTGGTGTTACTTATGTGGCTGTTTTGGTCGGACATGTATTATATAAACAGCAATTTATTTACCATCAATGAATAATGAAAGAAGCCAGTCTTAAGATCTGTTCACCTGACCAGCAATGAAGCATGAAGTGATGGTTTAGATACCAGCTGCTGCTATAAATCCTAAATGGTTTTATTTGTGTGTTATACAACGCTGATTTCCTTCCCTTCCATGGTCCCCTATCCAAGCCAGCCTGTACCGACCAGTGTAGTGTAAAATTAGAGGGAAAAAAGAAAACCCAAGCAAACGAATAAAAAAAACATGTAGTACAAGTAAGTTTGATAAGTTGTAATCAATTTGGCAGTACTCCTCAGGTCATTGGCAACAAATTACAACCTGGCAATGTGACAGCAATGAAAGAAACGCTCAAAAGTTGTTTAGAAGTGAACTGATTAAATCCAGAAAAGACACAAAAATTTATTTGTTTGGAAAGCCATGAATTAGGTGTCTGCAAAAGCATCTTTTACACTCCAACAGACAACTTGCAGTCTAATGATATGCTGAATAAGATGTTTTTGTGACCTGAAATGGTAACATCTTCATATTGATTTTCTTCCCCACGCACTAGTATGCAAGAAAAGCACAAAGAATTATGTTCATTAAAGCAGTCTAGTTTTTCGATGCGTAGATGGGCTAGACAGTAAAATTTTGAAGATTTCTCTGCCTATTGTCTTTGGACATCCAGTGTATGTCTACAAATACACAATCTTTGTCTGGAAAAATATGTTACTACCCACAAGCTTTAGAAGATTCCGGAGTGCTGTCAGATTTAAAAGGTGGTGACCAATCAGACCCTTCAAATTATAGACCAATTCCGATTTTATCCACATTGTCTAAATCTTTCACGAAAGACATGAAATGGAATCTTCAGGCGCACTTCTTGAAATAGAGAATTTTACCCAAATCAGGTTGGATTCAGTGCGAATCATTCTCGCCACGTGCTGCTAACAAACCTTATAGATCAATGGCTTTTAAACAAAAATGGTAATTTATTCTTTGCTTCTGTTGTTGTAGATTTTGCACAGCTTTTTAATACAGTTGACCAAAATGTTTTCTCCAGGAAACTTGTGTATGGTCTGTTGTCTTTTTTTTTTTTTAACAATCGAAGACAAGTAATTTTTCAGGATTCGATAGAATCATTTCTTAGGGCTGTGGAACATGGCTCGCATTCAGGATCTGTTTCAAGTCCTTTTTGTAATGAAATAGAAAAATGTTCATGTGTATAAATTACCTACCACTTCATGTATCAGCCCTTTGTGAACTTTTTTTCGGATGAGGCTTCCCTTCAGTGGCTTCATGACAAAGACAAAAATGCCAGCATAGTGTATTGTAACATGCAGAGTGATACTGATAGTGATAAACTTGTCAGCTGGACCAAAGTTGGTTCATGCTAGCTTCCACCAGATAGAAATGTTAAACCATGAAAATGAGCCTGCCAAGAGTAAACATTTAAGACAAGGAGATAAGTTGATTCTTACAAATTAATTGGTCTTACACTTGATAACAACCTACCATGATTTAATCATATTTCTGTACTTTTGGGGGTGGGGGTGGTCGGGGGGGGGGGGGGGGGGGGGCACCTGTCCAAGCAAGTTTTTGCATCTGAACATAAAGCATGTTCTTGATCAGCACACTAGGAAGTTATTTTTCTGTATATTCAACTAGGTATATACAGCGCATCAACTTTCTGGAATTTGGCAAGTGAAACTCCTTTAAAACCCAATGCCTACCAGATCGACCGAGATCGACCGCGAGATTTCATCTTTCTGAATACCGGATCGACCGAGATCGACCGCTGAATACTCGTCAACGACTTTCGCTTTCACCATCGCATATCCCAGAATGCAATTGCGACAGAAGAGTCTTCCGGTACTTCCGTTTCTGGACGCCATTTTGGTTTTTGTTGCATGAGTTTTGGTGGAGTAGTTTCACTGCTGTGAATTTTCAAAGTTCGGCTTTTTTTTCGCGAAGATTTTCTGGGAAAATGGCGGATCAAGTAACTATGCAACTCGCAGAATTCATTTTCTGAAGTGATATTGATGAAGAGAGCGTATTTGCGGGCTACACTCTTGAAGAAGATTTGAAGCAAGACGATTCGGACGTCAATCTTGACCTAGTTATGAATAAAGATCGACTGCTGACTGATTTTGAGGCCGGAATCAATAATGATTCAGGCGATGATAATGACGATGTCGAATAACCCATTGCTGCTGGGCTCAGACCCCCAAAAAAAGAAAATTCGAAAAACAAAACTTGCTAGAGATTCTTTAATTCTTGACTGGAGTGGTTGGCTACAAGAAGTGAAGCCCCCCAAAAGTTTCCCTTGTTTTGATGGCCAGGAAACCGGTCAGTCAGTGGTGTGTCCCACGATTTGCCTGTAGGAGCATCACCTTTAGCCTTTTGATTTCAGAAGAATTTTGGCAGACTTTTAACGAGAAACAAATTTATTTGCTGCACAAAAGCAAGCAGAAAAGGATGAACATAAACTCTGGCCTGAAATAAAAACTGCCTGTTTATCAAAAAGCAAAGAGGAGCCGGACAAGAGGTACATCATCACCACAGTGTGTGTGTGTGTGTGTGTTGGGGGAAGGGGGGGGGTGCTCAGTGCACTTGTGCAAAAGCACATTTTTGTTGAATTCCATCACAATCTAAAGCCCAGTATTCAGTAATCTGTTCTTGTTATTTTTTCCCCTCAGTAGTTAGAAGACAAATCTTCTTGTATGTGATGCCTTCAGTTTAACAAAATTGTTGAAGTTTGGGTTGTTGTTTTTTGCTTCACAACAAAAGTTGATTATTTAGTGTGCATACCATACAGAATGACTTTATTTTGTTCCTGAAGGTTTCAGTACTTTGTTTAGACTTGGAAAATCACTCTGTGCTCCTAATCCATGATGTTCTGTGGGTACAGTGAATTTAGGGAAAATTGTTTTAGCACTGAGAACACCGAAGTACAGTTAGTCTGTTCGTTTTTTTTTTTTTCCCTCGTGTACCAGTTCACTATATGTGGGGGGAAATGGCTCTTTTGGATGGAGTGATGACTTTGAATTTTTTTCATTACCTTTACAGAATAGATAAGTTAAAAACAAATTTTCTATTGAGGTTTCTTTATGGCAAGTGTGTATGTGTTGCGGAGTTACCTCTCTTGGCATGGTATTCTCATAGTCATATAGCACAAAGTCATGCGGTAGGCAGAGGGTTAAAACTTAAAGAAAGTCTGTATTTGGCCCCTTTTATTAGTTTTAAATTTGCTAGTTCTTCTTTTATATAATCTTCCCTACTCCCTAGTGATCACAAACTTTATGCCTTTTCAATAAAACTATTTTTATTTTCAAAATCATAAATAATTTCATACCATCTTATCTCTATGGGAAATTCCTCAAAAATAGTATCGTAATAAATTTCATTCTCACCCCTCAACGAAAGACTAACCTTTTGAATGACATCGCTTAATTTATTGAGGTGTTCAAATCTGCAGTCAAATGTCAGCTCATCGTAAAAGTAAGCATGTTTATTGTCTTTCAAAAAGGCATTCCATAAAAGGATTTTTGTTATGTTTTTTGTTTTTTTTGTTTCGTTTTTGTTTTGAAATGGCACCAGAGTTCTTAAAATACTTGGGCCTCCGGCCTTTTAGTGGTTACTTTTCCCTGTATAAGTCGGTGTGTGTGTTAATATAATACATGCATTTCAGCTTTTTTGTGTATGTGCATGCAGATATAATCCTCTGCTACATGTGCTTATGTTGGGGGCTGGGTTTCTAGGTGTTTGTTTGTGGTGTGTGAAATTTTTTAGTTTGTAATTTTCATGTGCTTCCATATATTTTTCCTGGAATTTTTAAAAAGTTTATTTTCAAGTTTTTCTTGTACTACATTATACCAAGCTTATTGCTATTCTGTCTCTTTCTCAATCTGTCTGTCTATCTCTCTCTCTAAGTCTGCTTGCCTGCCTGCAACTCTGTTCATCCACCAGGGTCTGGGATGTGTATGTCTGTATGTGTGTGTCTGTATGTGTCTGTCTGTCTTTGCCTGCCTGCCTGCCTACGTTGTTACCTGTATCTATTTCTGTGAGTGTGTGTGTGTGTGTGTGCGCGTGTGTGTGTGTGTGTGTGTGTGTGCGTGCACGCGTTTGCACATGTGCATGTGTGCGTGCGTATGTTTTTGTGTGTATTGTAAACTGTGTTTGTGTACAGATATTGTCATTGATTGTTTTCCTTGTCTTTTGATCAATGCTTCCCCGGTTCCCGTTTTCTCTCTCTCTCTTGACCTTTTTTGAGAGTACGGTGTACAAAAGCTATTCAGCTTAACCATTTATACCCTCAGTCAAACATAATTTTTATTTTGCCCCCACTTTCTATCTGTCTCTCTTATTTAATCTGTCTGTCTCACTGTTCTCCTTTCTCACCTTTGCTCAACCCCCCCCTCCTCTGTTATGTCTCCTCTGTCTGAATTGTGCAGGTCTTTTTTGTGTACTTCTTCAGGAGCTGTGGTGTCTGACTTCTGACTTGCTGTTAGTGTTGACGTTACTGTTTATACTATGTGCAATCATCCAGACACCACCTCCTCCTCCCCCTGTTGGAACCACAATTGTTTTCTTTTTTTTTCATTCTTTTTTTTTTTGTGTGAAGAATTTTATGTTGTTCAGTTGAATAGTGGTTAGAAACAATCCACCTTGCATATTAATTATTCGAGCCATGCCTCTTAAATTGTGGAATTGCCACATGAACTTGGCAAATTGGTTGTTTGCGGTTCCAGTGAATGTTGGTGGCTTGTATTAACCCAATGCCTACCGGATCGACCGAGATCGACCGCGAGATTTCCTCTTTCTGAATACCGGATCGACCGAGATCAACCGCTGAATACTCTGTCAACGACTTTCGCTTTCACCATCGCATATCCCAGAATGCAATTGCGACAGAAGAGACTTCCGGTACTTTCCGTTTCTGGACGCCATTTTGGTTTTTGTTGCATGAGTTTTGGTGGAGTAGTTTCGCTGCTGTGAATTTTCAAAGTTCGGCTTTTTTTTCGCGAAGATTTTCTGGGAAAATGGCGGATCAAGTAACTATGCAACTTGCAGAATTCATTTTCTGAAGTGATATTGATGAAGAGAGCGTATTTGCGGGCTACACTCTTGAAGAAGATTTGAAGCAAGACGATTCGGACGTCAATCTTGACCTAGTTATGAATAAAGATCGACTGCTGACTGATTTTGAGGCCGGAATCAATAATGATTCAGGCGATGATAATGACGACGTCGAATAGCCCATTGCTGCTGGGCCCAGACCCCCCAAAAAAGAAAATTTGAAAAACAAAACTTGCTAGAGATTCTTTAATTGTTGACTGGAGTGGTTGGCTACAAGAAGTGAAGCCCCCAAAAGTTTCCCTTGTTTTGATAGCCAGGAAACCGGGTCAGTCAGAGGGTGTGTCCCATGATTTGCCTGTGGGCGCATCACCTTTAGCCTTTTGATTTCAGAAGAATTTTGGCAGACTTTTAACGAGAAACAAATTTATTTGCTGCACAAAAGCAAGCAGAAAAGGATGAACATAAACTCTGGCCTGAAATAAAAACTGCCTGTTTATCAAAAAGCAAAGAGGAGCCGACAAGAGGTACATCATCACCACAGTGTGTGTTGGGGGGGGGAGGGGGGGGGGTTGCTCAGTGCACTTGTGCAAAAGCACATTTTGTTGAATTCCATCACAATCTAAAGCCCAGTATTCAGTAATCTGTTCTTATTTTTTCCCCTCAGTAGTTAGAAGACAGATCTTCTTGTATGTGATGCCTTCAGTTTAACAAAATTGTTGAAGTTTGGGTTGTTTTTTGCTTCACAACAAAAGTTGATTATTTTGTGTGCATACCATACAGAATGACTTTATTTTGTTCCTGAAGGTTTCAGTACTTTGTTTAGACTTGGAAAATTACTCTGTGCTCCTAATCCATGATGTTCTGTGGGTACAGTGAATTTAGGGAAAATTGTTTTAGCACTGAGAATACCGAAGTACAGTTAGTCTGTTCGTTTGTTTTTTTTTTCCTCGTGTACCAGTTCACTATATGTGGGGAAAATGGCTGTTTTGGATGGAGTGAGGTCTTTGAATTTTTTTCATTACTTTTACAGAATAGATAAGTTAAAAACAAATTTTCTATTGAGGTTTCTTTATGGCAAGTGTGTGTGTGTTGCGGAGTTACCTCTCTTGGCATGGTATTCTCATAGTCATATAGCACAAAGTCATGCGGTAGGCAGAGGGTTAAAATCCTCAAGCTCCACTGTCCCAATACCATGCAGGATTCTCTGTACATGTAATGCACTTATATAAGCTCCTATCAAAAACGAGTGAAACTCTCCCTCACTCTAGTTTTCTTTCCATCTCTCTCTCTCTCTCTCTCTCTCTCTCCCCCTCCCCCCCCCCCTCCCCTCCCTCTCTCTCCCCCCTCCCCCCCCCCCTCTCTCTCTCTCCCCCCAACTTCCTTCTCCCACAGTCTCAGTCCAGGTTTTCTTCCATCTTATGTAGAATTTCCTTTCATACTACTTGGTAAGCACAACACCTGCTCACATATCCATTTTCAGTCATGAATTGCTTGTTGAGAGTTGGTTTAGTTACCAAAAGAAAAAAAAAAAAAAGCAAACCAGTGGATAAAGGGGTGAAGTATGTGTGACACAAACATTCTCTTTGAAAGTGTACAAAATGGAATTTTCTGTTTGAAAGTGTACAAAATGGAATGGAGACGGAATCCAGGTCTAGTGATCAGTCTCCAGTTGGCAGCTAACAAAGGACGGACAGACAGAGACAGACAGACATGCCACACACAGAGATTCACGCATGCTCGCAGACACGCACGCACACGCACACACACACGTACAATGATACACACAGTAACACACACACACACACACACACACACACACACACTCTCTCTCTCTCTCTTTCTCTCTCGCTCGCTCGCTCGCTCGCTCGCTCAGAGAATCACACACACACACACTCACTCGCTCGCTCACACAGAGAATGATGAGCATACAAACATACATGCACACATGTGCATTTGTACACACAAGCATGCACACACGCTCGCTCGCATCGCTCTCACACACACACACACACACACACACACACACACACACACACACACACACACACACAGAATGATGAGCGTACAAACATGCATGCACACATGGGCATTTGTTCACACAAACACGCACGCACACACACATGCATGCAAGCACGCATGCACGCACACACGCACCACACACACACACACACACACACACACACGCACGCACACACACTGTCCACAGATTTGTAAATTGGTGGGTCTGAGGACAGTCCATTGTACACCCTACCTCTTTAAAAGACTTTCTGATTAGTTTTGAACAATCAAAGAAAAAAAAAGATTTTTCATCAAGACTGATCAACAGAGTTGTGTAACCTATCTCAGACATTAATTAATCTACATTGCATGATCATGACTTGCCCAGAATCATGGAAGATTGCGCACTATGAAATGTATGGCAATGCACCCAGCTTTCATCAAACACCAATTTTTGTGTGGATTGTCATTATTTGTGGCTGATTCATTGCATGGGTACTCAGTTTCAACAGTCTGACCAATGTCCTGCTGCTAAAAATTTTTTGCAGACATCCACAGAATTGAGCCATCAGTTATCCTTGTGGAAGTGAAAAAGCCTGCAGAACTACCAATTTACAGTCACACACACACACACTGACACACACACACATGCGCATATGCACACACATACATGCACACACACGTACATGCACACATGCATGCACACGCACTTGCGCACACATACATGTGCGCACGCGCACACACACACACACACACACACACACATACACACACACACACACATGGTCATAACACACGCGCATTCACACACATGCGCGCACACCCATTTGAATGATAGTCTACACACACACAGTGCCCACAAGATGAGAAGCACAGTCAGAACAAACTCATTTTGCTTGTTGTTAATGACTGGGACAAATTGCATAAGAGCTTTAGGTACTTGCTTAAAATTTGTCCCATGGCTTTGATTGATGTCCCTTACTTCACACTGCCAGGGGGGGCATGTGCCCCATTGTGACTGAAAAAAACCTGAAGCTCTGTGCGCGTGTTGTGTGTAAACCATGTGCTATGCTTACTATGCTTGTGTACAAGCGTCAGTCTAACAGGCATTTGTACATACAAGTACAACACACTTGAGATGGTGGTGACTGATTTGACAGTGTAAAGTGTGTGATACTGCGGATCCAGATTGAGGTGTAATGGATGTGGATTTCACTTTAAGGATGATGAAATCCGAGAATGTAAAGCCAAGCTCAGACTCGTAGTTATGTATTAGGTATTTTGAAGCAGGTAGATTTGCACAAGACCTTGCCTCTGCCTTGATTATTGTTATTCAATTTGTGATGCTGATTCATACCATTTTGGATAGAATTTCTCTTTTTTCTTTTCAATGTTGCCATGACCATGTTCAGCCAAAGGACTTTGCAGTCAGTCTTGCATATTGTTTCTAATGCAACATCTTCTTTCCTCTCTCTCCCGGTGTGCGTGTGATGCTGGACCTGAACCCCTCGACATCCTGCAAACCCTGCAACATGCCGTCATTGTCGACAAACAATGACGCGGACTGTCACATAAATCCTGCCTGGCCTGTGGCACCCATGGGTATGGCTGTTGGTGGGAAGCTGCTGCAGTCTCAGTCACGCTTTGACCAAGGTGCTGGCAGTCAGTTTAAACCAGGCTTTGGTGGACAGGGGGGCATGGGGGGCCCAGGGGCAATCAGGGTGGCCCGGGGAATATGGGAGGGAGCGGAGTGGTGGGGCCAGGAGGCCCGCCGATGTCCCTGTTCTCACAGATGCAAGCCATGAACCGCCCTGTCTCCGATCGTGCCATGATGGACCGCCGTCGAGAGGCCCCACAGCCCCGAGATGATATGGAGGATATTAAGAGAATGCGGAGGTTCTAGAGGGCTTCTGGCTGTGTGAGGAGAAAAGAGAGTGACGTTTGACTTGGGGAGGGAAGTGCCGAGGGGAGGGTTGAAAAGCACTGTGCTGGAAGTGACACCTTCTGTTTGTGAAAGAGGCTGCTGTTCTGACTGTGGATGACAACGCAACTGTTGATAGCTTCTGTTGGTGGCTCCTAAAATGGTGCCACATAAAGTAACAGACTGAAAACCGACCAGTGTCGTCATGTTTTTAAGGTGGTACGCACTCGCAGATAAACTTGTGTGCTTTAGTAATATTTTTACTTGGTTTCCATTTTTGTTTCACCATTGTCCATTGGTCTTGCCCATGTCACCAGCATGCATGTCCTTCATGTAGTAACATCTTCCTGTTGTGTTTTCTTGTACAGCCTTTTATAATCTTCACATCATTGTTAAGTAAACTGTTGTATCAGCTATTCATCAAAGAAGCAGAATTTGAGAACCTATATAGCAGCTAATGCATTAGCATCATCACAGTTTGATTCATGCTGCTTTGCAACATAGAGAACCAGTGTTGTAGTTTTAGTCTTAAACTGTGTGGTGTGCAGTAATATATATATATATATATATATATATATATGGCTGTTCATGACATGCCACTGTTCAGAAATGTGACCTTGGCAACACTGGCTTATTCAGGGACCACGTGTCATCGTGATGTCAGAAGTGCACAAATAAGAAGGGAGATTGGATGGTGCGTTGTAGTCAAAGTAGGGAAGAAAAGTAGACACATGGAAGGTTAAGTAGATAAGATATTCTCGGGCAGGTAATAGTTGACCCTTGGACTGCTGAACTGAAAGCTATTGGTGTTATAAGATTTCAACGACAGTGCTCTGTGCGGTTAAAATTGTGGTTCATTCAGTCGAATAAATTATTGCTGTCCCAGGCGAATAAATGTCATGATAAACTGTGGAGACTGGTGGCCAGTTAACTCAAACTGGTTTGTCTCATGTTATCAGATAGCATCTAGAGTCACTTGCCAGTGTACATGTGTATATTACATGCTGATCAGTAGCACTAGCAGTTAAGGGTTAATCTGTTACCAGAACTGCGTATATCATATGACTGTAAATAGCCTGGAAAGGAATGAGTGACTCTGCTTCTCTGTTGTATGTGGGTTTCATGCCGTAGAAATTGTGTGTTTTGTTTTATGAATTTAAATTGTTGAATCAGAAGACAGAATTTTTTAATTGTAAAAGTATGGAAAATACTTATCTGTGTGTTTTAAATCTTTTATTTGTTTTTTCTGTCTCCAAGCTTCTGTGCTTTGTTGTATTACCTAATGTGAAAAATTGGGGGAAAGAAAAAGGTTCATTCATACAGATTTCACAGCAGATGATGGTAGTAAAAGTGTTAAGAAATAAACATGTGGACCAAGAATGGTGAATGAGAGTAGCGTTTTGAGTTGCTTGTCTGCTAAAAATCTGAACGATTTGTCCTTCTCTTTGGTGCTTGCTTTGATAAATCATCTCATTCGGTATGAACTGAAGAAAAGAAAGATCAAAGGGAGTGAAGAAAAGAAATGATGCATGATACAAATGCATTTCTTGAATTTGTGTCTGGAAGTAAGGAGAGAGGGGAGGTAGGCTGATATGAGATAGAAGACTTGTGCTAAATCAGACAACTTGGAACATGTCTGTATGTGTTTTCCTGTTGTTTTACTCATTGTCATCTCCAACATTGTTACTGCATCTGTGTCAGTTCATTGTATCCAACATCGTTACTGCATCCGTGTCAGTTCATTGTGTTTGTTCTACTAATAAAGTAGTTGTGTACTGTTGTAGTTTGTTATCCTTTGTCAAAATAAATCTGTGTGAGTATGTGTACGTATATGTTGCATGTCCTCAGTTTAA
>CM031607.1:35783506-35898506 GCA_018398815.1 Conus ventricosus | reverse complement strand
CTGGGCCAATGTTACTAGACTATCTGAAAGATTCATGCCATGACATACCACTTGAGGTGTATCATAGACTGGGAGAGGAGGAAAAAGAGAAAAGGAAGGGAAAAAGATGGAGAAAAGAAAAACACATCGTCTGATGTGACACTTGACCCGTGCATATATTCGGGATCTTGTAGCTTCATGGCTTCATAGGCAAGTGCCTTGTCGGAGCCTTGCTCTTGTATTTGCTGTGATTTATCCAAATTGAAAGTCTCTTTTGAATACACGCATGCTTCTGTCCGCACACATGCCCCAATCACCATGCATTCACACCCCCCCCCCCCCCCCCCCCCAACCTTCAAGACCCGCCAGCACCCACCGACACACATCCCATACAAGTCAATACATGCATACACACTTACCCTCACTCCCACCCTCATGCACACAAGTGGAGCATTGACAAAACTCATGGATAACAAGTCGAGGACAATTCAGTAAAAGCAGCTCAACTCACCATTGTTTGTACTGAATAGTTTCAAACAATCAGTTTCTGCAGTTGTCTGCTAATCCCAGAAATAAAGCATCCACAGCTGTTTGTTTGGAATGATGGATGTGTCCATGCTCGGCTGCTGGTGAAGAGGCAAGCCTTGGAAAATCTGTGAAAAGGTATGCGTCGTGACATCTTGAAAGGTATGTGTGTGCGGAAAGAGGTGTGTGTGTGTGTGTGTGTGTGTGTGTGTGTGCATGTGTGTGTGTGTGTGCTTGCATGCATGTTTATGCATACATGTGTACTGCTCTGTGTGTGTAAGTGTACGTGTGTGTGTGTGTGTGTGTGTATTTGTGTGTTGTGAAGTTAATCATAATGCATACATTATTCATTCAGCGTGTAAAATTCAAGATTGGATTGAAATAATGGTAGAAATTGTTCAACTCCCAGAACAAATTTTTGGAATCCATCTCACCAAAGGAACATCAAAAAGTAATATGTTCAGAGTATATAACAGTGTATGTTCTTCTTGGAAAAAAAAAGGATTGATAATGTATTGAGCATAGTGTTGTTATTGACTGAAAAGAACTCAAAAGCATGGAAAGATAACCCAGAGTTTGGTGGGGGAAAATGACCCAAGACTTTGCCAAAGAACAAAAATCGGTCAAAATTCAAATATTTGTGATGTATTCTGTGAGTGGAAATGGTACTAGAATATTTGCAAATGTATTTGACATAACCACCAAATGCAGTTGTGTGTGAAGCATACAATATTTCTGGAGGTAATTTGCATTAATGGCTGGATTATACAGGGATGAGAACAGCTCCGCCGTTCTCCGCCGTTCCGCCGTCTTTAAAAAAAATCTCCGCCGTTCGAAAAAATCTCCGCCGAAAAAAAAAAAAAAGCTATCGCGATTTTTTTGCTCCCAATCTCGGCGAGACGCCTCCGGCGAGATTCCCAAATGGGCTGGTTTTTACTCGGTTGACTCGGCCAACCACTGCACATCCGCTTACAGCGCCGATCGACCGAGTGTCATTTGTGAGTCATGGCGTCGAACGAAATCGCAAAAAAAAGGAAAAAATATCCCAACCATTGGAAAGAAAACTGGCTCGAGGAAGAGGTGTGTGGGAGTAGAGTTAGAGATAGCATATGCAGAAGCAGTGAAGAGCAGGCGTTATGTGTTGCTTGCAACAAGAAAATCAGCTTCGGAAGTCGTGGCTTCATGGTAATCGGAAAGAAAGTCAACGGGAAAGAAAGTCAACGGAGGGTTAGGGTTAGGGTTAGGGTCAGGGTTAGGGTTAGGGTTAGGGTTAGGGTCAGGGTTAGGGTTAGGGTTAGGGTCAGGGTTAGGGTTAGGCTTAGGGTTAGGGTTAGGGTTAGAGTTAGGTGACTTTCTCTCCGTTGACTTTTTTTCCTGTTGACTTTTTTTCCTACAATCGGCTTCATTACGATTACTGACCACATGAAACGCCCGGTTCACAGGCAGCGTGTCGCTGCATTGAAGAACAATTCAACTTTGGAAGGTAAGCTGTTGGTGATTTTGCTCTCTTCTTTGTTATATTTTATCATTCATTTGCAATGGTCAAACTATCTCAGTTAGCTGAAACATTCGTCTTTTGACTTTCAGTTGTGAAACAAAACCTAGACGTCTAGTTACTAATAATAGAACCAGAGCCAAGGGCAGGTAATTTTCGGAAAAACCCATTTCTTATGTAAATCGACGAGAGACAAACGCAGAGAGCCCTGTATTAAATCCATTTGCATGTTTGACAACAACAAAAAAACAACAACAACAACAACAAAAAACTCTGAGAATTTGAGGTTTGAATTGAAGGCTTTTCCATTCATTAATTCTACAAGTATTTTACACTTTTATTTCAAAATTTAGTTCAATTTAGATAAGGGCTAGAAACATATTTTGATGGTTTTAAATGTGGATTTTTCTTGTTTATATATTAAAAATGCTTCAGCTTCAGGGGGCGCTGCCCCCTGACCCCCGCAGGGGCGTTGCCCCTTGACCCCACTGGCCCCCAGACCCCCAACAGAAAAATCTCCTCTGCTTTTTAAAAATCGGTTCTCATCCCTGATTATAACCAGTTTTCAGCAAAAATTCTCCCACTTAATGACAGAAAAGTTGATCAAATCAACAGCATCCAGGAGTGGAAATTCAGAGATTTTGTGTTCCATTATGTTGTGTGCAGACTGAAATCAAAGTATCACCTGAATTATTTTTCGATTCTCCCGATGCCAACTTCTTAAACAACCATGCCCCATACCTGTCACTAATTGGTGGGTCAACGTGAAATTATCAGCGTTGATCAACCTCGCCTAAAAATCTGCCATATTTTCATTGTCCCTGTTCAGACTATTGTTGCGGTCATACTGCAAACAAACCAAAATTCTTTCCATCTCTTCTGCATTGTACCTTCTGATGACTACATTGACACACTTAACAACTTATGAAATAAGATTTTTAAAAAGAAAGTGAGAAGAAAAATGGGGGGGGGGGGGGGGGGGGGGGGGGGGGGGGGGGGGGGGGGGGGGGGGATCAAAATGAAGCAAAAGTTTTGGAGAAACTGCTTCAAAACATGTGGAGAAATTGGTTCAAAACCTTTGGAGAAATCACCACAGACACTCAGAAGGCAGATACCATTTACAACAAAGTAAAAGTAATCACCAGACCAGCCACACCATCCATCATGCGATGACCCCTGAGCCAAGACAATATCAGTGGTCAGGAATGTAAAACTTAACCATTTCTGTTCCAGTGCAGCCAGGAGACTACAGTTAAGCTCAGTGTTGGTGCTGAAAGTCTGTCACTAGTGTCAGGTCCTGCTGTCGTGAGGTTGATGGATGTTTCAGCTGCCCCCTACTATGAGCTTTGAGCTGCCTTACATGCACTATAGAACAGTCTGTTGTCAGTTATTGTAGAGAGGGCCACATCATGAATAACAGTCATGCGAATGCTACTGGTGATGAGTGACAATGTTTCCCATATTTTTCATTGCTCACTGCTTGCACTACAAGGCAGCTATGACTTGTCGGTGTGGCTACCCCTACAGATCAGTAACTGCTGTAATCGTCGTCATACGCCAGTCACAGCTAGTTACTTTGCCCATTGCTAGTCCACCGAGCAGCTCATAGTGCACTCTAAGCCACATTGTTGGAACTGGAAGAAACACTGCCAATCATTCATCTTTATTTATTGAAGACAAATTCACAATTTGAAGACAAGTGGGTGAAGGAATGGGTTCAGAAGTGATTGGTGAAAGGCATTTAAATAGTCTGACTGTCAAATCAGCAAAGACATGGTGCCTGGCAAAGATGGAATGTAAAGGGTTAATTGTAGAAGTATAATTCTTAAAAACTCGGCAGATTATTATCTTGAGGCATGTTGTGTACAGCCCATCAAAAAGGAGGCTGCAAGTGAAGAGGCTGCAAGTGAAAATGCTTGGATTAAAATTCAAAAGCAAGTTGTATCCTCCTACGAAAAGACTGATATAAAACATTTAAAACCAAGCGTGTTCAGATCTCATGTTTATCTTTACACAAAGGGAGTGTATTTACTCGGTCAATTTTTAGAGAGAGAGAGAGAGAGAGTGTATGTGTTTGTGTGTGTGGGGGGAGGGGGGGGAGGGTTGTGTGTGTGCACACACATGTGTGTGTGAGCGCACATGTGCGCATGTGTACCCTCGGTCTGCTTTAGCATTGGCAATTGGCATTTAATGCTAAGTAGTAGAAGAAACAAATGATAAAGGATGGAAAGTGTTGTTGGATGTTGAAGGTTAAGGCAAAAAGGTCGCCGAAATACATGCCTGTAAGCATGGCAGATCTTACCCTTTCTTACTTGGAATCTTCACCAAAGACTTGGCACACCAAAAGGTCCTGGACTGATGAGGAATTCATGGTCATTTTGGTGGCATGTTGTGTGTTTTCGCCGATTTGAACAGGATGCCAGGATGCAACAACAATGTATAGAAACCCTCACAGTTTTTAAAGTGGAAAAAAAAAAAAGGTGGAGATGAGAGTGGAGAGGGAGCTTAAAAAAGGTTGAAGTCTGTAACTGTTCAAAATGTGTACAATACTGGGCTGGAGAGAAGGTATGCTAGAGACACAGAATAGTAAGTGTGTATTTATATGTGAATGGAAATGTTTCATGTGCGCGTATGTGTGTTTCTGTGTGTAACAGTGAGATGTATGTGTGCTTGCAAGGTGTTGATTAATGAAAAGTGGGTATTTTGTATGCAAGCTGTCTCCTCACCATTTTGTGAATGTGGTACTTGTCAATTTTTCGTTTTTTTTTTTTAAAGTTTTTTTTTAGCTGAGATGTATGTATGAGAGTTCGCATGAGTGTGTGTGTATGTGTGTGTGAGTGAGTGAGTGAGTGATGAGTATATGCATATATACCTTTATTTTTTGTCTTGTGTATGCTGCCTCTTGTCCAGTCTTTAAATGTATATGTATGTGTTCCTGTCTGGAAAGAAGTACTGGTGTTGCATTTGCTTCACTTGAAAAAATTACTCATGAGATTGATTAGCAAGAACGAACATCATAAGATTGAATCTCATCGTTACTCTGGTGGCCAAAAAAAGAGTCCAGCTATGTCAACTTCGTTGGTAAGACTTGAACAACAGGCCTGTAAGATGAATTATTCTGGGAAGGGTACCTGCCTGGAAAGAGGCAGAAGAGTGTGTACACGGATGGAGTATTTTTCTACTGATGGTGATGACAAAAAAATGATTGCCATTTTTACAGGTAATCTGCATTTGAGCAGGGGACATTCTGCTGTTCCGTAGATTCTACCACGGAAAGATGATGACGACAGGCTGCATCCGTCCAGAGTCCTTACTGATGATCGATGCACTTCTAACTTGTTTTCTTTCAGAAACACCGCTGACCTGGCACCTTTTCCACACTAACTGTACATGGTGTTCAGAGGTGATCATTTGTGGATTGCAATTCATTTTGAAGTGTGTATATGTGAGAAAGCAACATTGTGAGTGTGTGTGTGTGTGTGTGTGTGTGTGTGTGTGTGTGTGTGTCACTGTGTGAGAGAGGGCAAGAGCAAACTATAGATGTGTGTGTGTTTGTGTATGCATGTGTGTGTGGGTGAACGAGTGAGTGTGTGTGTGTGTGTGTGTGTGTGTGTGTGTGTGTGTGTGTGTGTGTGTGTGCGTGTGTGTGTGTGAGTGAGCGAGTGAGTTAGAAAGAGAGAGATGAATGAAAGAAGTGGAATTTTGTCTTGTACATGCATTATTTCTGTTACCACTCACATCATATCTTTTCATCTCACAACTTTATCTGTCGCTGTCTCTCACTCCCTTCCTCCCTCCCACTCCCCCTCTCTCACTTGCTAGCTCGCTCGCTCTCAATACTATGAACATCATTTGTGTTCCTCTATGCTCATGTTTTTCATGTACTTCGTCATATGTTGATCAGTCCACGTTCTTTTTTTCGTGTGAGAGTGTGTTTGACATATGATACATATCAATTTACAGTAATATTCAGCCCCATCGCTCCATACCCCCATCCACTGAAATCTCTCTGTCTTCCTCCCTCCCTCTCTCTGTCTATCTCTCTGTATCTCTACTGTCTGTCTGTCTCTCGCATTTTTTCTGTCTCTCATCGACTTGTGTTTCACACTCACACTCATGTGCACATCCACATGCACATGCTCATGCACAAACATGCACACACACACACACACACACACACACACACACACACACACACACAACTTTAATCCAACTTTGTGGAGGCCCCGACCCCCTCCCCCTCAGTACTGAAATCTCTCTCCCTCTCTCATGTATTCTATCTCTTCTTGGTCTCTGTGGTTCACACACCTATGAGTGCATTCCTGCTCGCATGCACAGATGCACCCATGCACACACACTCATGCACACACACACACACACGCACGCACACACACACGCACACGCACACATATTCACACTCAAACACACAATTTTGTTTTTGAGAAAGAGTGGAGAAGAATGTGCACAAGTGAAATGGTGTGACCTTATTCAGAATGGAGATAAATAGAATTTACAGCTCTCTGTATATCCTTACGAAAGTGGGAATGTGACAGTAAATTAGTTTTGATGGAAATTCTGTGCACATATGCGTTTAAGGATACACTTGCTCATCAAGAATGGAAAAGCACAGTAAATCGGCATTTTGCGATGGTTGAATCCATTTTGTTAAAAAACAAAAACAACCAATACTCTTGCCTCTTGTGTGTTGATTTATTTTTCCTGCATATGATTTTCACTGTGTTGGTGTGGGAGTGTGTGCGAGAGACAGAGTGTGTGGACACTGAAAGCTCACAGACTGTGCATAATGTCATGCATTTAGCAACTTCATGCTCATTGGCATGTATGCACTCAGTAGAAATATTGGAGCTTAATGATGTGCTGGCTTTCAAATGGAATGGACATGCATATGCCTTCATCACTCTTCCCTCTCTCTCTCATTGTCTTTCTTTCCGTCTCACTTGCACACCATGTGGCAGTTAGGGTAGGGTGTTGATGTTACTGTTTCCAAATACCTCTCTGAAATTATTTTAAAGTAAAATTTCAAAATGGAGTGACTGATGGCGGCGAACGAAGTAAAATTTAGTTACAGCCACCCTCCATCTATTTAATCTTAATTTTGTTTTATCCTTCCCCTTAAATCCCCCCCCCACCCCCCACTTTACCTTTTTTTTTTTTTTTTCATCCCACAGCATTGTTCACTTTTTTTTAAACCACACCATTTATATGAACCTCCCACCCCCACCCCCCACCCCATAGTGGATGATGAGATATGAGCTCTCCTTCTCCCCCCCCCCCTCCCCCCCCCCTCCAACACATTACCCTCCTCCCCCACATTCTCCCCCCCCCTTTTTTTTTTCACCTCACTCCCCCCCCCCCCCCCCCCCCCCCCCCGATCATACCTTATCCCCATTCCTCCATCCCCCCCTCCCCCCTAACTACCCACACCCCCACCCACGCATAACTATCACATACCTCCTTCCCTTCTCATCACACCAAACGAAATCATTTTAATTTTATTTCACCCAAACCTTTTTTTTTTTTTTTTTCAGTCCCCCCCCCCCCCCCCCCCCATCCTTTTTTTCCCCTTACCATTATTATCTATCCACCATTACCACAACCATCACAAAGATATCACACCATCCCAATAAACTAGACACACAACCCTATCATATTACACACACACACCTTCCCCTACGCAACCCCCCCCTTTTCCTCTCCCATAATCCCCATGTCATTTCCGCTTACCGGCTATTCTCCCACATGGACAACAACGGATGAGTCATTTTTCGTTCTTTTTTTTTTCGTTTTTCGTTCTTTGTTTGTACTGTCCCAAATGTTTAATGTGATTTATTTTTTCGCCTGAAGAAGACCCAAGTGGTTGAAATGCATCGTGTCTTGTCATGTGCTTTGTTTGTCAATGTCATTGGCGGTAAGAAACAAACTCTATTTCTATATTTTAAAGTAGAGAACCAATACCCAGATGCATGTGTGTGCATGCATGCACGCACTCGTGCATGCATGCATGTGTGTGCATGCATGCACGCACTCGTGCAGGCTTGAATGGTTGCCAGCTGCTTTTGCAATACTGTTGGTTACTTTTGATATGGCAGTCTCGACGGAGTGTTCTGTGTGGTGAACACTAATGATTTGGCAATAGGATATGTTGCACTTCACTTTCATATTAGTGTAAAATTGAATGAAAGTGAAAGTAAACGAACAAAGATTTGGAAGAAGAAAAAGAAATAAAGCCTGTTTTCAGGCCTGCATTGCAAGGGACATAATTCAGTGATTAGATAGCATGTTGTATCCCTTTCATCTTTCCATCTCTCTCTCTCTTGCTTTCTCGCTCGCTTGCTGTGTTTCTCTCTTGGTAGGTGAGGTAACCTGAAAATTGAGTTTGGAATGAGAAGTGCAAATGAGAATGTTCATAAATGCTTAGAACTGCTTTGCTTGTTGCCTGTCATGTCCATCGACCATGATGTTGAAGAATCTTCTTCTTCTGCGTTCGATTTAAGCTGGATGCGTCAGACTTGTAACCCGGCCGCCATGATGAAGCCCGCGTCTTCTCCAGGTCAGAACGGGCTCCCCAAAGCTGCGCCTGTAACTCCGCTTCCCCCGGCCAGGTTTTGTGTCGTAGAGCTGCGTGACTAGGACAGCGCAGTAGGACATGGTCTGGGGTCCAGTGCCGCATGGACACTGGTCAGTGTAGGTGATCTTCAGGGGTTAAGGTGGCTCAGCAGTCTGCAGTGGCTGGTCCTCAGTCTGAAGAGGATTGTCTGCTGGTGCCTTTGGAGCTGGTGGATCGGGTCAGCACCATTCTCTGCACCCAGCCTTCTCTTCCACTGGGACTGAAACTGGTTGTGGATGATGGTCTTGTCCTCCCTGTTGGTCACGGGGTGGCTAAACTGCTCCATTTTGCTGCCTGCCTTGGAGAGAGCATCAGCTTTTTCGTTGCCCATGATCCCACAGTGAGACGGAATCCACTGAAGTGTAATGACAGACTGTTTTGAGAGTTCATGGAGGGCAGCCTTGATGTCTTGCGTATGTTGTTCATTTCTTGTGTTCTGAAGTCCCTGCAGCAGAGATCAGCAGTCTGTGAAGAAGACAACCTTCTGTGATGGGATGCCTGGTCCCAGAAAGACCCTCACTGCGTGGAGCAGTGCTATTGTTCTTGCTCTGTAGTTGGAGGAGATCTTTCCGGTGGGGAAGGCCTTGTGTGTCAATCTTCCATTGGTGTGTCTGATGAAGAACCCTGCTCCTCCATTCTTGACTGCTCCTTTGAGGATCCATCTGTGAAGACGTGGGTCCACTCACTGGGGTTGTATTGGTTGGCAATCATCTCCTGTGCCAGAGCTTTCATTACTTGAGGGGCTTGACGGTCCATTCTTTTAATGCCAGGAACTTCAGTGATGATTGCGACATCCTCTAGGTGATTGTCTAGTTCCTCAAAATCTGGAAGCATCTCCATTTCGGCTGGTGAAGCAGGCAGCAGGTCTTCATTTCTTTGATGCAGGCTCTTAGACAGGTGGTTGAAACTTGTTCTCTTTAGCCTGTTTTTGGTGGGGTTCTGCATCTCGGTGTGCATGGGGTGGGTAGGCATACGCAGTAACTTTTCACTGTGGATGAAAACCTTTTCCCGCGTCTGTCTTCGAGGGAATGTAGGCTAGTAAGCTTCTCCATGGCTTGGATTGGGGTAGTCTTCATCCCACCCGTGATCAGTCGCAATCCTGCATTCTGCACTTTGTTCAGGCGACTGGTGTTGGTCTTGGATGCAGTGGCAGGGTTCATAGCGTTTGGGAAAGTTTGGGAAGGTTTGGAGAAAAAAGATATTATTTTCCAGGCCCTGGAAAGTCTTTGAAAAATAAGAAAACATGAATATGGTTTGTGAAAGTTTGTGAATTTGGATTTATGTCACCAATATAAGAAATCCGCTCAGAAAAAAAAACCGGGCACCATGAAATTGTAACATATAAGAGGAAATATCTATAAATAAAATAAATGCGATCAGATGAACCGCAGCGAATTGAGCAGAAACAAACTTTCGATTTCTAGCTTAACCCGAGTTACTTCCCTTGGAATATCCAGGTCTCTCAGAGAAATCAAAAATGCCGGGCCAATGCGTTTTCAGCGTGTTTTGGCTAAAAAAAAATCTGTGTTATAAACGATGGCTGCGGAAAAATGCTGGCAACAAGCGGTCTGCGTACTGTGCAGCATACTGGAAAAAAACATCGATATAGGATCGATGGGTGAAGGAGCCCTCATCAGCCATAATGGCGGTAAGTTAATACAAAGTTACTGGTCCTGATGGCATTCCTGCAAGCTCTTAAATTATGTGCCAATGAATTGAGTGAGGTATACCAACTAATTTTCCAAGCTTCACTGGAGCAGGGAGTAATACCTGATGAGTGGCGAGATGCTAGTATTGTCCCTTTATTCAATAAGGGTGACAAAACAAAAGCTGAGAACTATGACCTGTATCTCTTACATCCATAGCAAAATTACTTAACACATAATATATAGTAGCATAATGGACCATCTTGACAAATGTGACTTCTTAAATAACGCCCAGCATGGTTTTAGACAGCGACGGAGTTGTGAGACTCGGCTTATAACAACTCTCAATGATTTTAATAATGTCTTAACAACAGACAGCAAATAGATGCAATTTTATTAGACTTTTCTAAAGCCTTTGATAAGGTTGACCATGAGGGCCTGCTGCTGCTTAAATTAGAACACATCGGCATTGGCGGTTCTTTGCTAAAATGGGCTAGATCATTCCTTGTTGGGAGAACGCAGAAAGTTGTTGTGGAAGGGTCGTCATCCCATTGTAAACCAGTCTTGTCAGGTGTACCACAGGGAACTGTTCTGGGGCCCTTGTTTTTTTATATAAATGACATAAGTAGAAATCTCTCTCCTGGAACTACTATAAGGTTTTTTGCAGATGACAGCTTAGTATATAGAACGACCAGAAGCAAGAATGATACACGCATTTACAAGAAGATTTAAATGCTTTACAAGAGTGGGAAAGAACTTGGAAATTGGAATTTCATCCCCAGAAGTGCCAAGTGTTGCATATATAATAACGCTCACCAACTAGATCAGAATATTCTATTCACAATACTATTCTTAAAGAAACCAATGCTGCAAATATTTAGGCTTGATTATAGATAGTCGTCTCAAATGGAAAGAACATTACAATTTAGTATGTAAGAAAGCAAACATCATAGCTTTCTTATACAGGAATATCAACGACTGCCCCCAAAAAGTTAAGGACGACTGCTACAAAACACTGGTTAGACCAGTACTGGAATATGGTTGCTCAGTCTGGAATCCTTACAATCTAGAGGACATCGATAACCTCGAAAAGATTCAGAAGAGAGCAGCACGGTTCGTAACAGGGAACCATGTCAGAGAGAAAGGGAATACTAGGAAGCACATGAGGAAATTAGAATGGAAACTCTTAGAAGAGAGAAGAGCTTTTATCAAACTTAATACCTTCTTCAAAGGCAGAGCTAAACTAATTGATATCCCAGTGGAACAACTAGTATTGAATAAAAGTAGCATCAGGAGTGGCGGTCAATCTTATGCCGTACCTGCATCAAATATTGAGAGCCATTTACATTCATTTTATCCTAGTTCTCTAGGGCTGTGGAACTCACTGCGGGTGCCATCAAGATTGCCACAAATGCATTCTCATTTAAAAATCAAACTGATACGACAGTCTTGAGATCTGCATATTGACTGATTTTTCTATTTTAACTTCCCCAGAAATTTTATGGTTACCTGGGCCTGAACCTGGCCATTGCTTTTTACTTTTTGAATATCGTGTGCGACCCTTGTTGCCAAATTTTGCTCCAGGGGCCAACAGGCTGAGTCGCACAGTTTGTTTTATTTTATTTTATTTTTTAACATGCGCGCTAGTGACCTACTCTTTTTTGAGTGAACCAGTCTTTCAGGAAGAAGAGAAGAAGAAGTGTTCCATCGTGCAGGATCACAGGTCACATTTCTTGGCCACAGGAAGAAAAATGAGACGAAGTCGGAATATGATTTTTGGTGAACCTTTTGTTTCAGTAGTTAGCCAAGCTATCCAAACGCTCTCCCACCAGCCGTACCTCAACCTTCTTGTTTTATTACGTTGTTCAGGTTCATGTTTTTGCCCATTGAAAAAAAGAAAGGAAAAACGTTGTGGCTGTGAATGAGTTAGACAAGACATTCATTGCTGAAAAACTGGAGGAAAGTAAAGCCAGAAATTCTGCTACCCATGTTTGAAATATGTGTGTCAATTCTTTTGCATTTAATTTTAAATGAACTTGTGGTCAACTACAACACATTGACTGCCTTTGGAATTGACAGTTTAATTTTTATGACATCTAGGACAGAATCCAATGATTCTTTTTTCAAACAACGGCAGTGCATTGTGGCTGGAAAAAAGGAATATAATAGTCTACATTTTCTTTGGATCATTGTGAACAGACAGTGATAAGGCCAGAAGATCGTGTGATAATGAGGAACTGTTCTATTAAAAGGTAATCTATCTGTCTGTTTGTGTGTGTGTGTGTGTGTGTTATTTACGTGTCCCTTTTATCTACTTTAATTTCAGTTTTAGGGCCGTTCAAAGGTCTTTGAAAAATCAAAAAGTGGTTTTGAAAGTTTGGGGAAAGTTTGGGAATTTTGGGATGCTCTTAGGCTATGAACCCTGAGTGGCCCATGCAGAACTGCCATACTCCAGGGTTGGTCTGACGGTACCCACGTACACCTTCTGCAGGAGGCTGCTGTTTGCGCCCCAGGATGTACCGGCCAGCTTCTTCATGATGGCGAGCTTCCTGACTGCTTCATGTTCAATGTTCTTGAGGTACGGATTCCAAGTAAGCCGCTTGTCCAGCTTGATGCCTAGGTATGTTGGGTTGTCATCTTGTTTCAGCTCTCTTCCATTTATTTTCAGGCTGATGGTTTCTGGCAGTGGCGACAGCGAGAAGACTGTGGCCACTGTTTTGGTGGCGTTGATTTCTATGCCCCAGTCAGAGGCCCATCTTCCGACGTGTTCTAGTGCTTCCTGCATCCTGTAGCTGGCTGTGGTTAAATGTTCTGCAGCACTCCAGGCAGCAAAGTCGTCGGCGTGGAGAGCTCTGGAGATGTGCTTGGTGAGCTTCTCAGCGATGTCGTCGATGAAGATGAGAAAGAGTGTAGGGGAAATGACTCCTCCTTGTGGTACACCTTGTTGTAGAGTGATTCGATGGCTAATTTTCCCATCAAGTTGAACTCTTGCTGTGCGGTACTGGAGGAAGTTGCGTATCCAGCGGTACATATTCCCTTCCACTTTCTTGTTTAGCAGCTTCAGGAGCAGTCCTTCCTTCCATACCTTGTCGAAGGCTTTGGTCAGGTCCACAAAGACAGCGAGTACCTTTTTCTTCTCCTGAAAGGCGTTTTCGATCTGTTGGGCGAGGTACACAAGCTGGTCTTCCGTACTGTGGTTTTTCCTGTAAGCCGACTGTGTGTTGCTGAGCAGGTGATTTTCTTCCAGGTGTTTCAGCAGTCTTGTGTTCACCATTCTTTCCATCACCTTGCCCAGACAACTGAGGAGGCTGATTGGTCGGTAGCTGGATTTCTTGGTTTTGTCTTTCTGTTTCTTTCTGATGGGGATGATGACTGCTTCTCTCCATCGGTCTGGGAATTTCCCTGAGCTCCATGACTGGTTGATGATCAGAAGGAGCTTCTGTTTTGCTGTGGTTCCAAGTCTCCTGATCATGTCATTGGGAGCAACATCTTTCCCTGGGGCTTTCTTTGGTTTTAGTTTTTTAATGGCTGCATTGAGTTCAGTCATGGAGAAGGCTGACATCATGGACAGTGTGGGGTTCTGGTGTTTCAGCTTCTCCTTGGTTTCCTTGCTGACTTCCTGCACTCGGGCATTGGGTATTGTTGCTTTGCTTTCCTCTTTGTAAAAGTCTGCCAGGATGTTTGCTGCTTTCCTTCCCACGTGGTGCGTACCGTTTTCCTCGATGACGGTTTTGCTGTGTCCCGCTCTGGTGTCTTCATTCAGGGCTTTTGTCAGATTCCACAGCTTGCTGGTGTCCTTCTCCATGTTGAGGCTGCTGGTCTTCTCGTTCCAGCTCTTTTGGAGTTCAGCTTTCTTTTGCTGGTTGAAAGCTTCTTTGGCGTTGTTGTGCCTCACTAGGTTCTCTGGAGTGGGGGTTTGCTCCATAGTTTCTCTGGCATTGTCCATTTCGGTGTGAAGCTGTTCCAGTGTGTCACTCCAGTATGGCAGGTAATGTCTTCTTTTGCCCCTTGGGATTGCCTGCTTTGCTGTCTGAAGAATTGCATCAGTGAAATTCTGGACATTCTTGTTCAGGTCATTTTCACAGCAAATGTTTCTGGTGTGGTGGTCAGCCTTTTCTGTAAAGAGGGTCCAGTTGGCTCGTTGAAGTTCCAACTTGGTTGCATGTTGCGCTCAGTACATCCTAGGCTGGAGATGTTGAGAATGACTGGCAGGTGGTCGCTCCCTCCAAGCTGGGTGCCGACTTCTCTGGACGTGAGCTTGTGAATGTCCTCAGTAGCTACTGCCAGGTCTGGTGTTGAGGTGGTTTTCCAAGCTCTGGAGAAGCACGTTGGTTTGTCGTCCGCCTGGTTGATGAGTACTAGATTGTTTTCCATCATCCAATCCTCCACTTCCTCACCACGGGCATCCATTTCTTCATATCCCCAGCTTTGCGAGTGGCTGTTGAAGTCGCCAACCACCAGGTGTCTGTAAGCTTCTAGCTTCACGTTGTGTAGCGTAAGAGATGAGGTTGGTGGGCTGTAGCAGTTGGTGATCCATAGGTCTCCACTGGGCAGCAAGAGCTTGACAGTCAGGTGTTCTAGTTCTTGTCTTCTTGATCTGTTTGTCTCCACTGCAGGGATGGAGTTTCTGACAAGGGTAATGATTCCTCCCTTGTGTCTGTCTTCGCGGTCTTGGCGAAATGTCTCCAAGCCTCTTACAAAGAAACGTCAATGATCTTTCAAGTGTGTTTCTTGGATGCAGATGACGTCGATGTTGTTTTTGCTTAGAAACTTTTGCAGTTCTGGCTTCTTGTTCCCTAGTCCTTCTGCATTCCACTGAGCTACTGTAAGGGTGGTAGGAGGCTGGGTAGTCTGGCCAGTCGCTCTACTCTGCCTTCCCCCGACGTCAGGTTAACAGAGGCACCGGTCGCTTTGGTGGGCCCCTTTGAGGCTAAGGGCCCGGCTCCGTCCCTCCCGGGTTGTCGCTGATAGGGATGACTCCATGACAATAAGGTAGTCTGACGCATGACCATAATCGTTGATGCGTGTGTGCCCTAATTTATCCCCAGGACCTGCGCCGTAGCTGACACACTCCGTCTTCGGCAGGCTGGATGCTTTTGCCATTTAACCCATGGCTGGGGTAAGGCTTGGAGCAGTGTCAGGGCGTATCCACACGCCGGTGGGCCTTCACTCAGTTCCTTCCATTTTGGTGGGGGCCTTAATCCTCCATCTGGACTGGTCTAGCCTGCGGCTTTCCTTGATTGGAGAGGCCGGGATCTAGTTTTGATATAGCGCCAGTATTCCGCTCCCGTGCCGCGTTAGTGAAAACAACATGCCCCATGTCCCCCTGAGGAGACGCCCACATTAACGTGGCGAGAACAGGGTTCATAGCGTTTGGGAAAGTTTGGGAAGGTTTGGAGAAAAAAGATATTATTTTCCAGGCCCTGGAAAGTCTTTGAAAAATAAGAAAACATGAATATGGTTTGTGAAAGTTTGTGAATTTGGATTTATGTCACCAATATAAGAAATCCGCTCAGAAAAAAAAACCGGGCACCATGAAATTGTAACATATAAGAGGAAATATCTATAAAATAAAATAAATGCGATCAGATGAACCGCAGCGAATTGAGCAGAAACAAACTTTCGATTTCTAGCTTAACCCGAGTTACTTCCCTTGGAATATCCAGGTCTCTCAGAGAAATCAAAATGCCGGGCCAATGCGTTTTCAGCGTGTTTTGGCTAAAAAAAAATCTGTGTTATAAACGATGGCTGCGGAAAAATGCTGGCAACAAGCGGTCTGCGTACTGTGCAGCATACTGGAAAAAAACATCGATATAGGATCGATGGGTGAAGGAGCCCTCATCAGCCATAATGGCGGTAAGTTAATACAAAGTTACTGGTCCTGATGGCATTCCTGCAAGCTCTTAAAATTATGTGCCAATGAATTGAGTGAGGTATACCAACTAATTTTCCAAGCTTCACTGGAGCAGGGAGTAATACCTGATGAGTGGCGAGATGCTAGTATTGTCCCTTTATTCAATAAGGGTGACAAAACAAAAGCTGAGAACTATAGACCTGTATCTCTTACATCCATAGCAAAATTACTTAACACATAATATATAGTAGCATAATGGACCATCTTGACAAATGTGACTTCTTAAATAACGCCCAGCATGGTTTTAGACAGCGACGGAGTTGTGAGACTCGGCTTATAACAACTCTCAATGATTTTAATAATGTCTTAACAACAGACAGCAAATAGATGCAATTTTATTAGACTTTTCTAAAGCCTTTGATAAGGTTGACCATGAGGGCCTGCTGCTGCTTAAATTAGAACACATCGGCATTGGCGGTTCTTTGCTAAAATGGGCTAGATCATTCCTTGTTGGGAGAACGCAGAAAGTTGTTGTGGAAGGGTCGTCATCCCATTGTAAACCAGTCTTGTCAGGTGTACCACAGGGAACTGTTCTGGGGCCCTTGTTTTTTTATATAAATGACATAAGTAGAAATCTCTCTCCTGGAACTACTATAAGGTTTTTTGCAGATGACAGCTTAGTATATAGAACGACCAGAAGCAAGAATGATACACGCATTTACAAGAAGATTTAAATGCTTTACAAGAGTGGGAAAGAACTTGGAAATTGGAATTTCATCCCCAGAAGTGCCAAGTGTTGCATATATAATAACGCTCACCAACTAGATCAGAATATTCTATTCACAATACTATTCTTAAAGAAACCAATGCTGCAAAATATTTAGGCTTGATTATAGATAGTCGTCTCAAATGGAAAGAACATTACAATTTAGTATGTAAGAAAGCAAACATCATAGCTTTCTTATACAGGAATATCAACGACTGCCCCCAAAAAGTTAAGGACGACTGCTACAAAACACATGGTTAGACCAGTACTGGAATATGGTTGCTCAGTCTGGAATCCTTACAATCTAGAGGACATCGATAACCTCGAAAAGATTCAGAAGAGAGCAGCACGGTTCGTAACAGGGAACCATGTCAGAGAGAAAGGGAATACTAGGAAGCACATGAGGAAATTAGAATGGAAACTCTTAGAAGAGAGAAGAGCTTTTATCAAACTTAATACCTTCTTCAAAGGCAGAGCTAAACTAATTGATATCCCAGTGGAACAACTAGTATTGAATAAAAGTAGCATCAGGAGTGGCGGTCAATCTTATGCCGTACCTGCATCAAATATTGAGAGCCATTTACATTCATTTTATCCTAGTTCTCTAGGGCTGTGGAACTCACTGCCGGGTGCCATCAAGATTGCCACAAATGCATTCTCATTTAAAAATCAAACTGATACGACAGTCTTGAGATCTGCATATTGACTGATTTTTCTATTTTAACTTCCCCAGAAATTTTATGGTTACCTGGGCCTGAACCTGGCCATTGCTTTTTACTTTTTGAATATCGTGTGCGACCCCTTGTTGCCAAATTTTGCTCCAGGGGCCAACAGGCTGAGTCGCACAGTTTGTTTTATTTTATTTTATTTTTTAACATGCGCGCTAGTGACCTACTCTTTTTTGAGTGAACCAGTCTTTCAGGAAGAAGAGAAGAAGAAGTGTTCCATCGTGCAGGATCACAGGTCACATTCTCTTGGCCACAGGAAGAAAAATGAGACGAAGTCGGAATATGATTTTTGGTGAACCTTTTGTTTCAGTAGTTAGCCAAGCTATCCAAACGCTCTCCCACCAGCCGTACCTCAACCTTCTTGTTTTATTACGTTGTTCAGGTTCATGTTTTTGCCCATTGAAAAAAAGAAAGGAAAAACGTGTGGCTGTGAATGAGTTAGACAAGACATTCATTGCTGAAAAACTGGAGGAAAGTAAAGCCAGAAATTCTGCTACCCATGTTTGAAATATGTGTGTCAATTCTTTTGCATTTAATTTTAAATGAACTTGTGGTCAACTACAACACATTGACTGCCTTTGGAATTGACAGTTGTAATTTTTATGACATCTAGGACAGAATCCAATGATTCTTTTTTCAAACAACGGCAGTGCATTGTGGCTGGAAAAAAGGAATATAATAGTCTACATTTTCTTTGGATCATTGTGAACAGACAGTGATAAGGCCAGAAGATCGGTGTGATAATGAGGAACTGTTCTATTAAAAGGTAATCTATCTGTCTGTTGTGTGTGTGTGTGTGTGTGTGCTTATTTACGTGTCCCTTTTATCTACTTAATTTCAGTTTTAGGGCCGTTCAAAGGTCTTTGAAAAATCAAAAAAGTGGTTTTGAAAGTTTGGGGAAAGTTTGGGAATTTTGGGATGCTCTTAGGCTATGAACCCTGCTCAGAAGGTGCGACTGCGGTGTTCACCCTTTCTTAATGGAAGAAAGGGATCTTCGCAGGTCGTTGAAGAATTAACCATCATGAAAGAGAAACTGCGATAATAATCAGCATTTTGCTGAAGCAGTAAGTTGAGGGCCAGAATAGTTCAGTTGGTAGACCATAGAGTGCCGTACTCGTAATCTTGGTGATCCAGGGGTTGCAGGTTCGAATCTCTGTTCAACCGTTTTGGTACAGGGGGATTTTTCCCTCGAAGTGAACTCGGTGGAGTCGTAGTCAAATAGACCTTTCGATTTTTGTGGAGACTGGTGATTTTGGCCACATTTTAAAAATTCAACAGACTTGCAGAAAATGACAAAGACACACAATTTAGATATCATTTGAAAGTTTTATATGTCTACTTTTGCAATTTTCAAACAGTTTTTCAATGTAAGCTTGTAATCATTTTTTGAAATTTTCAAAATATGTCACTAATTACTGAAAAATGAAAATTTCTGAAAATTATGTATGCTCACTTTACATGCATCTACTGTTCATCAGCTAATCCATTGGGAAGAATGAGATGATTTTGCACCAAAGTAAAGTTTCCTGAATCAGTCTGGTCATATTTTGCTGACTACACCATAAGAAAAAAAAGCGATTGTTGTTGGGGGAAAGTTGACCTTTTGAGTTGTTATGAAACAAGGCTATTCAAGCATGAACTACACAGTTTTAGGGTCAGCGGGAAATAACTGTGTATAGGGAAATGATGGCCCTAAAGTTCGGTGTAGTCTCCCTTTGATTGAAGCTCATGCACTGCATTGAAAAAAAATTCTAAAGTCTGCCGATGCTTTAGCTTCGGCACATCGCCAATGAGTTAACATTAGTTCTGACTCCATTTCCTAAATAGTCCTTCAAAATAGCCTGTAAGCCGAGGTTCCGTGTGTGTGAACGCACACATAACATCATACACACACGTAAACGAGCGTTTTGGCACAGGCGGATTTTTCCCTTGGAGTTAACATTGGTTCTGACTCCATTTTCCAGATAGTCCTTTGAATGACACTAAACCCAGGTTCCATGTGTGAACGCACACATAACATCTGGCACTCAAGTAAAATCCCATCAACCTTCGGAAGAGAAGGCCAGTTTGGCCAGTGTTACAGATGACAGGTTTTACTTAGCATGCACCCTGTGTGAGAAACTGAAAGAATGAAGCAAGTGAGGAATTGAGTGAATGATATTGACTGGATGACAGTGGAAACGACTGAATGAAGGGCCGGCAGACAGCTCTGCAATCGGCACTACCCACGTAGGTAGCCCATTGTGTACATGAGAGTGGATTGTCAGTGCCTCGAACCTTTGCGAAGGCGCTTTATAAATGCTATGTTATTATTATTTTTTCGTTATTATGTTCTGTGTCACGTTTGAAAGCACTGCCAGCAGCTCAGTGGTAGCAGCATGATTTGGCTGTATTGCAGTCAGATTGACTGAGCTTCCTTTACAATATCTATATCAGGATTTTTTTTTTTCTTCCTGAATTGTATATAAATTACATCTTCAAGACTTGCTATCCATGTCTTTGACAATCAGCCTGAAGAGGACAGTTGTTGCATCAGTGGTTGAAATTGAACAGTTCTTTAATTCTGCCTGAGAATAATCCAGTCAAGCAACCTTGCCATTCACCCATTGGTTGAACAACGTTATGGGCAATGATTCTGACATTTATCTTTGTACCGGTGAGCTGGAGCCAGGGGGTTATCAAATTTGTATTTAAAAGTGTTGTCTTCCCATTTGATTTCTGTCTTCTTTTGTTTGTTAGAAAAGGCTGGAAAAGTGTTTTTACATGTGTATGTGCGCACATATGCATGTGTCAGTTTGTGATTTATACCGTGGTTTTTTTTCTGCTTTTTTTTTGGGGGGGGGGGTGTCTTTTATTTTGGTTGTAGTACCTTTTAAGGTGATACCTTACATCTTGATGATAATCGGAATTAGAGAAGGAAATACTGATCATGAAAACTGAAAACGTGTTGCGGTTTTGGCTTTGCCATGAGAGTGGCTGGTGGGTTTTTTTCTTCTTTGCAACATTGCTGTTTTCTGCTCCACTCCATATGGTTTCTAGCTGATGTTGTTCACAGTGCTGTACTTTGTGAAATGGAGACGCTGGAAGCTTTGGGCTGCGGACTGCCTTGTTAGCATACCGTACAAAGTAAGATCATGGCCGCACGGCGAATGAAGGTGGGTATGATGTCCTGTAAAACTACATATATTGTCTGTGAAGGAGTGAAAATACTGCCAAAATAAATAAGGTAGCAGTATTTTCTAACTGGACACCTCTCCATCCTCCTTTTTGTTGTTCCCCCCGACCTTTTTCTTTTGTTTTATAATTTCAGCAGTGTTGTTGGTGGGATGAGGTGGTGGTACCTGTGTGTGTGGTGTGTGTGTGTGTGTGTGTGAAATTATCAGTGATTCAGTGTTGCTGCGGGTGCGATGTGTCTGATTGTGGAATGCTTTGAGTGGGCATAGATCTGTCTTGGTTTGTGTGTGTCTGCTTATTAAATTGAACAGAAATGATGGAACAAGTGGGTTGGTTGTGTGTGTGTGTTTAAAAGGATGTTGGGGCTATTATCGTAAAGACATAGTGAAGATGATGGTTTCAGGCATAAGACAAGTGGCTATGCACGTCATATGTGAATGGATAGGTGACTGCTGTGATAATGGGTAATTTCTATTAAAACCTGATCCCTGTTTGTGGTATTTTATAAACTGTGCCGAACAATCTTCACCATTACCAGATACCGCTGGTTGTCATGGCTAATGACATGCATATGTTGTAGACTACGCACTTATTGATTCCATTTCTCTGTATTCCTCAGTGCAGCATCCAACTCCGTCATCTATATTCTTATGACTGTCTCAATCCCTACTCCCCTCTAGCTCTTGTCTTTTTTCCCTTTCCCTCTCTTTCCTTCCTTTCTCTCTGTTTTCCCATGGTCCTTGTGGGGACACTTGGGTTTCTCTCAGTACAAAAAGCTCCCCACCGTCTATTTTATACTAGTAATGTAAACGGACCGGGGGATGGGGATGATGGTTGGTGCAAATGGTGCCAAAAGAGTAGGGAAATGCGTTGAATGTTGCAGATGGCGTCACTGTTTTCTCAACATCTGTCTAACCATTTTGTTCATCGATTTCACATTTTATATCATCTTGTATCACATGGTCCAACTGCGGTAAACAGCAGCAGCCTTACTGTATCACATGGTCCAACTGCGATAAACAGCAGCAACCTTACATCTTCAGTAAATTGACAGTCGACCAGAAAGCCGGGTAGTAGTAACAAATGCAATGGTGACTGTGTGCTTGAATAGTTCTAAGCGAGCGGGTGGGAGGGGTTGGTCCGGAGGGGAGCCAGCGCTTGTCGATCGCCCCAAAAATGTGATTGCAGACAATATCACACAGCTTGTTTGCTGTGTGAATTATTTCTTTTCACATTTTTCCACAGGTGTTCATGTCGTTTTCCCTAGAAACTTGGGAAAGAGGTTTTGATCTCCGCGATGATGGGGAAAGGCTATGGTGTTTATAAGTGATAAATGAAAGTTGGCTACAAAAGAAAGATTACAGAGACTGGTTGACTCCTTCAAACACTGAGCAAGCTTCACAGGGTGTAGAACAAAGTTTGGCATTGCAAACATGGGCAAAAATGCAGCAACTTTTAACATATATTTTAGCATCTGCCATACTGATTATTCTGACTTGACCAGCGGCCTTGACAAAGTGGTTGCGAACTCCCAGCTGGGAGGTCATGGGTTCCGTTTCTATCAGTCATGTGGGATATTTCTGCCCCAACTGGCTCCTACCCAGAGTTGAGTTTGCTATGGCCTTGGTTGAGAAATGTGAAAAATTATTGGTAAAGCTCTGCAACCCCCCCCCCCCCCCCCCCTCAGATAAACGAATCGCAAGACAAAACGTGACGTGTGTTGACCTCTTAGGTCTTCTTCAAGCAAGATACATCACACTCAGGACAATGAAAATGAATGAGCATTCACTTACCAAACACAGTCGAGTTTCATCCACTTAATGGATGCGTCACTGAGAGTGTTGCTTAAATTTCCTGACCAACACTGCAGGTATCTTATATCTCGGGCCAGGTTGACGCCAGGATATATTATGAAAGTAAGCATTGAGTACAGCCCTGTCATGTAGTCTCAGACCGGAGTGAAATCTGTAGCATCGTCATCATCGTCCTTATTCTCACCGACCAGCTTTAAAAAAAAAGAAGTCTGTGGCCCTTCATGCCCTGCTCTCATGGTTACCTCAGTTTCGATGTCCTCTCCGTGTCTGTAGCCTTGGTTTGATTCCGTTGGGGTCACCATTATCGGTGAGTCCATGGGGGCTGTCGTTGGATAGATGTGGTGTCCTCTGGAGGGAGAGGTCACTCATGCTAGCTCTGCGACTAAGCAATTATTGTCATCAGTTGGGGACTTAATAGGTGATGTCCTGCATATGTTGGATCAGAACACCACCAAAGTGACTCAGCAGCAGTGCAGTGTCTCCTCCGGTGGGTTGCCTCTTGACGACTTGACATTGACTGCTCCCAGTGGATTGTGAGGCTGTGGTTGGCTGGGTTGGGCTGAGGCTGTGAACGGGGGTGGAATGAGGTGGCACAGAAGATGGGACAGAAAAAAAAAAAAGAAGTGTAGTCTGACTTGAGGAGAATTACACATGTCAGTATCGCACAGTTTTTTGACCTTGAAATAGGCTGGCAGTGCCCAAGAAAGGTCCTTGAATTTTAATTTGTGTAAAGCTGTAGGAACCCTGCGTGTCTCCCAGTCTCTTTCTGTCAGTGTCTCTGTATGCATGTGTTTCTCTCTTTCCTGACTGCTGCACCCTCACTCTTCCCATGACTATTTTACTTGTTCAGCCTGTTGAGTCAATGTTTTGTGCCTCTCAGTCTCTCTCTTTCCTCTTACCCCTCCCCTTCTCTCTCCCCCCCCCCCTTTCTCCCCCTCAGGCCTGCCTCTGTGTAGCACTTTATCAGTATCCTTTCCTCTTTCCTCTTTTACTCTCTGCCATTAGCATCACATCCCCCCCCCCCCCCCCACTTCTCTTCTCTGTCTCCTTCCACCTCTCTCTCTCTCTCTCTCTCTCTCTCTCTCTCTCTCTCTCTCTCTCTCTCTCTCTCTCTCCCCCACTTCTCTTTCTCTGTCTCTCTTTCCTTCTCTCTCTCTCTCTCTCTCTCTCTCTCTCTCTATCTCTCTCTCTCTCTCTCTCTCTCTCTCTCTCTCTCTCTCTCTCTCTCTCTCTCTCCCTCGCTCTCTTTCTCTCTCTCTCTCTCTGTCTTGGGTCTCCGTCTCTGTCTGTCTCTTTCTCTCTTCCCCCTTCCTCCCTCCCCACCAATCTGTTCTGCTCCACTTGCTGCCTGCACATAGTGCTTTTTACCCATACAATTTCACCGTAATTTGAACGTATGTTCGAGGAAAATTATGATGACTATAATGAACTTTTATTAAAAAAAAGTCGGAAAAAGAAAAACTGTAGGGACAGCAGTTATTGAAAGGTAACTGTACTTTAAACATGGTGTTCCCTTGATGTGCCAGTTTGGGCACTTTGAGAAACTTACGCATTCTTGTGTGCAAAATCACGTTTTGCTATGTTTGCTTCTTCAAAAGCATGCCAGTATGTAGGAACTGGGCATGAAAAATCGGCGAGAGAGCATTAATTTCTGCCAAAGTATGTTGATGAATGAGGTTTAAACTTTAAAGTAATTTGTGTTGGAAGAAACAGTATGGTTCCTTGAATTATTGTTTCATTATATGTCCACTGGAAGTAGCACAGTGTTATTAAAATAAAATAAAAATAAAAAGAAAGGGACGGAAAAACAGTCAGATTATGTGTGCATGCTAGAGTAGGTTATTGTCGTTGTAACTGTGTGTGACTGCATGAATGAGACTGTGTGGGCATTTGCAAAAGAGATGACGATGTGTTTATGTGTGTATACAGATGTTCATTTCGTAGTGCGTATGTCTGTGGTTTTGTGAGTGAATGCTTGTCTGTTGATTGTGTAGTGGCATGGCTTGGAGTTGGTGAGCGATCTCCTAGACTACTACGCTGTGGCCTAATGTCTCGCTGTCGGCATGTTCTTTGGTGGTGTTTCTGTGTTATAGTTTGTTAGCGTATTGGTTACTGGTGGACAGGTCTTGAGCAGCTGCATGTTGTACCAGATGAAATGCATTAGAGACTTCTTCCTGATGATTAGGACTAACTGCTAAAGAGACTTCTTCCCAATGATCAGGACTAACTACTAAAGGAGTGGAGTGTCTTTTTAGTTACAGATACTAATCAAGTCAGTTCAGTTTCAGTTCAGTTGGGTTTTTTGGCTGGGTCAGTCGCAGGGACATCACATCGTCAAAATCAAACCAAAACAAAAAGTCCAACCAGTTTTGGAAACATTCTCGAAGTGCCTGAAAACTAGTTCTGTTTTCTGTAATCAGTGTTTCATTCACAAATTCATGTGAGTTTATAGTTTTGTCAGTGCAGTAGGCGCTGTACAGTGCAAGCCGACTAAGAAATATTGCTGATGAAATTTCTTGAATCTTTGTTGCATGCATTTGCTGAATTGTCTATTATTACCTTTGTGCCGGTAACTCGGTGTTGTGTGTGAGAACTCTTGTTTGCGGTTTGGCATGCTCGGGTAGGAGGGGGCGATGGAGGGGTGGGGAGGGACACGTAAAGTTCGGAAAACCTTCCAGTTTCACCCATGTTTTATCATGGTGAAACAGTTGATGTTTGCTCATGCGGGAGTATATAAAATCATGCCTGCTTATCTCTTATTTTAGTGTCTTAGCATGCATGTTGTTGAAAGCAACAAAAACAACATCAACAAAAAGTATAGGGTGTTGTATGTATTTTGTGAAGAGTTTTGATTTTTGAACTGCCATTTCCCAAATTTAGGTTTAGAACAAAGCAAAGAATTCAAAGACAACCTATCCCAGAGACAGGGGCTTGTCTGAGAGACAATGTGAAGCTTCCACTGGTTCAAAGGTAGAGTCTGCTTGTGCCACAAACCTTTCAAGTTTCTGAAATCATACTAGGATTTAACAAACAATGTGCACTGTAGACAGTTGAGATAGCTAGTGAAAATAAAACAATAAAACAAGCCAGATTCTTAAGGTAATGTTTTCTTGCAAGCCAGATTCTTACGGTAATGTTTTCTTCTATTAGGCACTATGTCTAAATAAAAAATCGAGGAGTGAGCCGGTGTACATACTCCAAAGAGAAAGATTTTCCTTTTTCAGTTGCTTGTCAGCGTCTTTGCTGTTGTTGTTTGCTGTGCTGTCCATGAATATTGAAAATACACCCGGACTGTCTTGAATGCTTGTTTGCTTGCCTGAATATGCTCCTAAAAATATTATTCCTGAAAAATGACGCAATACTAAGGAATAAGTGTGCTTGAGTTTGCTTCTAGAAAAATGCCCTGGATGTGTATCGGTTAAAGTTACTTAAAAACCTTTGCATTCCAGTGCACATCATGAAAAATGCACTTGATGTAAAACACAGGTTTCTTGAAAACTGTTGTATGGCTGTGTGCATTGTGAAAAATGCTTTGGATGTGTGTCTCTGGGTTACTTAATCACTGATGTATTCAATTTCAAACATGCATTGGTAAAAGCCACCCCAATTGTGGCTCTCTTCGGGCTCAGACCAGCTATCTGGCTTATGAAAAATGTAAAAATCACCTTTGACTCGTTTGAGTGAAGTCGCTGACACTTGGCAAACTGCTTTGAACTTGAACTACAGAGAGCTGATGGTCTTGCATGCTGCAAAGAGTAACCCCTGTTCAGATTGGTCGAAACCCAGTTTGTTGTCTGTTTTTGTTTTTCCCTCCTTCATTTTCGGCTCTGTGTTCTGTCGTTGAGTATGCGGGCCGGTAAGGACAGGAAATTTAGTGAAACTGAAGATATAGTGAAAAACAAGAGGAAGCGGTAGTGTGAAAAACAAGGGGAAGTGGTTTTGGCCTGAGGAGTTTTAATGATCAAGAATGAAGAAACAGGATTAGAATCGCATGTATGTTGTCAGATGGAAGCAGAACCTCTCCTACCTTCACCACTTCAGCACTTGCACTTTCCGTCATGGAAAATGTAGAGAACTAGTTTTCAGACTAGACCTGGAAAATTTTAACAACTGATTTTCATAAGATTTTTGGCCTGTTCACGCAACATTGCATGGCACCCCAAGAGTCTGCAGTTGCTCTCGCTCCAGAATGTTGCGATGTGTAGCATGTTAGCACCGGCATTCCATTGGTTATGCCAGGCTTTAGCTGCATTCACAGTTGCAGGGGCAAAGGAGTTTTTGCCTGATGCAAAATCCCAAAACATGATTGATGTAGTGGCAGCCAAGTGAGGCCATTTTGAACATTTCGAGTGGGTTCTCAGGTGGCTGTGGGCTGGGAATATTTCAAGGCAAACAGTTTTAATGAAGAATGAATGAATTCCCTCAAATTCTATGCCAGCTTTTGGACTAATGCATTTTGTCCATAGGGTTCCTTCATTCTTTCTTAGTGCTTTTCCAGAGATCAGACTGGATAGTGCTCACTGGAAAGTGCTCAAGGCATTGTACTTGTTACGGGTCCTTTACTTCGCTTGAAAGTCCCCTTGTTCTGAAAATTGTTCTCTTTCACTGCTTGGACAGAGCTTATCGGTGCTCATTTTGGGGAAAAGCAAACAATTAGGTTAATTATCTGGGTTTAAGTTTTCAAGAGGTGAAAGATTGCAGTGTAAAGTTTGATTTGAAAATGGGGAGGGGGGGGGGGGGGGGGGGAGCCTATGTAGATGTTTTAATATAAGCACGCATGAGTACATGTGTGTGGTGTGTCTTTGTTGTTTAGAGGTGGTGCGGTTTGTCTTAATAGGTCCGTATGAGATCCACAAAAGATCTATTGTATTCAGTCCTGGAAGTGTGTGGGAATCCTACTTCAGTCAGCTGGTGAGGACCATACACTGATACAGCTAACCTGAAGTGTGTGGGGATCCTGCCTGAGTTAGTGAGAACCATACACTGATACAGCTAACCTGAAGTGTATGGGGATCCTGCCTTACTTGGTGAGGACCATACACTGATACAGCTAACCTGAAGTGTGTGGGGATCCTGCCAGGGTTGGTGAGGACCATACACTGATAACGGCTAACCTGAAGTGTATGGGTATCCTGCCTTAGTTGGTGAGAACCATACACTGATGCAGCTAACCAGAAGTGTATGGGTATCCTGCCTTAGTTGGTGAGGACCATACACTGATAACGGCTAACCTGAAGTGTATGGGTATCCTGCCTTAGTTGGTGAGAACCATACACTGATGCAGCTAACCAGAAGTGTATGGGTATCCTGCCTTAGTTGGTGAGGACCATACACTGATAACGGCTAACCTGAAGTGTATGGAGATCCTGCCTGGGTTGGTGAGGACCATACACTGATAACGGCTAACCTGAAGTGTATGGGGATCCTGCCTGGGTTGGTGAGGACCATACACTGATAACGGCTAACCTGAAGTGTATGGAGATCCTGCCTGGGTTGGTGAGGACCATACACTGATAACCGCTAACCTGAAGTGTATGGGGATCCTGCCCGAGTTGGTGAGGACCATACACTGATACAACTAACCAGAAGTGTATGGGTATCCTGCCTTAGTTGGTGAGAACCATACACTGATACAGCTAACCTGAAGTGTATGGGTATCCTGCCTTAGTTGGTGAGGACCATACACTGATAATGGCTAACCTGAAGTGTATGGGGATCCTGCCTGGGTTGGTGAGAACCATACACTTATACAGCTAACCTGAAGTGTATGGGAATCCTGCCTGAGTTGGTGAGGACCATACACTGATAACAGCTAAACAGAAGTGTATGGGTATCCTGCCTTAGTTGGTGAGGACCATACACTGATAACAGCTAACCTGAAGTGTATGGGTATCCTGCCTTAGTTGGTGAGGACCATACACTGATACAGCTAACCTGAAGTGTATGGGTATCCTGCCTTAGTTGGTGAGGACCATACACTGATACAGCTAACCTGAAGTGTGGGGGGATCCTGCCTCAGTTGGTGAGGACCATACACTGATAACAGTTAACCTGAAGTGTGTGGGCTTCCTGCCTGGGTTGGTGAGGACCATACACTGATAACAGCTAACCTGAAGTGTGTGGGCTTCCTGCCTGGGTTGGTGAGGACCATACACTGATAATGGCTAACCTGAAGTGTATGGGGATCCTGCCTTAGTTGGTGAGGACCATACACTGATAACGGCTAACCTGAAGTGTATGGAGATCCTGCCTCAGTTGGATACACTGATACAACTAACCTGAAGTGTGTGCGGATTCGATTCATTCAGTTGGTGAGGACCATACACTGACGCAGCTAACCTGGAACAGTGGCTTTGGATAGTTGTCAGATTTCGTGCGCGCAATAAAGCAACCCCTTTTTTTCTCTGTCACAAAATAGCAATTGCTTTGAGAAGAAACGCCTCAATACGTGTATGCATGCACTCATGCATGCGCACATGTTTCCCTGAACAGTTGTATTTAGTAAAAAAATACATGTACACATGCACACATAAGCACATGAGCATGCACACACACACTCTTTCTCTTCTCCGCCTACCCTCATCCCAATATTAAGTTGACCCCCCACCCCGCAGTCTAAGAATGCGGCTTGAGGTATGAAAACTGTTCTTCAGTGTGTCTGAACATGTGAACCGACTGGTCATTGGAGGGCTTGGAAGATGGCTTCTGAATGGACTCCAATCAAAATACCCTTAAGTTGTTATGTACTCGGAGTTGCAAGGGGTCAGTATTAAACATATTACTGTTCCCAGCAATTCTCTAAAGCAGTCAGCAGTAGCGGACAGCTGGATAACTTGACTGTTTTCTCTCTGTCCTCCACCCTAACCCTCCCCCGTTTTTTTTTTTACCTCCCTTTTCCTTCACTCTGTCGCTCCTGCTCCCCCCCCCCCCCCCCCCCCCCCGTCTCTCTCTGTCTTCTATCAAAATTGTATGAGAAAAGGGGAATTTTAATGGGAGTTCCAGTTATGTACTGCAGGAGAAATGAAATTATAACCAGCAAAAACATCACTGGCGTGAAACTGGAGGGTAAAATCCTGTCAGACTTGTCACCATTAGAGGCCTGATTGTGGCATGTTACAGGCTTCAGCTGCTGGTGGCTCAGTGATGTGGAATCTGGGCTGTCATTTGTACACAGGGAAATCGGAATGCATCAAAATGTTCTGGTGCTGATGTGGCCTTGGAGAAAACCAGTTGGAAACTCTGTGTGTGTGTGTGTGTGTGTGTGTGTGTGTTTTGTGCTCAGTTTGTCAAAGATACTAGTAATCAAATTTTATTTAAAGTATTTTTTTCTTTGTGTGTGTGTGAGATTTGAATGTGTGTGTGTGTGTGCGTGCGCGCACCAGGGAATGTCACAATGACTCTCGGTTATCAACATTGAAGAATTACGTGGGAGGGGAAAAGATGTGAGGATGAAAGGGAGAGGATTGGGGGGGGGGGGGGGGGGGGGGGGGGGGCACATTTGACTCCGTCTGTTAAAAGAACTTTTTTTTCTTTTTCTGTGGCTGAGATGTGAGGGATGGGTTAGTGAATGTTGTGAGTTTCTCCAATATAATGTGGGGATGATTGTCCACTTTGGGCCAGCAGCCCAAGGTACGAGTTTCCCAGTCTGCTGAAGATACACATGTGTACACTGATATTCCTTGCATGTGTGATGGATTGCAGATCAGTCTTGTTGTCCAACACTGGAAATGATAAGGTGCTCATGATTTAAAAAAAAAAAAAAAAAGGTGCTCACAATTTTACGACATCTGTACTTCCCACAACAGACAATGCACTGCTCTGTGCCCAACATCACACCACACATGCGCATATGCACTTCCTCACACACACACATGCATTCACATGCGTACGCATGCGCACATGCGTGCACATACACACATGCGTGCACACATGTGCACACATGCACGCACACACACGCGCGCGCACACACACGCACACACACATGTGTGCGTGCACAAGCACATGCGCTCACACATATACACACACACACACACACACACACACACACACACACACACACACACACACACACAAACACATACGCAGAACACACACCCATTATATACACACACACACATGTATACGTGCGCGCACACATGCACGCACGCACGCACAAAATCAATTGGATATTCGTGGGGGGAGGGGGGGGGGGGGTGAGATGTATATGCAGAATATGAGTTAACATGTGTAAGAACAAGAAAAATTGCCGTCAACCCTAGCACCATACTTCAGTGCAGAGGAATCAGACAGATGGTTCTGATGCTAATTATCTGAGCAAGTCTCTCTCTCTGTCTCTGTCTGGCTCACAACACACACACACACACACCACACACACACACACACACACACACACACACATGTGTCCGCACACACATACACATACACACACACACACACCACACCACACCACATCACACCACTACAACAATATACTGATGTCACTCACTGATGGTTTTACATTACAGAGTACTGCTTGGATAGTAGTATGAATTTTGAATGTTACGAATTTGCTATTTTTGTGAAAGAATGATAATATGCCATACAGCCTAAACATTTGAGAAATAAATTGTATTTTTTTACTCTGCATAAAAGGACAGCCTGTGGTGCTGAATAAATTTCAGCCTAAGTCTACATGCATACAAAATGAATGTAGGGATCAGCTATTTTTACTACAAACACGTGCACAAGCTCAAGCAACAAATCTGTTCATTTTTTTTACCATAGCATGTGTGCCATACTGACATCAGAGTTGCATATATATATATTTACATCAAATGATTTCTCTCCTCCTTTCTCTCTCTCGCTTTCTCTCGCGCTGCCCTCCTCCTCTCTCTCTCTCTCTCTCTCTCTCTCTCTCTCTCTCTCTCTCTCTCTCTCTCTCTCTCTCTCTCGCTCTCCTGTCTGAGTCATTCTTCTCTGTTTATCCATTTTTTAAACTTGAAACTTATGATTGAATTTGAGTCTGGTTGGTTGGTTCGCTTTTTATTCATTCCACTGAATTTTAGATAAAAGCCTGGCTGACTTCTGCTTTCCTACTGTTCCTCAGGATCCAGAAAGTCCCAGCTCCCTTCCAGAGTGTCCAGCTGATGGTGATGACGGTGATTCTGCTCGCCTGCCTGCTGCGGCCAAACCGCAGTGTGAGGACCAGGAGGAGGAGTGGTTGTCCAGCCTGCTGGCTTTCCCTGACTGCTTGCAGTCACAGCCCTGTCCTGAAGAGGTCACCCCAGCGCTTTCGGAAGGAGTCTGTGATGCAGTGACTGGTGATGACGACGGTTCTGGGGAACCTGAGAAATGGGCGTCGGACCCAGAAGATGCCTTTCAGGATGCCTACACTGAATTTGGAGAAGAAAGTGGATTTCCACAAGACTGTTCTTCAGGCGAGAGGACAGAAAGTAAAGTGGTGGAAGGAGAGGATCTGCATGACCAGCTAGGCTTACTGGACATCGGCGTCTGCAGTTTAGAGAGGTCGTGTAGCTTAGAGAGGTCGCTGTTTAACGGCGACATAGATTGTGTTGATGGACAGCCGCCAGATGATCGAAATCTTCTGGCAGACACATTCGCACCAGAGGGGAACGCAGATTTGCTGGTGACCAGTTCGGATGACAGTAATGTTGATGAGGACCAACCCTCTTCTGTGCTGAGCCTTCTGGAGGCAGATGGTTCCCTTGCTGACAGCCAACACTCTCTAGTGCTGAGCCCTGCCGAGGCAGATGGCTCCCTACCCGATGACTGTGTGCCTCTGGAACCTGATCTGTCTACTGCTGACTCTCAGAACACTTCACAAAGCACCTCCACCACCTCTTCCCCTCTGCCACATCAGTACCCTGGAACAGGGCCTGGTGTGGTCACTGCTGCCACGGGCATCCTCTGCAGCAAGGCCACCCCACCATCGGTCAGCCCTGCTTTGTCCGGGTTCATCCCATGCATGTGGCGGCTGCTGTGGCTGCCCAGCATGGCAGAGTGGCGGCTGTGACGCATCAGCGTAACCTCCTTGCAGCGGCAGCAGCACAGCAGCATGCAGCAGCAATGGCACAGCAGCGTATGGCAGCAGCGGCAGCCCATCAGCGATCCCAGGCCGCCTTGATGCAACAGCATCTGGCTCGAAGGCATTACGTTGGAGCACCTGTCATAGTGCGACCACAGGCCTATGTACCTGTGGCTGGCATAGCTACTCCTGTCAGGTGGGTAGAAAGTAGCATTCAGTGCAAAGGGGTTAGAGAGGGGTTGTTGAGGCTGGAGAATACAAGTTGGTTTATCAGACGCCCAAACAAATGAAACAAAAAGCATGAGAATGCAGAAGCAGTGCTTTTCAACCTGAAGGTATTTTACAGGCAAGATTAACTGGTGTTATAGAAATTGGAGTACAATCAACATGGAACATGTGATACCCTTGAAGAAGTGACCAAAAACAACAGTGACATGGTTGTGCTCAGCTTGCATCCTGGCAGGTAACTGGGGAAATGTTTGGCAGGAATGGGGTAAACTACAATTAAATATCTCCCAACAACATGGATGCTGATCCTAAGCATAGCAACATCACTGTTGTTTTTTGTGTATGTTGGTGTGTTCTTTACTATATGTTTTGGTGTGTCTTTTTTGTTTTCTCTGTTAACTTTTGGGTTGAAATGCATATTTGTGTGGATAGTCATTTCTTCCATTCATTTGTTTTGCGGTCTGATAACCCACTTAAACCCTGCTTTTAGTCTCTGCCTGTCAGGTTGTTTATTTTAAAAGTTGTGCTGAGTTCATTCTTTTACTTGAAAAAAAAAGAAGAAAATGTTTGAAACATGTTATTTTCTGAATTTCTGGGATGGGAATGGTTTTCCACTTGTCTTTTTTCTGATGTTTTAAGTCTATGAAATAAGTTTTCAGTTTTAGAAGCTTCAAACTTAAAAATTGTTCCATAATACATGACCGCTATATCAATTTGATTTTTTTTAGATCTTTTTAAAACATCCATTCCACTCTAATCTATATCAGTTTTCAAAAACACAGACAGAAGACTGATGTGGCCCTTTGCGGTCAGCTGGGCTATAAGCAACATTATCTTATCTAATCTTAGACAGAAGAAATCAGGGTATGTGTTATGATCCAGTATGGAAATTGTGTACTTGCTGGTTGTGTTCTGCTGTTTTAAGTCTGGAGGTCATGTCTTCAGCCCTCCGGGGGTTGCGACCTTGTCGTGGTCGGAGGGCTTGCGCGGTCCAGTGATCCCTTAGGCTTTGCTGGCGGGGGCATCAATACTTGGAGATAGGCTGTTTTTTTTCAAACTGCTTCTAGGTCCGAAAAGCCAAGATGCTGTCTGGCCTAAGCGTAACGTGGTAAGGAGTTGATGCCCTGGTAGGGCTTCCCATGTCAGATAGGCTAAGGGTGAGGATCCTGACTAAGAGTAACCCGCCTTTCTCCTTTTCTTGTTTTCTGCCTTCCTTATTTGGCCCTTTTCTATCTTTGTCTCCCCTTCAAGTCTTCTTTTCCACACTCCTTTTCTTTCTGTGGTCTCCTTAAGATCCGCCGCGTTTGCCGTGCGGTGCGACCTGTGTCGGAGGGGAATGAGATCCTGGTGATTGAGAGGGCCAGCGCTCTCAAACACATCACTTTGGCTCAGACCTCTCCTAGACAAGGAGTACACTTTGGCCCGGGTGTACTAATCGGCTCCCCTTCTTGGGGCTGGGTCAAGACAGGCAGTTCCCCTGCTGGCCATGTGAACCCCTGCAGTGCTCAGCTCTCTGTTCCCGGGAGTTGAGCATGATCAGGGGGGATAGGGTTGGTAGTTTCTGTTTGTCGTATATCTGTCCCGAAGCCTGGAAGGGGTCAAGACATTGGTTTCTTGGCCCTGGCCCCTTAGTTGGACTCCAAGGTGGGTGGGTAAGGGAGAGATGAAACATCATAAAATTATTATGGCTTTTTCAAAAACAATTCCCCCAAAAAGAGGAAGGCAGCATCCCCTATTTCAGGGGATTTCGATTCTGACAGCGATTCGGATATGGAGGTACGACAGAGGACAGGTTTCTGGGCTTCCTGGCTCGTGATGGAAGGGACGGAGCAGGAAAGACCCCTTTCAGCTCTGAGCCCTTTTGCTATCCACAGGCTGGGGAACTCTCCTCGGATCCGAGGATTTCCGAGATTTTTAAAAATGACTTCCGAGGAAAAAAAAGATCGTCCGAGGAAAAAAAAAATCGCGAAGGACTTGATCACTCCCGAGTCCAGTACCGTTCCGTATCCAGTATTTCCAATCCAGGTTTTAGTATAAGGCAGTTCCGCCCGCGGTTGTGAGGGTATTTCCGCGAGCTTTAGGAAGCCATTGCCGAGGCGGGCGCATCAGTCTGCGAACGCAATATTCGCAGTCATTTTCTGCATCTTTCACGAGTCAAAATGTCGTGCGTATCACGCATCGTAAATCGTGGCGAGTCGTTTGATGAAGGATCGATTGCCAACAAATGGAGATGGGACTGGACTGAAAAATCAACGAAAGTGGCGGGTTACGATCAGCGAGTTTCAACTTGCATTCGCAAAGTGAACAAGGCTGGAGTTGCTCGCTGCCTACTGTGTGCAAAGGAGTTGAACTATTCCAATCGTGGACTGACAGCGCTCTTTGAACACATGTATGCATTCCAAAAGGCATGTTGAAGCTTCGAAAGGACTTCATTGCAATCAGAGCAGACTGCCTGGTGAGTTGACATGGAATGTGTGTTCTGTGCAGACAGCCAACTTCGTTTGTGTGTGTGTTTGTGGTTTTTTTTTTCATTCCATTATTTTTTATTCCATGCTTTTTCACTCTGGGGAAAAAACTGAACATTACTGGGACTCAATTTGTAAAGACTGAACTATTGAACTTATGAAGCAAGGCACTACAGCACATCAACAAAATGAAATAAAGTAAGTTTTTTTTTTTTTTTTTTTAAATTTCTTTGCATGCTGCATGTAAATATGTTTTAGTTGGTTTCTTTGCATGCCACAGGGTAATTTGCCTATCACCAGAAGCCACGAAAGGGTCTTCAAAAGTGTTCAAAATCAATTTCGGCCGGGGGGCTTCACCCCCTGGACCCCCCACCGGGGCATTGCCCTGGACCCCACCGGGGCCTAGGCGGCCCTGGACCCCGGCCTACTTTTCAGAGATTTTTTTGATCAGCTGTTCCCCAGCCTGTATCCAAAAGGGCTTTCAAGGTCTAGCAGGTAACCCTCGGTCCATCAAAAGGTTGAGAAATGGCTCGTTTCTAATTCAATGTAAATCACAAAAACAATCTGAACAGCTGCTGAAGGCAACAAAACCAGTGGACAGGGAGATCAGGGTGACTCCCCACAAACAGTTGAATTCATCGAAAGGAGTGATTCGCTGCAGGGATTTATCAGGTGTTTCAGAGGCAGAGATCAAATCGGAGCTGGCGTCCAGGGTGTGACGGAGGTGCGCAGGGTGACGGTAAAGAAGGGTGCAGAAAGAGTGGCCACCAACACCCTCTTTCTGACATTCTGCAACCCTGTGCTGCCTCCGGTCATCAAAGTCGGCTACCTGAATGTCCGGTTCAGTTATATGTTCCGTCCCCGTTGAGGTGCTTCAGATGCCAGAGGTTTGGCCATGTCAGGGACCGCTGTTCAGGGCAAGAGGTGTGCGGTGTTTGCTGCAAGGCAACCATGATGGGCGTGTCATGATCCGGCACATTGCTAACTGCGGTAGCGACCATCCCTCCTCTTCACGAAACTGTCCTCTTTGGATTCAGGAATCTGCAATACAAAGAATAAAAACTGAAAAGAAAAATTCCTTTTTTGAGACCGGAAACAGGTTGTGGGCAGTCAGACGCCGACAGCTTCCTCATATGCTTCGGCCGTAAAGAAAGTTCCACAGTTCCTACTCGGTCAGTCTGCTGCCAGACTGATGAATTCATGTTTTCGAAGACATTGCAAGGTAGAATTGTCAGTCTGGTGGTAGCAGGTCCACCACCTCCCAACCCAAAGTGAATGCCCCTGGTGGAGGCAAAAAATCCGCCACCCCTCAGACTGCCCAGCAGTCTACAACATCTGCTGCTGGGCAGATTAAAAAACCAGCACCCCTACCTCGAACTCCTCTGTCCAGTGCCCGTGCGGGCAAGGGAGTTCAATCAGTGTGGAGATGGTGGAGATGAGGAAGAAGCCCCACCGTCTCCCAAATCCAGACCTTCTTCACCTGTTGGCAAGTCTGCCAGCAGGTCTGAAGACCATCACAGTCCAGTGAAACTCAATAACAAATTCACTCCATTGGAAGCAGATGTTGAGGAGGAGATGACCTGATCTCTCTCCTTTTCGCCCTCTGCACCATGGATAGTACAATATTCCATTGGAATATCCGTGGACTAAATTCCAACTTCAAGGAGCTGCAGCTTCTGTGTCAATCTATAAAACCTTCCGTCGTAGCTCTTCAGGAAACTCAAATTCAAAGCCAGAAGACCTTTACTCTTTCTGGCTTTAATATTCTTTCCAAACCTGCACAACCATCCACGTTGGGACTGTCGGGCGGTGTTGCCCTTCTCCTACACAAAAGTCAAAACTTTGTTGTATAGTCCTGTCGCTCTGTCTACCACCCTTCAGGCTGTAGCTGCGAGAGTCACTCTCCACAAGACTGTGACAATCTGTTCCCTTTATCTCCCACCTTCTGTCCCGGTTTGTCGTCAGGACCTTGTCAGTCTGATAGGAGAACTTCCTCGACCATTTTTGCTGTTGGGTGACTTAACGGTCACAATCCTCTTTGGGGTAGTGTCAGTACGTCATCAGAGGTCTGCTAATTGAGGATGTCCTTTCGGATTTGGATTGTGTTGTCTGAACGACGGATCTGCAACTTACCTCCACTCTTCCACAGGTTCACTTTCGTGTTTAGATTTGTCGGTTTGTGACCCCTCGTGGTCCTGGACTATGAGTGGTCTGTCCATGACGATCTGCACGGAAGTGACCATTTCCCTGTCCTTCTACAACCTGTAATAACTGAACACGTCTCTGTCTCACAACATCTAAATTATAAGAAAGCAAACTGGGATCTATTTGCAGCCACTATTTCTCAGGAATTCCAGGACACTGATTTTCTTCAGAGTCCGGACCAGCAGAATCACTGACTAACACTGTGATCAAGTGTGCTAAAGCTTGTATTCCAGTGTCTTCCGATAAACTTCAAATGCCAAAAACACCCTGGTTTGATTCAGACTGCCAACAAATTTCCAAAGTTCGAAAACGGCTCAGCGTCAGGTTGTACAACGACCTTCGGGTCCCAACGCTCGAGCCCATCAGAAACTCCGTGCCAAATCGAGACACACTTTTAAAATCAGTAAAACGTCGGTCCTGGAGAAGTTTCTGCTCCAGGCTGACATCGAAAACTTCCAAGAAAAAGTGTGGAACATCATTAAGAAAATCAAAGGGAAGAACACCTGTCCCACTGTGAACCATCTCAAGTTTTCTGACTCTTTATAACAGACAAAAAAGCAGTTGCTAATCTGCTTGCTTCAACCATTGAAAAGAATTCCTCCTCTTCTAACAAATCAGCCACTTTTGTCAAAAACAAAGCCCTAAAAGAAAAATCACCTGCAACTTTTCGTCCGACAACATGGAAGACTACAATCTTCCTTTCACGTTAAACGAGCGAAATCTGCCTTACTTTCTTGCAGCGATTCCTCTCCAGGTATGGATGAAATTCATTATCAACTGTTGAAACATCTTCCGCAAGAAGGTCTGAACATACTGCTACAGGTCTACAACCATGTGTGGACTACAGGTTTCTTTCCACCCTCTTGGCGGAAAGCCCTTGTTATTCCCATCCCAAACCTGGAAAAGATCTTTCTAATCCATCAAACTACCGTCCCATAGCTTTGACCAGCTGTGTCTGCAAATTGATGGAGAAAATGGTCAATGCTAGGCTCCTGTGGAAACTCGAAACCGATGGCCTTTTGGCGAAAGAACAGTGTGGTTTCCGCAAACATCGGACTACCGTTGACCATTTGATTCGTCTGGAATCTACACTTCAGAACGCTTTTTGAACAGACAGCATGCAGTGGCAATTTTCTTTGACTTGGAGAAGGCCTACGATACCACCTGGAAGTCGGGGATACTTCATGATCTCCATGATCTGGGTTTTCGAGGTCATCTTCGCTTTTCATTCAAAATTTTTTGGCAGAACGACAGTTTCAGGTCCAGGTTGGCACCACTCTCTCTGATGTCCACGAGCAGGAGTTGGGTGTTCCACAGGGGAGCATACTGTCTCTGCCCTCTTTAGTATTAAAATCAACAACATTGTGAAATCAGTTAAGCAGGGTTCAGACTGCTCATTGTTTGTGGATGATTTTGCTGTCTACGCAACTGGAAGCCTGTACCGAGTGTCCAGCGCAGGCTCCAGCTTTGCGTAGATAAAATCCATCGGTGGGCAGATGAAAACGGTTTCACCTTTTCTCCAACAAAGAGCAGTGTATTCACTTCCATAATTTCCGTCAGTTTTTTTTCCAGATCCTGAACTTCAAGTAGGGAAATCTCCCATTCCAGCTGTTAAAGAGGCCAAATTTCTGGGAGTCATTTTTGACCAGAAACTTGACTTTCTCAGCCACATCAAACACCTCAAAACTGCTTGCCAGAAAGCATGAATATTCTGCGGGTCGTAGCGCACACCGACTGGGGCGCTGATAAAGAAAACTTTGCTGCGCCTCTACAGAGCCTTGGTCCGTTCCAAACTGGACTGCGGTTGTGCTGCCTACGGCTCCGCAAGATCGTCTTACTCAAACTCTGGACCCTATCCACCATCAAGGGCTTCGTCTCTGTCTTGGAGCGTTCCGCACCACCCCTGTGTACAGCCTGTACGCAGAGGCGGGTGAACCTTCACTGTCCAACCCCAGGCTGAAACTGTCTTTGAATTATTATATCGACTGTTCTCAGAACCGCAGAATCCTGCCTATGACTGTGTCTTTGACCCTCCGTTCCAAAGTAAGTTTGAAAATAACCCGAAATGTATTCCGCCGTTTGGTCTTCGTATGCGGCCTCACGTGCGGAATGCAGGTCTAGACCTAGGAGTTGTGTCCGATTTTTCCAAGTTTCCGGATCAACCTCCGTGGACCTTTTTCACACCAGAGATTCGTTTCGATCTTGCAGCTTTTCGCAAAGAGTCTACCAGCTCTCTGGTGTACAAGGCATTGTATGCTGACCTCTGTTCCAAATTCCCATCCTGTCAAAAAGTTTTCACTGACGGTTCCAAGTCTGAAGATGGAGTGGCCTGTGCAGCCTACTGCCCTGGGGCTCCTTCTCAGATACTGTTGGAACATATTCATTCCGATGCTTCTGTCTATTCTGCTGAACTTACCGCTCTGGTTTTGGCTTTGAAGATAATCTCGCATTCTTCGAAGAGGGACTTTCTGGTTCTGTCGGATTCGCTGTCAGCTTTGGAGGCCATAGCTGGCCGCAACCTTCAGCATCCAGAACTTTTACTTTTTTTTGGAACTTTTTAGCAAGTTGAAGGCGGACGGTTACAACATTACTCTTGCTTGGGTTCCTGGTCATGTTGGCATCGGCGGGAATGAAATGGTTGATCGTTTAGCCAAGAACGCCAGAAGAGAGAAACTGTCCAACACTTATATCCCCTGCTCAGATGTGAAACCAAAATTAACGATTATGTGAGAGACCTCTGGCAGGAGGATTGGAACACACAGACGAATAACAAACTCTTTCAGATCCGTCCAAACCTTAAGGAGTTCCTCCCATCTACGTCGGGAGGTCGTAAAGAGGAAACGGTTCTGTGCCGGCTGCACACCGGCCATTCGTATTTTACCCATTCTTACCTTTTAAAGAGTGAAGAAGCTCCGTGGTGCATTCCATGTCATGCGCCACTCACAGTGAAACATGTTCTTTTAGAGTGTTGGGACTTGCACGATGTGCGACACAAACATTTTACAGCAGAGTCCATGAAGATTCCTGTTCAGGGATGTCCCGCCTGACGTGATCCTTGAGTTTTTGAGAGAGATTAACATTTTTCATCTGATTTAAGATTTTACGGCCGAAAGATTTTTAACAAAGTTTCTGGTGCGTTTGTAGACGAGGTCATTTAACGAGATGTGTGAAATTTGGGTTTTTTTTTTTTTTTTTTTTTTTTTTTTTTTTTAATTTTTTTAAAATGATGGTGGTTGATTTTAAGGGGGTGACAGCCCTGGTCCCCCTTTGGGGTCGGGGGGTATAAGCAAATTTTCTTATCTTATCCGGGGTGTATTCCATGTCACGCCACTCAAAATGAAACTGTTTTTTTGGTGTTGGACTTACCGATGGAGACCAAACATTTTACAGCGGGTCCATGAAGACCCTATTCGGGAGTCCCCCCTGAGTGATCTTGGTTTTTGAGGATTTTACATTTTTCATCTGATTTAAGTTTTTGGAAGAAGATTTTTATGCAATTTCTGGTGCTTCTAGACGATGTCATTTAATGAGAGTTGAAAGTTTTTTTTTTTTTTTTTTTTTTTAATGACTGGTGATTTTGTTTTTAAAACGTGGTGACAGCCCTGAGGGCCCTTTGCGGTGGGGCGGGTTTTAAAGCAAATTTTTTATCTGTCATGTCTTCAGAAATTTTGGGGCGCGATTTTGACCAAAACTGATCTTTGGACTATCCAAAAATTGGCGAATTTTCTTAGCCCAAGACCTGTCAGTGATAACACTTAAGACAGTTATTAAGATCCGTAATATTTCTTCACCGCCCTTTTTAAGTGTTTTGAATAAATTTTAATTGGTCGGAAAAGATATGAAGGTAAAAAAAAAAAACATTAAAAAGTTTTTAAAAAATTTGCTTGTCTTCTTTCCACAAATGTTTTTCAGTCTTTTGTGTATACGTTTTTGAAAATTTTTTGATATAGTCTGCTGTTTTAGGGTTGGGATAATTACTCGCGTGTCACTTGGGAAAAGAATACAGCATGGATCCAATGATGTTCTCAAACTTCACATTTGTCAGCCATTTCCTTTATCAAGGTGACTTTAAAAAAGCTGACTCCTCTCTCTCTCTTTCTCTCCTCTCTCTGGGGTATTCCCAATGCGGGCCCCCTTGCCTGGCGAAAGCGCTGCAGGGCAAATTTTCGTGTTTTAAAATTTGTGCAAACCCAAAATAAAGGGGCCCGATTTAGACAAAAAAAATAACCCAATCAATTTCCCAGTCTTTTTTTTTTCGTTTTGGATGGGTTTTATCATTTAAAAGAACATAAAAATTTTAAATTTAAACCCTTGAAAAAGAAGACTTCCCGGTCGGGGGCATGCCGTCGCACTTTCAGAAACAAGTTTTGAACCACCTTCTTCCCCCGACGGGGGGCGCGGCGGCAAAAATGCTCAATGAAACTCTACAGGGGTTGTAGAGGGATTCAAGCTTCTTTTTCGAGCAGTGGGGGTATAAAAAAAATTTAGTTAAGTTCCTAAAAAATTATTTTTTAAAAAATTCAAATTACTCTAAAATCCTAATATAAAAAAATTTGTTCAAAAATATTAAAATTTTTAAAAGTCATTTTCCGCATTTTCCCCAAAAAAAGGGGGTCAAACAAATACAAAAAAGTGCGCGCGCCCCGGTGGTTCCCCCGCATATCACTATGGAAGTTTAAAGCATGTCAAAAATGGGCACGATCAGAGCTCTGTGTAAATCGCTTACAAATCCAACACTTTTTTCACCAAATTTTCAACCCCGGCCCCAAAAAAACAACACAGAAAGGTAAGGGAAACTTTTACTATATTCTTAATTTATATTTTGTGTATTTAGAGCGCGTTGTTTTAAAAAAATTTTTTTTAAAAAACGGAACCGAGAGAGCTTTTTTTGAATCGACCTTCAACTTCACGATCGATTTTATTTATCTCGCTATGTGGAAGGATTTTTAACATTGAAATAAAGTAATCGAAACATCAATTTTAAAAACCCTGTGTCATAAAATATGATTTACATAGTAGTTCTTCGTATTTTTATGAAAAAAGGTACGTGACTTGGCCAATTTTGGGGCCCTAAACAGAACATGTGTCTGCTCGAACCTTGGCCGCGATGATCGCAGCGCGACAGAGTCACTGAATGCACTTTTTTTACGAATCTGTAGATTCTCCGCGGCGTGCATGCATGTACACACCACAACACCCACACCACACCACACGGGTTTTCATTCCACTGTAAAACACAAGATACAAAGCCCTTTGGCACACAAAAAAAAAAAAAGTTTGCTCTGATTTCAGTTTGTTTACTAAAATAAATTTGCGAACAGTGATTTTTTTTAAATTAGTAAAAAATTCCCCAAAAGCACATGGTTTTTTCTCTTTTCTTATGTCCCTGACATTTTTTTGCTTTTGTTCAGGTATTTAGAAAATTTTTACCTTTAAAAAATTGCAAAAAAATTCTTAAATTGTACTTACCTCCATCTTGTTAGTAAACACAATGGTTAACATGGGTGATGCATGTCGTGCGTGCGTGTGTGGGGAAAGGGGGGGGGGGGGTACTGTGCATGCGCATGGCTGTGGGGTGTGTGTGTGTGTGCTTTGTTGTTGGCTTTGTGTGTGTGTGTGTGTTTGGTGTGCTCATGTGTGACTGTAATTGTGGGTGTGGGGGGGCTGTGTGTGTACGGTGTGTGGGGTTTTGCAGAGGCACCATACAAAGAATAAATGCTGTTTTTGGTGTTTGGTAAAGGAAAAAAACCCCAAAACCCCCCCCCCCCCCAAACATATCCGTGCAAAAAACAACTGTTACTGAGCTTGACGATTCGAATTGGAAAAGGGGAAGTCTGTAACTTTTTGACACTGGGGCAGAATGGTTTCTTCAGCTTTTCCCCCCGACCCACTTCCCGATTAAAAGGTTAAAGGGGGGGATCCAGCACTGTACATCAAGGCTGAAAGTTGCCAGCTAAAGAACTTTCAGCAAGTAAATGAAGATGTTGTTTGGTAATATTGATATTGTTCTGTCTTCATTTGGCATCATTTGGGGAAAACTCTAAAAAGGCTGAGTTTTTGAAGTTTCCATGTGACACCAAAGTGACAAATCGTTGCCGTCCTTTTATAAATTTTTGAGGAAAAAAGAGGGGGGGAGTTAAAGCTTTGTTGTTGACTGGCTGCAAAAAAGAACAAACAGAAAGGGGACAGAAAGACGTACAAAATTATATTACTACAAAATATCTGTGGAAAAAATCAAAAGATCCGAGAAGTTCGCTGCTTCATGGAAACCTTTACGTTTTATATACTTTTTATGACTGTGCACATTTTTGGGGACTGAAAATTTTTAAAATATTTTTGAGGCCCCGAAAAGCTGTTAAATGTAAACTTTCTTTCTTTATAAGACCTTTTTTATTTTTGCTAAAAAAAATTATGTAGAAATATTCGCAAAATGGGGTTTTTATGTGTTTTAAAGCTTTTAAAACATTTTGGTAAAAAAAACAACATGTACAACTACAGATACAAATTAATGAACATGTAAAGACAAGCGAAATTTTACTAAAAAGTGCCCCTTTTGCGCAAATTCAATTTACCCAACTTCACATTCCCACTGTTGACTATTTATTCAGAGAAGAAAAAGAAAAAAAAATTGGGATTATCTATAAGTGCATGAGGTAGCTAGAACATTTGGGTATTTGAGAACATAGAAATGGAATTTAGGGTCCTCAAAGTTGGGGCCCCGAAGCAACTCCCACTTTCGCAAAATTTTCTAAGTCCAAAATTCTTTAAAAAAATCATAACTTCGTAAAATATTTCAAAGAACATAAGTTTTATTAAATGTGTTCAAAAAATTTGAGCCTTTTAAAGAACCTTTTTTAAAAAACTCTGGCGTTTAAAAAAATCCCTTGGAATACCTCGGGAAAAACGGGGAAACCTTCATTCGGGGCCACCTTCGCCTCAAACCAGTTTTCGGGCGAAAGGGGGCCCAAATAAGGTTTCCCTGTTCTCGACGGTAAGATTTCAAAACCAAAAAAAAAGATTATCTACAAAAAACATAGTGCAGGGTTATCCGTTTTCAATTAATTTACTAATTTTCAGATTTTAATTTTTGCTTAATCCTGTGTTTTTCCTGGTCATTTTCAATAAATTTTCGCGAAAAACATTCTTCAAATGACCCTTTCTTTATGTAAAATAAAATACAGTTTTTAAACTGTTCTCAAAGTCTTTTAAAACTGAGTTTTTTTTTTGACATAAAACCACACACTTACCCCCAGCATGTCTTCCAATGAAAGTTTTTTTTGACAAAGCGTTTTCTTTTTAAAAGTCTCTTTCTGCCGAACATATCTTAAAAAATAGTGTCTGCGTTCCCTTTAAACGTCTATAAAATGTTCAAACATCACTCAGTTTTTTGCTGGGCAACTAAATAATTTTCCATCTGTCCTATAAAACCCTTTTATTTTGAATGCTTTGTTCCATTTAAATGTTGGACAGAAAACCACAAAATGATTAAAAAATTATAACATAAACTTTGTAATAGGTCTAGGAAAATATTGTTTTTCCACAACCATCTGCCCCCAAATAAAAAGCAATGAGGGTTTTTTTTCAAAAGTTTAAATGCTCCCTAGTTTTATAACCCGAAAATTAAACAATCCGGTTATTTTTTTATCATACCCTTGTTAAAACTTGTTCAGTATAATAAAATCCCTTTAAAGGCTAAGTGTTAAGATTAATCCAATTCATGCTGTAAGATTGTTTTATTTGCTAATATTGATTTTGTTTTCTTTTTGTTATGACCTTTAAAATCCCACCATTGTGAAGAAAGCAACAGTAATTTAAGACTGTCAAGTTAAGTTTTGCCAGCTAATTAGAATTCCTTTTTAAAAAAGGCGTCACTAACGCCCCAACCCATCCCTCTCCCTTTTCTTTTAAGACAGAAATTTCAAAAATTTTTGTGCTTCCCCTAATTTATTTGCGGATGAACTGTAATTTTTTAGAAGCATCTTTTTTAAAAACCCCTTCTCTTTGTGGAGGGGTCGTTTTTTTTTCCCCTACGGCTTTTTTTCAATCTCTTTCCCACTATTGTCATTGGGTAAGACTTCATTAAAGGGCCAGGTTGAAAGCTTTTCTGAAACTTTTTTACGGCCCAAAAAAAGTAAATGGGCTTAGAATTCAATTTTTTTCCCATTTAAAAATGGTTCTAAGTGCCATTGAGGTCAGGCTTTTGAACTATTTTATATTCATTGGCAACATTATTTGCCTCTAGATTGCGCAGTTTTTCTAGTTTAGGGAAAATTTTTTGTCGCCAACCCCTTTGCGTTTATAATCACCATTTAGGTACTCAAAACCCTACAAAACGCCTACTCACCTTTCTGGTTTAAAATCCGCAACGTCTGCAAGGTCTTTTTAAAATTTTAAAGTTATACCCTTACACCTAGTAACTCCTGGTTTTTTCTGGCCCACGGACATTATTTTTTATAAGTTTATTTTTTTTTCCAAAAAAATGTGCGGTTTTACATTTTCGACTTTCCCCCTTTTTTTTGGGTTTTTATATTAAATGATCCCCCCCCCCGCAAACAAAAACTTTTAAAATGTAAATTAGGGGAATGTTAATTTTTAACGCAATTCAGTTTCCCTGAGAAGAGCTTTAAAAAAAGTTGGGGCCTTCCATCACATAATTTTCCAGGGGTTGCTCATCAAATGACATAGGTAAAAGAAAAGTAATGCAAGACGAGCGGACTTTCCCCCCAAAAGTAGTTTTGGTCGGTGTAAATCTAAAATTTTTAATTGTTAGCCCTTTTTAAACCCAACATTTTAGCTAGCTTTTTCAAATAGTAACCCTTCTTCTTCGGGTTGAATGTTTTAAAATTGTTTTTTTGTTTGCATTTTTAATTTGAGAGTAATGTAAAGTTTTCTATTTCTTTTTTTATGACAAAAAACCCTAATAAAACCCTCAGCTATTGTTAACTCCTAACTTTGGTCCCTGTTTTTTTCAACTTTTAGAAACCTTTTTAAATTTTCCCCTTTGGCTTCGCTTTATTAAACCATAGACTTTTTAAAATATTTTATGGACGCGACCCTTTTTGGCCCGCAATTGTTATCAAGCATGTTTTTAAAAACGAAGGACGTCTTGAGTTGTTATTGTTACAAACATTTTTTTTAAAAAAAAAATTAAAAAAGATTTCATTCAAATATTTCTGGGGCAAAATATTCTGTTGGGCCGCCTACAATCTTAAAAAAATGCAACGACACCCCCCGACATTTCTGTGACCAGATGCCTTTTTATAAAAAAGGGGAGTACTCCCTTGAAGAGCTATCTTAACCCCTATTGAAAACACCACATCAAGAAAGCGTGGTTTAGTCATCCCATGCAGTTTTTATCAAACCCGTTAAACTTTGCTGTGTTTTGCGCATCAACTGGGTGTGGGGTTCGTTTGCTGATCATTTAAATCACCATGATCCTTTGGTGAGGTATGTACAGATTTTCATTTCTTTTCACCCTTTTGACGTATTTTGAATGAATTGCAAGCCCATTGCCAAATGACAAACCGTTTTTATCCACTCAGCAACATAATAGACATGAAGGCTTTTTAAAGGATCTGTAACGATTCAAAATTTTCACAAGACAGGCTTTAGACAAAAGTTGGATCATAATCATGGCCAGGCGACCTTTTTTTTTGGGGGCCCCACAGAAAGTAAACTATGAATGGGATCCTCCTTTCAAATCTTTCTTTTTTTGGGACATGTTGAGCCCCGGGTCCCTACAGCAAGAGCATAAAACACATGGACAAATTTATCTTTGACACTTCTAAGGGCCAACCAGGGCGGGAAAAGAAAGAAATAAAGACTCTATTCGTACTTAGTTTGGTGTTTTTTAGGTTTGCAAGCACAGGCAAGATCGAGCATAATGATCCTTCTACTGGCTTTGATGCGAAAAAAAAATACTTAGCAAATTTGAGGACCCATTTAATTCTACGTTGATTTACCTTCAAGTATTCAAAGGTACCAAAAAGTTTTTCAAAACCAAGATCGAAAATGACTTTCTGTTTGGACGGTTTATACATGCTGCCTTCTGACCCCAGACTCCCGAAAAAGGTACAAAATAAACTAAATAATGAAATTCTTTTTGCAGGCATGAACAGAAGGTTGGGAAAAACAATAAAATTCTGAGCCCCGTAATATTTCAAACAATAAAAGAAGCCCCAAAATTAAGTCATCCAAACCCCCAAGCCCAAAACCCCCCAAAGTCATTGAAGACTCAGCAAACCTGCGGACCTGTTCGCGATGACCTGAATAGAAAAGAAGCCTTGTTTTGGGTTTAAATGGCCAGGGTTTTTGGTCTTTTTCTTCAAATAGTAAAACCCAAATATTACAAGAACTAAAGCCCAAAATGCTCGGCCCTTTAAAACCCCAAATATTTGCTTGCGTAGACAAAAGCCAGCGACAATACTCCCCATATTCCCGGTAAAGGTCCCCGGCTTTCCGGCTAATTTTTTTTTAAAAAATTTCAAGAGTAAGTTTTTTTTACCCATGATTTATCAGGCGGAGGGGATGGAGTGGGGGTACTGAACTTTGGTACTGCCGCCTGTAATAGCCAACCCAGTGTACTTATTTCAAATCCCAAGGCCCTTAAACGCTTTCTAATGTGACTCCCTTGCTCTCTAAAAAGTGTTCGTATTCGTTTCTGCTAGTGTCGTGTCTTTATATAAAATTTTTTCGTAGTTTCTCTTATTTATTCACTTGATTCGTAATTGGGGCTCGGTTGTAGTCAGCGCTTTTAGTCTTGCGACTTTCTTGTTCAAATTTTTTAGTCTTTTTTTATTCTTTCTTTAATATCAGGCCCCAAATTGGCGTCATCAGCCTCAAGAGTTTTTTTTTTTTTTTATGCTCATCTAGTTCACTGTTTTGCAAATTTTTTGTTAAATTCGCCTCTGATGGTCTCAAAGCATGATCAAGGGCCCCATTTTTTGCGGGGAGCGGCGAGCGTGTTAGCTTTAATGCTGTTTCTTCTGAAAAACTGGTTTTGCTTCTATTTCATTTATTTTTCATCTGTGTTGATTTAATTCTTTAAGTTCCATGTTTTGTATTTGGTTAGCTGTTGGGAGTTCCTGCAGTGTGTTTTGAAGTTTAGCAACTGCATCCTTATCTAATTTCGGTCTAACAAGACCAAGGCGATTTTGATCTTTCACACTGAGTCTTTGTATAATTGTACTCTTGGCTAAAAACTTTGATGGGTCTGGTTTAGTTGTAAGCCGAACAAGTTGTCCTTGGTCGTTTTTTTACAGACAAATGACCATCTTCTAATTCAAAATCATTTGGGTCTATAAATTCGGGAGGTTCTTGGCCTAAACTTTTGTAAAATGCTTCGACCGTACTTGCTGTTAATTCATGCCGCATTGAGAGCGTTGAGCGATGCTGTGTCAAAGGGATCATTTCACTCATGTTGTCTCCAGGATCAAAAACATCATAATCTTCTTCAGCTTCAATTCCTGCCATGTTTTAAATAATTAACTTTTTATTTTGTTTATAAAAAAATGGCACAAGCACATGGCTCGATTCTTAACCCGTATAGAAGACTGAAAGAACCCTATGGCGTGAAGGGAAATAAGCGGAATATTACTGTTCCAAATAATCCATCTACTATTGATGCGGATCAAATTCTTACTGTCAAATTTCCAGACCTAGGGGCGGATGAAGTGATTGTGCCAGGCTCTGCACGTCTTACTTTCAAAATAGAACTCGCCTCAACAACAGACCCAAACAGGACAGTTGTACAGAATCTGGGGGGGCAATCGTTAAGAAAATTTCTATAAAACTTGAGGGGCAAGAAATATTTTCTTTACACAATGCAGACATATTTTTAACCTATTCTGATCTATGGCTAACCGGGAATGAAAGGGCTGACTTTGCGTTTCAAGGAATTGAAAATGAAGAAGCGCTAAAACATAGAAAGGCGCTGCAGATATTAAAGACGGCAAAAAAGTATGTAGCTGTAAAGTTTGCGTATGGAAATCGCTTTTCCATACCCTTAGATTTTGAGTTGTTAAAAGCGCATGCACCATACTTTCAAGGAGCATTAAAAGACAGATTGTCATATGAACTAACTTTTAACGAATACAAACGTGTTATCAAATCATCAGACGCCGAAGCAAAGTACAGCATTTCTGACATCTCGTTAGAGTTTGACGTTGTTAGCAACCCTGATTTAGCAAAGCTGATTAAGGACCAATATGAGTCAAAATTAGCAATATTTTACGAAAGAGTGATTCATCATACAACATACCCCAGAAGCAGGGCAGACACTATATGGAATTTTAGTTTTAGCACCACAGCACATTCGCTTAAAGGTATTTTATTGCTGTGCGAAGATGAAGAACCGTTCAAAAGAGCAAGCGAAAAGTTTTTTAATCCTAAAATAACGAAAGTGCAATGTACAATTGACGGTAGTCCTAACCAAATATACGCTAGCGGGCTTAGACCTTATCATCATTTTGACGAAATAAGAAAATTGTTTGGGGGTGGGAGGGTAGAAATCCAACAGCAGACCTAGTGTCTAAAGATTTACATCTTCACAATGTTAGGCTTGATGATTATTTAACAACAAAATACGGTTTATGGATTGACCTAAGGTCAACAGAGGATAATGAGTTGTATGGAAGCGGGAGAAAAGTGAAAGACATAATAAACATTCAAATTGATAAAGAAGAAGAAGCCGATAAACCGCTTAATGTACATTTGTTTTTATTATATGATGCGCAGCTGAATATTCAAGAAAACAGATTAGACTATGTATTATACTAAATTATTTTTTCATTTTATAAAAAGCATGTCTGTTAAGGTTTATCCAAATGTGCCTACAGCACCGGGGATGCCAAGAGAAGAGATAGTAGAAAAACCCCAGCATAAAAACCTTCAGATTAACAAACATTACACAAATGCAACAAAAACTAGAGCAGGACCTTTCAAAATACAGCAAAACCAAACGAAGGTATTCTGCTGCCTTTAATGCTGTTACATATGTTAATACTGGAGCATCGACTATAATGCTCTATCAGCAGGAACGAGTGTTGGTCTCTTAGCAACGGCATAGGCGCACCCGCAGCTTTACCTCTAGAGGTTTGTCTTTAGCTCTCGGTCTGTGTTCATTAGCTGTAAGTGCGGCTGGCAAAAATTAAAAACTAAACTCCAAAAGCACACAGCTATGGTTCAACTAATAACGGCTAAACTTAGTTCGTTCAAACTGACAATAAATAAAGCGCTTGTTGACTCAAACATCACGGATGAAGAATTTAATCGTTTACAGGCTGATTTTGATGACTACAAAAGACAAAAGTTTGATCTTCAAAGAAAGGCGAGGACAAGTTTTTTTCTCAACAGCCAGACCCCGAGCAGATAAAAAGGAATGCTTAAAAAAAGTAAACGAAACATTAAACTCTGTTCTAAACAGCTCACATTAACAATGCCAAAGGGCGTTTATACTTTAGTTTATGAGTCCAAGCGCAAAAAGACCGTTGATATTGGTTCTGATTAAGTATTTTTTTTTTTAATTTAAATAAATATTTTGGCTTAGAAAAGAAAGACAGCATGGGTAAGATATATGAAGGACAAGACGAATTGTTTGAAGGAATGCTCGAGAGAGAGCGTTTATCAAGAGCACTGAATGATATTGATTTAGATGTCATTGACCCAACAAACGTACAGGCAAGCGTTGTTCATGCTATTTCTCAAGTTCCAGGCAAACTAACAATAGACCCGCCAGTTAAAGTAATGTTAGCTGTTTTAATCGACTATGTAACAATAAATGAAGAAAATCTAGAAGTCTGGGTCTCAACTAAACGCAGACTAAATCTTTCTCATAATGACTTAACACCGGGTTGGGGAGACGAACTGCTTACACAGTTTGACGCTGCCGCTGAAGAAGCTAAAATGAGAGGCTCTGGTTGGTCAGAGGGCGAAGTCTTAGAGATTAGATTAAAACAGGCTAAGTATGCACCGATTGTAGGCAAGGCTTACATTCCGCTACCTCGGGAGTTGGTTTAAAGAGAGCAGTTTTAAACATAAAAAATTCAGACAACAAATGTTTCATGTGGTGTGTTCTTGCAAGGCTGCATCATGTCCGCGAACACGCAGAAGAAAAGTGACTAACTATCGGCAATACACCAAAGATCTTAACTTCAATGGAATATCCTTTCCTGTTAGTGTAGACCAAATTGATCATTTGAAGAACAAAACAAACCAATAACTGTTAATGTATACACATGGGATGAGGAAACAAATTTGCGCCAATTAAAGTGTCCAAGAACAGCCCAACAATAGGCGAACCAGACAAAAATCATGTTGACTTACTCCTAATGTCTTCGCCAACAGGGCTACCGCATTACACATTGATACGAACAATGAGTAGACAATGCAGCATACTTCAAAAGATCATGGCAAACAAGAATTCTGTAGAAAATTTTTAACAAGAATGCCATCTGTTCAAGCCGCGAGCGAACATAAGAAACATTGTAAAAGTTCTGTAGACTGTAATACAGAACTAATTACGCCCCCACCTGGATCTAAAGTTAGTTTTAAGAAACTGGAAACGGCTGCAAACAAGTCCATACGTAGTTTACGCAGACTTCGAGTCGCTTATTGTTCCTTATGAAGGGCCAGCACCACAAAAACTTCGAAAAACAGTCTTAATGAGTAATCATCAGATTTGTTCATTTGCCTTCATTGTTGTCAGGTCGGATGGCGCCCATTCAGCACCAGAATTATACAGAGGCCCAAATGCGGCTAGAAGATTTTTACAGCGCATGCAGCAAGTGCGTAATGACTGTTTCTAATAATCTAAATTTATCTGAAATCATAATGGCGCCTGAGGACCAACAACATTATGACTCAGCCACTCACTGTTGGATTTGTGGTTTAGGCCTCTCATCAGACGCGGCGAATCCAACAGTAAGAGACCATGATCACATTAGCGGAAAGTTCAGAGGAGCTGCGCACAACAAATGCAATCTTCAACTAAAGTTTGAACCAAAGACATGGAAGCTGCCCATCTTCTTTCATAACTTGCGAGGTTACGACTCTCATCTTATATTGCAAGCAGTAACCAACGCCTTCAGGGTAGCATGCATTGCACAGTCATCAGAAAAGTATATGTGCTTTAATCTAAATAACATGTCTTTTATGACTCTATGCAACACATGATGGGATCATTAGAGTCACTAGCTATGTCCTTAAAGTCCTGCCCTATAACGGAAGAATATTTTGACCCAACTCTCGTTAGAAAGGGCGTTTATCCTTATGAGTACATGAACAGTTGGGAAAGGTTTGATGAAGACACACTTCCTCCTAAAGGCGCGTTCTTTTCTAGTCTCAGAGGAAAGGACATTAGTGATTCTGATTACCAGCAAGCTCAAGATGCGTGGCAGAAGTTAGATTGTAAAACGATGGGAGACTATCATGACTCCTATTTAATGCAGATGTATGTTTGTTGGCGGACGTCTTTGAAAATTATAGAAAGACCTGCATGAAACATTACAGTTTGGATCCCGCGCTTTACATTTCTGCCCGGGGGATGAGCGGGAAGCTTTCAAAAAGTTTCAAGATGGGTTTTTTTCCGCCGATTGGGGGTTTTTCCGTCTTTTGATCCCCCCAGGGGTCTTTTTGAGATCATTGAAATCCGTTGAAAAAATTGGGGGGGGGGGGGGGGGGGGGGGGGGGGGGGGGGGGGGGGGGGTAGAGGTAGGTTTGTGTTTGAACTAATGTACGGCAGAGGCGACGATATTGTTTTCCCAAATTGATCCGTTCGCAAATGGATGTTTCCGGTTTCTTTTTGGGCCAGTCGAGACGCGTCTTTTTTTTCTTTCCGGTTAACCGAAACCCAAACAAACGGAAGTTGATTTTTGGGAAAAACGCGGCAAACTTTTTGCAAATTTTTTTTTCCTGACGCTATTTTCTTGGGTTTTTGACGAGAGTGGCGAAAACCAGAATGTTTCGTCGATAGCAGAAAGCGAGAAAGTTCTTGCGAAGAAGCAATGCTTTCAGTTAAAAACAATGGATTTGGAATGGGGGAGGAGGAAGTGACCCAAAAAGTGAGCGACCATTCCAAAGCGCCGTCAGCCACATTTTGGATTCCAGACTGAAAGACTGCAGAGAAAATCACCTACCCAGACAAGCAGTCCTGCCAGGGGTTTTAAAAACCGATCAAGAAGGGCTCACGGGCAAGTCAGCTTGATCCACCACTTTTTTTTGCTGAAAAGCACCTGCAAGAGTGAAAGATCGTCTTACAAAGAGACTCTTGGATCGTTTGGAGCATCGGCATCTACCCCCCCCCCCCCACCCCACCCCCCCCCCCCCCCCCTCTCTCTCCTCTCTCCCTCCTGGAAGAGTAATGCAATTTTTTTGTTGAATAATGATATAATAAATTTTTGCGGGTTATCTCCAATGATATGATGAATCTGTAAACCCCCCCCCCCTTTTTTTTTTTTTTCTTTTCTTGTGAAATCCCCAAAACAACAAGCTGATTTTTTTGCAATGAAGGTTCTTTTTTTGAAAAAAGGGGTTACACAAGTAAACAGAAAGGGCCACACAATTGTGCATCAAATTTTTTTACGTAAAAAAATACAAAAACAACAAACTATTTTAGTGAGAGAGAGATCAAAAAAAAAAAAAATTGCAAGGGTTATTGACTTTCTACAGACAAGCAAACAAACATAAGTAAAAAACAACGAAATACGGAAAAAGTAAAAAAGTAGTAGTAGTAATTAATAAGAATAATTTTTTTACCTATAAACCCCACCCGCGTCACAAAAAACTTTTCTTTTTTTGGGGATAGATTCATGGGGGGAAAAAATCATTTACAAAACCCTTTATACAAACGAGCAGACCGGCAGATTGCAGCTCTTTTCCGGTGACTAGTTTTCAAGTACATAAAAAAAATTTAGGAGTATCAGAATGTAAAATGTTTTTTTTTCTTTTTGAATGAAATGGGTCAAGTTGAAAAGAAAAAAAAAAAAATGCTTGGGGAACCCCAAAGAGTTTAAAACCCTTCACAAATTTTTCACACTTTGAATAGATCCTTAGCAAATCTCTCCTTAAATTATTCTATAAAAGGGAAACAAATCCTCCGTGTATTTGAAGGACAACATAAAAATTATTTGATTGGGGGTTCTGGAAAAATTTTTTTAATAAGAATTTTAAGATGGGATTACTATTAAAACAAACGCTCGCTGAAATGTGGTGATGTGAAGGACAATGAGAAACTGACTTCAACTGCTGGAAAATTGTGTACTATTAGCAACGGAAAATCACCAATCCTGTGTCAAGGTCTCATGATTTTCCCGACAGACATCAATGGCGAAGGGAGAAAGTCTTTTTTGTAGGATCAAGGTTTTTAATACTTTGAAAACTTTGGGTCTCAGATGCGATTTTTTTCAGGTTAAAATTTTAAAAAATCCCCCAGCTTCAGGGGGGTTTGCCCCCCGACCCCCACCAGGGCCTTGCCCCTGGACCCCAACGGGGGGCCCTTTCCCCCCCCGGACCCCCGCCACTTTTTTTTTTTCCTTCTTTTTTTTCCCCCCATTTTCAGAATCCCCTCTCTGATTTTCCCCTACTTTTTTTGTCCCTTTTTCTCTCGCCGTCATCCCGGTTTTACAAAAAGCAATTTCTTTTCCCTAAAAGCAAGCGCATTCACCACAGCGCCGCCTATCATTATTGCGAGGAACCATTTTTTTAAAAAAAGTATTTTTTTTTTACAAAATTTATATTGTCTGGAATTTTTCCTTGCTTGACTAGAAAATCTTTCGTGGCAACCGAAGCTCAATGATAGCAATCAAGCTTTGCTGAATCCTCAAAGTCTAGTATTGCCAAGATCTGCCTGATTTATTTATAACAAGCTTTTACCAAGCATTGAGTATCCTCACTTAGACCTCCATAACAAGCAGAATGGTATACAAGTTGTAAAGTTTTTTCGGTGCGTCCATATTTAAATAAAATAAAATAATTATAATTATTAAAAAACATGAACAGTGATGATCTACTACAGCACGATGGTTGTTCAATTAAGATGTCACCACCAGCCCTTAAAAAACGTACCTCACATCTCGGCAACTTGAACTTTTACATCCCCTCGAAGTATTCTCCGTTGGCTTCCAATGAGCAAATTTCAAGCCTCCAACGCCAATTCTCAAGCGCCCTCTGGAAGCGGTTTTAGGCAGGACCGACAACTCTGATCTTACGGCTTTTGGGCGAGGTCTTTGTACCCGTCAAACTAACGCCCAGCGAGCTTTCCTTTCCGAGCAGGGAATCAGCCAGAAGACGCATAGGTGGCCAATCGGGGCTGTAGGGTGGGGTGGTCCAAAACTTGAATCCTTGCTCCGCTCAGGAAGGTCGTGGTGACCTTCTCCCTTGCATGGACAACTGCGAATGTGTCATTCAGAAGGAGAGGGTGGTAGCCTCGGATGGTGGCTGACGTGAGTTGGTTGTGGGTGTCGTTCGAGAGATTGGTTCGTCATGGGTGGAAGTATATTCTGCTAGGCACACTGAGAGCAGTTGTCTTATGGGTGGAACTATATCAGGCGGCGACGTGATAGGGTACTACGCTTTGAAGAGCGTGCGTATTGTGTTGCGCTTCACATTTCTCAGGCAAAATGTCATTGCCACAAGAGCCTTGCGTGTTGAAAAAAATAGAAAACATTCGCTTGCGACTTCAGGAAATCCTGGCGAAGACAACGGTCGGGTCTCCGTCAGGGCCAACCCACAGCGGTTGCAGCGTATGTTGGGGATGCCGTAGAAATGTCAGCCAACTCTCGTCGCCCGTCACTAAGTCACATGCAGTCGTTTTGGCCCATTGGGCTCAAACTCGTCGAGCAATTGCGTGAACATTCCACCCACCCGCAGCTGCTTCTGATCATCGCCAAGAGATGTGCACCCATCTTGCAGCCAGTTTCTCATGTTAAGGTCTTTGTGCAGAATGTAGTTACTGGTGCCAATTGAAAGCTCACATGCCCCTTAATCCTCACTTCGAATGTGGATCCTCTCTATCAGTCAATCACAAATGCATGTTTTGTCGTTCCGAGCTGGTAAAGCTCTCTCAGCACGATTACCCCAATCAGATGGCGCCCTACCAGCACTTATAGTTTGACCCATCTGCAAACTGAGCGGTAAGGACACACAAACCTTTCCGTAAACAGCTTGCAAATCTGCGTGTTAATCCTCCTACAATCGTCACCAATTTTTAGCCTTGTGAAATGTAGAAATCGAAATTGCATCATTGGTTGACGTCCAATTTTTTTCAGGCTCACTTGTTTGAAACACAGTTTAATTTACGTCATACTCCGAGTTTGCGTCATGACGTCAACTATTATTTTTCTGCAATTCACTCAGGTAACTTTAAAGTAGTGTTTGTTATAAACATTTATTTCTGTGCGGTGCTACGATTCAACGGCAAGCCTAGTGTCATCTTAATTGAACAACCCTCGTACAAGGCTGCACTAAACCTTTCCGGAACTAATGAATGACAAGTTGATGAACAAAGCTATAATGCCCAAAAAGGAGAGGCAGGAATTCTTTTGGTAGCAGTGTGGGAAAATACAAAACAGTTCCTCGTAACTGAATTCAGCATCAAAACAGATTCAGCAGATTCTTCACAAGACATTATAAAGTAACAAAACAGTATGAGGCCAGCTAGGTCTAGAATGGTGAAAAGTGTGGGGCAAACGGTTTCATAGTTTGTACACTAAAACTATCATCAGATTTTGCTCCCATTGATTCTGAACAAGATCTAACGTATGATTTAAACGCAAGATTCCATTAATAAAAAAGTCATAAGAGTCCACTCTAGGGTGTGATTTATACTACAATTTGGACATTGTTATGCCATTAATCATGGGAGTAATAACTTTTAAACATAAAGATTTTATTTTCCCTTCAAAATGACCGGGCCAGAAAATCAGCAGAATCAGAAAACACTGAACAGGTGAGAAAGTAAACCAAGCCAGAAAATCAGCATAAAAACGCTGATCAGCGGATACCTATTAAAATCCTGGGCGTGTTGAAGCAGGAAGAAAATTAGCATAGTGGACCAGACAAAAACAAATTAATGTTACAGAATATGACTCATCATGAAAACAAAACACCTCCAACGCCAGAACAAGTTGATCTCAATGCCAGCTATAAAAACTCCATGGTGATACAAGGCCCCACAGCCTTCATGGCATAATGAACTTAAAACTGTTGTCCATTTTTGGTGCTCTTGCTGCTGCTGGGGCGGTTATTAAGGTATAAAAAATATATAAACAACGCTGGCAAAAACCAAAGCCAAACAATCTCCACCGCTAAATACATAAGCCGAACCAACTGCACTCCAAAACAGCAATAACAACAGCATCACTTTGTCCATTTAAAATGGAATAATATTTTTAAGAACTTAATTTTAATTTTTTATAAAAATAGATCAAGGCGTATTATAAAATGATGAAGTCAATAAATAAAGAACCTGGAGTCTATAAAAGCATTTCCATAGACCCCGAATTGAAATCAAAGCGTATCTTCGGATGTAAGACCTTCATTAAGATCTATGCAGAGAAACGCTGAGCAAGACATTCTCAACGATGACACGTTTTTTTGAGGCGTGTGTGTACTATATTAGGCATTTACTAATTTAAGATAAAAAAACATAGATGTATTTTTTTGATAATTATAAGATAACTTAAAGGAACTAGGTTGTACTTATAGAGGGATGACTTAGTTATGATCTTATGTTTAACTTGGGTAAGAACTTAGAAGTGACTTGAGAATAACATGAGGATAACTTGGGTAAAAACTTGGGGATGACTTTAGATGACTATCAGTATGACTTGAGGAGGACTTGAAATAAGACATAGAAAGTGACTTGAGATACTTGAGGATAACTTGGGTACAAACTTGTGGATGACTTGAGGATGACTTCAGGACAACTTTAAGTAAGAACTTTATTTTAGAAGGTGAATTAGGGTGACTTTAGGATGACATAAGGGCAACTTGTGGATACCTTGAGTGCATGCGGGGGGTGGGGGTGGGGGTTGGGGGTGGTGCTTGCGTGGTGGGGTGTTTTTTTTTTTGGGGGGGGGTGGGGTGTGGGTGTGTGCATGCGTTGGTGGGTAAGCAGGAGATACCTCGCCGGAGAGAGTGTCCGCACATAGCAAGTACAGCCGAACTGCAGCCCTCATGCTACTAAAATAAGGCGATCACAGCATGGAAACGGCTATTTATAGCAAGGCGATTTTACCGTAGCTCCTCTTGCTACTATAAAAAGGCGTCACTGCATGAACGGTTATTTTATAGCAAAACGGATTTAACCGCAGCCCTCTGCTACTAAAATAAGGCGTTCACAAGCATGAACGGCTAATTTTATAGCAAGGTGTTACCGCATCCCACTTGCTACGAAAATAAGCGTTCACAGCATGAACGGCTATTTAGTAGTAGCAGACATCAAGGCAACTTCACCGCAGACCTCTGCAACGCAAATAAGTGCGTTCACAGCATGAACGGCTAATTATAGTAGCAGTCAGCAAGGCTAACTTCACCGCAGTTGCCTCCCACAACAAAGAGTTTCATTATACTTTCCTTCTTGCACAAAAAAAGTTATATAACCACACCCCTCCTCTTTTTTTATCCGGCTTGGGACGGCATAGCAAGAGTAGTGGGTTTTTTAAAAAAAAATACTGCTTTGGCAGAGCTTTTTTGGCGGCTTCCTTAAACTGCCAGTTTTAGTACACCTGTCTCTGAACACTTGGAGCTTTTGTAAGAATAGTGGAGCCACCCACTACACCCACCCCGGTTCTGAATAAGTGTACTACAAGAACTTGTCTAATTTTTCCAGAAGTTTCGGAAACTCATCATTTTGCAGCGAGTACTTTGCGATCAGACCTCGTTTAGCAAACAAATCATTGATGCCCGATGTTTTAAGGTTATGAAATTTTGGGGCAAAAATAAAATGTTATCGAAAGCTGCATCAGTTTTCTTGCATATGAGTCATCACTATTCATGTGCGTTCGTAAAAAAAATGAACGCCATGTCCGCATTTGGTTTTGATCTTGAAACTTTGTTTAAGCCGCCTTTTCAAGGCAGTGACCCATAATCAAGCATGAAGGTATAGTTTTTCTTTCGCCAAGATTTAGTAAAAGAGCACCACTTAGTAAAAATGGAAATCATTTCGTCAACAGTCAAAGATATCAAAAGCCATCAACATCTCTTTCAGTAATATTGCCCAAATCACTTTCTAAACACTTTGTGGAACCACCAGCTTTCAAGGTGCTGTGTAGTTCGTTTAATGGTTAGTTCACGTTTTTCTTTCTCCCACCTACCAAAAACGCAATACTGCTCTATGGCTCAAGGTAAAAAACCAGCGCTCACCTAATTACTTTTGTTTATATACTCCCTCATAAGCTGTATATTGCATAGCTCTTCCTCCATAACAAGAAAGTTTGTTCCTCTGTAAACAAAGCACGCCCGTCCCCATTAGAAGCCATGCTCAAAAAAAACATGGCGTCTCTTGCCGGCGTAGTAAGTGTTGACGTGGAGTGTCACGTGCAGCCCTAGAAACATTCGCGAACTATTTGCTGGTACAATAATGGGCAGAAGTTTTGCCCGCGGCCGCACTTGCCAGGTAAGAGACGAAACGCAGTAAAGCTCGCGAGGCATGGGTTTATTGATTTTTTGTGTTACAACATAGGAAGCCCCACAGTGCAAAACGAGCCGCTCGGGCCTGCGCTGTGTCATGTGTGTGTGTTGTGTGTGTGGTGTGTTATTGTGTTGTGTGAGTGTGTGTGTGTCTGTCTGTATGTCAGACTGTGTGTTTTTTGTTTGTTGTGTGTGTGTATGTGCGTCTGTTTTGTGTGTGTGCGCGTGTTTGTGTGTCTGTGTGTGTAAGCATGTTCGCTGATTGTGTGTGTGTGTGCGCGACGTATATTGTGAAACGAAAACAACGTATGTCTCTAGGCTACCGTGTCTAAATGGACAATATCACACAAGCAATCCTTCTCCACACGGCCAGGTGACGCAGCCCTACCTTATGGCGCCCAAAAACAGCCATAGGATCCGTCCATGGTACTGCCAGCCACAAACCCCAAGCCCTCAATTCGGGTGTTTCGTCAGTGTCTCAGCGCAAGTTTTAGTTAGGTGACAGCCTCCGCAAAAATGATAGTATTGAAAATTGTACTTATGCGCGAAAATGATTAGGCAAACATAGTATATGAAGTCTTACTGTCAGAGAACAGGAAAACCTTTTATCTGGCCACTTTCTGCCCGAAAACTGTTTTGAGGGTGAAGGTGGCCCAGATGAAGGTTTGGTCCTGTTCTCTCTACTCTCTCTCACTCTCTCTCTCCCCCCCCCCTTCCTTCCCCCCCCCTCTCTGTTTAGGTACATATTGTATAAGATCAGATTTCTATGCTGATTTTGATTGTTTATAACTATTTCCCCCCCCCCCCTGCAGTAAAATAGCTGTTCGTCTACTTGTACATCTCTCATGATTGCCTCAATCACACATTCCTTGACTAATAAGATATATCAAGTCTGTATTTGCTTTCTTTCATCTCCCCCTTCATGACGCACATTCTGAAATAATTCCACAATCCCAGCTACTTGACACAAAGATAAAGGAGTAGAATAAATCATTTCTGCGCAGACGAAATCAAATTGTTCATGCTGATTACGTGTTTTATGTAAATAACCTGTCTCGCATCAGCAATGCGCGCTCTTCTGGGTTTCCAACATGAGAACAACCAGAGGGGGGAGCGGAATGGATGAGGATGGTAGAGGTATGGGGGTACTGAGCATGCGAAAAAGGAAGAGAGAAGCATGAACAGACTGTGGCTAATGCTAATTTATCAATCGCTCATTCTATGACACCATCAAAAAGTATTGCCTGATAGAAAAGATGGAAAAACAATTTCTGCTCCACTGTCAAACATTTATTTTTCACAGAGAATCAGGCTGGTGGATTATTCAGCCTTTATAAAGATCTCTTGTATTTAACTGAAGAACCATGGATTGCGGGCTTGGGGGGGGGTTTTTGTCAGTTGCGTACGTCAAATGCAGACTGGCTTGAAAAAATGCGTACGACTGGCCTGATTTTTGCATCCGCACAAAGTCATAAAGTAGTGAATCGAAAAAAAAACACCAACCGATCTCGTCAAGGTCAAACGAAGCCATTTTAATCTACAGGTCTTAAAACGTTCCGCGTCTGGGCGTGAATAGACGCGTTTCGGTTGTCAAAAAAAAAAAAAAAAAAAACCGACAGTAGCAAGGTATCCGAGTTGGCATGCAATAGTTTCATATCAACTTGCGCGCAAGTTAAGGCCCCGATTAATCTTGGAAAAATTTCCTTACAGGACTTCCGGAAAGAACAAAATGGCTGAGCGTGCTCATTGTTCATGCGGGTCGATCTTTTGACGAATCTGCATAAAAACATGTGGAATGTGAGTGACTCTCAGAAAGTATACCGAAGAAGTCATTTGGAGACTTTCTTCGAAAAGTATTGCACCAGTTTAGCTTGGTGCAAACGTGCTTAAGGGAATTTACGGAATCGCGGGAAGAAAGCGTTTAGATCACATACGTTTCAGCGAAGCACGTGTCAAACGTCAAGGCGCTGAGTGGAACTACAAGAAAGGTCACTGAAGACACTTAAGCAGCAGTAAAACGTGCCAGGATAGAACATTGCAATCCTGTGGGGAAAAAAGAGGGTGATATAGAAAATGTGGAGAGTGCAAGCCAGGAAAATAGATAGGGTTCAAACTAATCAAAGTCAAGTTGTCAGCAAGAAGGTGGATGAGAATGAAATAAAAATTGTGGAGTGTGAAATCCAGACAGGAGAAAGCAAGGAAACAGCAGACAAAGATATGGTTGAAATTCAAGTAAGCAAGAAGGTGGATGGCAAAGACAGTGCAGACAATGCAAGCAGCAAGAAGAAACAGTTCCTTGCTATGTTTCTTTAATGCCTCCACCACCCAAACACCCAAATGACAAAGCTCTGTGTGTGTGTGTGTGTGTGTGTGTGTGTGTGTGTGTGTGTCCTTGTGAAATCCTGTATTTCAGTGTTTATTAATATTAGGAACTTCAAAATTTGACTTTCAGTATGTGCTGATTCCACAAGTTTCTCATTTATCAAAATTTGGATATTGTGACTTTCAAAATGTGCTGATTCCGCAAGTTGATCTCTGTTATATGAGACTGAACTTTAAAGTGTTTGATGCAGTTACTGACTGTGTGCACCAACTTCAAACTTGATATTGTGTGATCATTTAAACCTGAAAAGTGAAACTTATTGAGCAACCCCAGAAGTGAGATTTCATCCAAAGACTATAGTTGGTGAACACCTGTAAAACACTCAAGTTAAAGGGGGTGTGTTCATTTTATTATGCGTTTAACCCCTTCTTCCCTTGTCCCAAATATGTCTTCCTGTAATAATTATGTGTTTACAGCAATTTTTATGCACTAAATAACTCTTGAAATTATGTCCAGAAAGCGCGAAATGGCATAGATTTACACTCGGTTTTTAAAAAAAAATTTCCCGGGGGAGCATGCCCCCGGACCCCCCTACTTTCAGTGGTTTTTTCCTCCTCCTGTTTTAAGCCCTGTAATACTGTCTGCTCTTTCCACCTCTGAAGATGAAATCGGATTAATCCCTGAATGCTCCACTCCTGCTGTAGACGTGGAAGGTCCGACTTCCGAGGAAGGAGGAGTTGATGATTCTGAAACACTTTGATCCAGTGGCCTTTTCTGCGAAAAGAAACGCGAAAGGGATTGCTGCTTTTTCTCTGCCATTGTTTTCCATAAACGGGGGTGATGGTGGGAAAGAATGACGGCAGATTCGTGGGATCTAAACTGACGACACGCGTGACATCACAGACTGCATGTCCGACACTATGTATGGTCTGTTTTATGATCGCTACAGCGCATTATTAGCAGTCGCAGTATCCAGATTCTTCTTTGCCAGTGGGCGCAAAAACACAAAAAACGGTTTTGTGTGTGCAAGTGAAGGTTTTTTTTTTCCTATGATGTCCATGATCATTTTTGTGTCAGGAAAAATTCCTTGATTGACTAGCAAGCCAAATCTTGATAGCTTTTTGTCAGTAGCAGAATGTCTTAATAGTGGATGCTGACACAGTCATGTCTTAATAGTGGATGCTGACACAGTTTAAAAAAACAAGGTAACATGTGACTGACAATCCTTAGATTGCGAATTTCTGTGGCTTCCTTTCTGCCTCTGCCAGCCCTGTTTCTTATTTTCCTGTGATATCAAATTTACCTGATCTCAGTGATAATCTTTACGCAGAAATGTGCGTCTCTGACGCATAAAAATCCTGCCTGGCGCACTGGAATTCAGTTCATTGCGTCACTAAAATGTACCAGAATTTACAGCAACGCAGTGATTTTGTCCTATACGCATTGCAACTCCGAGCAGCGCGTCACGTAAAAGCTCTTTTGTCCGATCTGTCATCGAAGTCGATAAAAATGTCTTTCCTGGACGTTTTAGAATGTTCTGAATCGATGAACAACTTCCACTTTAGAACTCTTCTCTGCTGAAAACCAACAAGAGTGTATGATTGGACCACAAGATCACATGATTCGGCCATGCGCCAACACATGGACAACCGAATGTAATTCCGCTTTTCAGAGAGAACATCTACAGTTATTCTGTGGCTTGCGGGTGCTCATCCAGCAAATGGAACACGTGTCAAGTGATCTATGCAACATGACTTGTTTGGATAATGAAAATGGCTCCGTTATGGAAGTAGGAATGTGTAGCGCACAGTGCAAGAGTGGCCAACCTACATAGGTTCGTGAAACATTCATGGTGAAACTTTTCCGTCTATGGACGGAAATCCGTCAAAATGACTTTCAGTCTTGACGGAACTTCGTCAATTAAAAAAACAAAAAAAATCACAATTTATCAGTTTTCGATTTTGTGTTCGATCCAAGCTTTCAATCTCTTACTGGAAGTAGCTGTTTCTGTATTTCCGGCGTCTTCACAGGCTAACATTGGCGCGTTTGTCTGACAACGAAAGTTTGCAAGGTCAGGGTTCGCGATAACCGGTAATTGCCGGTATTTTAACCGGTTGTAAACAGGAAATACCGAAAATTTTCGAAGCTGCCGGTACCACGGACCGATTCTGTTTGCCAGTGACCGATTAGATTTCCGTCTGAAAAAAAAAGAAGTCTGACGTGACAATTTCGGAAAGGCACTAAAAGTCATGCGCCTGTACCCACGCACCCACCCCTTAGCATCCCTTCCGACGAACTCTTGCAATCGCCGGACACCTCTTTGGCGCCAACCTCTTTAGCGTGCAGAACAGCAAGCTTTACTGTCAAAGAATAGAGCGTTGCGCTCTTCTCAGCACTACAGTGGCTTCATTTCACAATGACTAATCGGGGCCTAGTCTCCTGGTCAGCGCTACCCTCCCTCCACTCCCAACCCCGGCCCACTGGATGTTTATGCAGCTGATGATATGAGGTGCTGACTCGCCACTTTGCTGCTGTTATCAATGCCCCCCCCCCCCCCCCCCCCCCCCGCGCACAGGCTGGATTCAGCCAATTCAAGCGGGCCCTTGGTGGTTACGGTGGTGATGATAGCTTCTCCATGTCCTGTAGAATCGCCATCCGAAACCTGGCTATACAGTATCCAGACTTTGCCATGCTGGCAAAAATTGCGCTAGCTGTGCCTGTGTCCAGTGTGACAGCTGAGAGAGGATTCAGTGTACAGAACATGGTCAAGACAGAGGGCAGGAGCCGACTGAATGAGGAACGAGTAACAAGACTGATGAGACTCAACATCCATGGCAAATCTCTCAGAGACTGACTGCCGTGCTGCTGCCACTCGCTTCTTGGGCATGAAGCCACGCAGGAAATAGGAATTTATTTATTTTGTGTGTATGTTTTTTTTCTAGCGCCTGTGTCACTGTCAGTTTGTTGTTCTGCAGGACCGTCATTCGTGTGACGTAAATTCATGCTATTCTTCTTTCTTGTTCCTACGCTTAGCGCTCATATAGGTCTTTTGTTCAATTTAGATTTAGTTTTGATGCCAAACAATCCCCCCCCCCCCCCTCAATAGTTTCGTTCTGTCACAGTGCGTACCGGTTTTGATTTTCTGGGGACCGATGTTTGGGGGGTTGGTCAAGATATCTCTGAAATGGCAACTCACGGTACCGGTTTTCAAAAATCCTAGCGCGAACCCTGAAGGTGCTCCGGAAATTAAGTAGTCATGGCTTTTTTGAAAGAAGGAGATCCAGTAGCATGCATCGAGGGCCAAATTAGAAACAAATGAGATGGCAATGGCTAAACGAAACTGATGACGACGGCAGAGAATATCGCAAGTGGTGCAAGAAAATGAATGTGATCAGCACGTGTTTCTGTATTGTTTTCTGTATCGTTTGCTCAAAAACAATCAGTTACGGAGCGAACAGAAAAAGAAACTTCAAAGCCATGTTGATCACCCAGATGATTCTGATCACCCAGATGATTCTACTTTTGAACACAGTCTTGATTTAAATAGTAAAGTGACCATTTTAAACAATTTGTGAGGGAAATTTTGTTGATTTTTGGAATGTTTGATCAGTTCAGATTGGGTGAGAAAATTTCCCTTTTTGAATTTTTATATTCTGGTTTATTTCTACACTTTTAGACTTTTACTTTCCTGAGCTTGAATAAGCCATAAATGTTATTTTTATCCATTTAAATGAATTAATGGAACATAAAGTCTATCAGTAACTCACAAAAGCATGTTACAGTTAAGCTTTTTACTGCAGAAATCATGTTACAATTAAGCTTTTTCTGGTGAGGGAAAGCCAACGAAATTGGCCTAAAAAAATTTTTAAATTCAATTTTGCGTAGGGGGACGCCCCCCTGGACCCCCTGACGGGGTGCTGCCCCTGTACCCCGCCAGGGCCCAGGCAGCCCCTGGACCCCAGCCTTTTTACAGTCAAATCAAGTTTTGTAGGTGTCACCCATGAACGTTCCACGAATATTTTAATCACTCACCTCTTGTTTGTCACCGGGCCTCCCGATGATCATTGCAAGACAACTGGAATATGATCAGATAATAAAAATGTTTCAGTACTGACGGAACTGGTTCACATTGTGTAAATTTTGTGATGATAATGGCAGGACATTCCACATATCAGTTTCACTGTTAAAATCCAGATAGTGTAGGTGTTCACACTTATTCACCTTAGTTGACACTTTATCAACATTGGAACACGAATCGAAATAAATAATGTTTAGCATAATCAGGAATGTGTTTCTCACGTTTTTTTGATAGCACTTCATCCATTTCTATCTAAATCTTTCTCAATGTTTTTACATGTGTGAACCGGTCAGAACGCGCTCGTGTGTGTGTGTGTGGTTTTCAGTACATTTATAGGTAGTTATAAAGTGTGACCCCCTAAATATTTTTGTGACCCCCTGAAGATTTGGAAACAAGTTTTTCACACCAAATCTGACCCTTTAATTTTTTACAGATAGTTATCACTGTGATCTACTGTAACATTGATCACATGTGTGCCCCAGCAGGCGCTTTGTGTTTTACTTTCATGATACTTACTGAAATGTTTTTGTTTCCAGAACATGCGCCCAGCACTGCACAAGTCATGGCTGGGGCAGGCTCAAGCATGCTGAGGTTCTGGAGGTCTTGCCATGGAATTATCTCTGTAAGTTTGGGCTTTCAGTTTGTCCTGACCTTTACGAACTTTCCAAGAGTTTTGTTGACTGTTTGTTCTGCCTGCAGTCTGTGGATGCAGAAACACGGAAGTGCGCTACTGAGAATGAGAAGTAACACCATTCTGACATGGTGGCATGAGTTTGTTCTGCATTTGATTCCTCGCTTCACCAACCAGAAGAGCGCTGAAGCAAGGGGGCCTTTCTCTTAATGGAACAGCGTAGCAAGAGAACTTAAAAGAAGAAATGATATGTCAAAAGAACGGAGTTGTAGAGAAGCCCAGAACATCTGTTCTGCCATGGCTTGCCTGTTTACCTTGACAGCCATAAGACTAGTTTCAATGGTATGGTCCCGGGGAGATTTTTCAAATAAAGGATACATGCCAGCAGGATAAACAGTGACTGTTGCAGCAAGCAGTGAGAACTAGATACATCATTATGGATTCTGCAGGCAGTGATACTGATGCCAAAGGGAACAGTCTTCACTGATGTTTCTCATATTGGAAAGATAGCTGAATACCTGTAGGCATTGTTATGCAGGGATGTGAACAAAAAATGATACATTATAGACTTCTCTTATGATGGACACTTCCAGTTTTGCAGGAAATGAAATTGCTCTTCTCTTTTTCTCAATCACTCACGCACACAAAAGTACATCTGCACACTCACATGCATGCATGTTCACAAAGATGCGTGCAGACACACAGATACACGCACGCACGCACGGCGCGCGCACACACACACACACACACACACACACACACACACACACACACACACACACACACACACACACACACACACCACACACACACACTGTCTCTTTCTCTCTTACACACACACGCACGCGCGCACACACACACACACACACACACACACACACACACACACACACACACACACACAGTCACACACAATCAGTTGTAACGCGGACATATGATTATGCCTTTTGGAAAGTAAACTGCTGTATTACACATGAGTCTTCACACTGCTGCCTTTTTATTGTATCATTCTAGAGCAGAGTTGATTTGGTTACATCCTTTTCATTTATTACTATCAGTCGACTACTGTTACATCAAATATGTTCCAAACCAGAAAGACATTCAAAGAGAGGTCGTGCCTTTGCCAAGGCCAAGCAGATCCAGCATCCACCCTTTAATTCAGATCCACTCAAAATTTTGACTTGTTTGTTCTTGACACCCATTCTTACCTTTCCACCAGATTTGGTTAAAATCGTATTGTCATGTTTGCATAATCTTGCTAACACACCAACAGACACAGGAGAAAATCTTTGCAGGGGTAACAGATGCAGCAGCTTGACTTTCCATCAGCAGTGGCTTCATCAAGTGTAAGTGGTAGGTTGCTCCTGTGGCTTCATCAGGTGTAACTTGTAAGCAAACAGTTCTGCCAAACGGACATACTGAGGCTGTTACCATCAGCCTGTTGTGTGCTTCTGACAGTTAGCCAGGATTTTAGCAGACACATCATTTCTTTAAGAAATGGAGGTAAAGGAAGTGACTGGGAAGGGAAGGTTACACCTGGTTGTCAGGAAAAAAAGAAAGAAAAAACAACTGGTCACTGTGTTGCAGACTGACCTAGATTACTGTTGGGTGTCTGTCACACTCTTGAAGGTTGTTAGCTGCAAATTTGCAGAATGTGCCAGGGCAAAGTTAGAAGAGTCCACAGGGGGTCTGTTTCTTTTTTAGTGTGCCAGAGGCTCATATTTATGTGTAGCAGGAGCCCTGACTTCCGTTGTTGTTTATTCGTTTACTTGTTTGTGATTTTATCAAAGTATTTCTGTGTTTCAGCGGTTCAGGTGCTTGATGAAGATGTTTATTATGGACCACACCAGCGAACGAAAACTGTGATGGAACTTACCCAAGGGGTCTTTCACTGTCATCCTGTGATATGAATGGTGTGATTAGACTGCTGCTGTGATCATCCTCAGAACTGTTGAAATGTGTGTGTGTGTGTATTCTGTAGTCTGGCCTTGGCAAGATGATACAGGTTTTGTTGGACCGTCACAGCTGCGGTTTATTTACTGGTTTAATTTTTGGTGAGGTTCTGTTTTTGATGCTGTTGGCATTTTGCTTCATCATTCTTCGTGTTTGACACTGTTCAAATGAGAGAATTCTTTTTTTTTTTCTTTTTTTTTTTAATTGAAAGGTGTGGAAGGAGGCAGAAATCTTGAATCCAGGTGGTGCCGAAAGATAGGACACTTGGAGGAACTGCAGTTGTCACGTATTTGATGTAGCACTTTGCAGCACTGCTACTGTTACTTATGAAGTGTAGCACTTAACAGCACTGCTACTGTCTTTACGAAGTGTAGCACTTTGCAGTACTGATACTGTCGCTTATTAAGTGTAGCACTTTGCAGCACTACGACTGGCATTGCTAAGTGTAGCACTTTACATCTCAACTACTGTCACTTATTAACTTTATATAATTTAAGTGTAGCACTTTGCAGCACTGCTACTGTCACCTTTTAAGTGTTGCACTTTGCAGCACTGCTACTGTCACCTTTTAAGTGTTGCACTTTGCAGCACTGTTACTGTCACTTATTAAGTTTAGCACTCAACACTACTGCTGACACTGATTAAATCAAACACTTTACAGCGCTGTTACTGTCGCTGATTAAGTGAGCACTTTCCAGCACTACTACTGTAACTGATAAAGTGTAGCGTTTTACCCCACTGCTGCTGTCACTTAGTAAGTGTAGCATATTGCAGCACTGCTACTCTCACTGGTTAAATGTAGCATTTTACAGCACTATAGCTGTTACTGATTACATGTAGCACTTGACAGCACTTCTGTAGGAAGGAAGGAAGAAAGGCAACAGTCAGGTGTTTTAATTGCACTCGCCATATGGTTAATAAATGTTGAGTTATATCATTCAGTTCAAATGTGGTCACACACAAAGAACACAGTGACTTAAAATTTTCTTGCTCTTTTGCACTTTTTTCACACACTGAACTCTGACGTAAAATTTTCTTTCCGTTTTGAACTTTTCTCACTTGCACAAACTTAAGTACTTGTGCGTTTTAGTGCTTGTGGCACTATTATTCACTTAGTCAACTCATAAACAGTCTGCACAAAACAGTAATGACAAAGTCCAGTCCTTGCTGTAGTCCAGTATCAGGTGTATTGCTAAGAATGAGTTTGTAGGAACCTGCTCACTGCTGGTGAAAGGAATGAAAGCAGTCACGGTCCTTGCACAATGCCACCTTGCACATCACACACTCATGTGTTGACTGGATGGCATTGCCTGCTGGGGTTTTCCTGCCTTCCTTCTTGCACCAGACACAGTCCTTCTTGCCTCTGGCAGACTGGATTTTGGAAGGAAAGTGTTTGTGCTTGTCTGGATTGTCATGAACGACGGGACGGCCGATCCGTTTTCGACCCGTGAAACCATTGACCATGCCCATGACGATTTCTGTCTGAAAATCCGCATGCTTTTTCAGTGGGGCAGCTGCAGAGGTTTTTTTTTAGATGACATAAGCATTGACTGCAGCAGAGTCCAGGTAGAAGAGGAACACATGTTTCCACCACTTCATGAAGTTTTGCGTGGAACCATAATATGAATGCAATTGATCATGCTTGTCAACACCGTTGTAATTCTTGGTGTAATCAGCCACAGCCAGGGGCCTAGAATAGCTGGCTTTTTCAACTCCCCCTGCACCTTTTCTGACGTGCTTTCCACCAGTTCCATCATGGGCAGAAGTCAGGAGGGTGACCTTACAACGGTCAACCAAGCAAGAACCTGAAGTTTGCCCTTCACTTCACCATCACCAATCTGACGAAACCAGCCGCTTTGTGTCCCCAGACTTTTTGACACATGCAGAGCTGCCAACCAGTACGATTTTGGCGTATTTTGTTACGCCGAAGTTAAAAAAATATGCCAATATGCTTGTTTTCTAGAAAATAGGCTAAAAAAAAGGTGCTAAGTCCGCTAAAAAAATTATTTGGAAAACGATATAAAAACAACACATTAACGCTTCGACGAACAGACAAGGCCTTCTTCTGTCGAGATCGACTGTTGTCAAGATACACAGTGAGACAGTCTGCAGGAAGACGCTTTCATCCAATCGGCGTCCAACACGTCCCACATATTATGGGATGTTCTCTCTTAACAACATGGCGTCTGCAAGCAGCAAAACTGGAGGAAAAACAAAGGGGAATTGTGATGGTGGAGCTTGTGATATTAGTGATGGTAGTGCGCCTAAAAAGGCAAAACATGAACAGAAGTTCCGGGCATCTTATTCAAAGGAATATCCTTGTATTGTGGCCTCAAAAATCGACTCGACATACGCGAGGTGTACTGCCTGTGAGAGCGACTTTCGAGTCTCTCACGGTGGTATTACCGACGTAATAAAGCATGTGAAGACTCTAGGACATGTAGCCAAGGCCGCAGCCTTAAAGAACACCGCTCCACTGGGGCATTTTCTCGCAAGAGGTGACGAATGTGCGGACAATAGGGTGATTCGGGCAGAGGCCATGTTCACATCCTTTTTAGTGGAACACAACGTGCCCTTGGCAGCCTCTGACCATGCTGGGAAGCTATTTAGGAGCATGTTCCCCGACAGTAACATTGCTGGAGCCTACGGGTGTGCACGTACCAAAACAGCAGCCATTGTGAACGAATTGGGTGCAAACAGCAAAGCTGAACTTACTCAGTGCATGCAGAGAGGACCCTTTGTGTTAGGAACTGATGGAAGCCAAGAGGGGGAAGAGAAATACTTTCCCATTGTCGTTAGTGCATTGGATCCCCAAGGAAACATAAAAACAGAGCTGCTCAGTGTTCCAACATGTGAAACTTCAGCAACTGGGGAGAACATCTTTGGACTGTTAGATTCAGAGCTGAAAGCGTTTGACATAAACTGGGAGAACTGCCTGGCATTTGTCACTGACAATGCCAATGTCATGGTTGGCAGCAACAAAGGAGTGATCTCCTACATCAGGAGAAAACACCCGGAGACCTTCTTGGCTAGATGTGTTTGTCACCTCCTCAGCCTCACTGTGAAGAAAGCCATCAAGGAGTCAAGCAAGTTTGACTTGGATGACATTATGCGCCAGTTGTCCTGGTACCTCTCCAAGAGCACTGGAAGACAGCAGCGTCTCAAAATAATTCAAAAGGATTTGGGACTGCCAGACCATAAAATTGTCGACCACGTTCCCACCCGATGGCTGTCTCTTGGGGCTGCTTTGGACAGAGCACTGGAACTGTGGAAGGCACTTGAGAAGTTCTTCAAGGAGGAATGACAGTCAAGACATATGAGGCTGCTTCCAGTAAATCTGGCTGTGATCCACCCATGCGACAAAAGCTCAGGGACTTCTTCAGACGTAGGACCACCAAGTTGTACGTCTTGTTCTACGCCCAGGTTCTGGAGATGTTCAACAAAGTGAACAAGCTGGAGCAGACAGATAATGCCAGAATCCATCTGATAAAGAGAGACCTGGAGCAGCTGTACAGACGTCTGCTTGTCAGTTTCTGCAAGCCATCTGCCATGAATAATGGTCCTTCTCATGGAAGTGGACTTCAAGTCTACCTACAACATCAAGAGAGATGAAGAGATTTTCATTGGTATTGCCACCCGACAGCACCTAGGCAGTGTGGACAACAAGGAGCAGAAGATCTTCATGGAGAATGTGAAGACATTCTACAAGGAGGCATGTAAGTACATGCAAGAGAAAGTGAACCCAGCCAAGGAGACTCTGTGGAAGCATGCACAGGTTGCTGATGTCTCGCTGCAAAGTTCTGCTCAAACATCCTCCTTGCGTTACTTCCTGAAGAAGTTCCCATGCATCCTGCCACCTGACACAACCCCTGATGAGTTGGAGACTGAGTTCCTGGAATATCAGACAACAGAACTGCCACCTGAGGTCATGAAGCAGCCTTCAGCAGAACTGCAATGGAAGGAAATTGGGTCCTTGAAGGATCACAATGGGGCTACACCATTCACTCACCTGTCTCGTGCCATGCTGTCCATTCTCCTCATCCCTGTGTCCAACTGTGGCTGTGAGAGGATCTTCAGCCAAGTGAGGAGAAACAAGACTGACTTCCGGGCATCACTTGGGCCACAGAGTTTAGATGCACTGATGGTTTTGAAGTCCAAGGCACGGGGCCCATGCTACCAGACACAGTTTTCTGAGGAACTTCTGAAAAAGTGCAAGTCTGCTACCAAGAGGCAGCAGAGTGGTGAATGCTCCACCAGCACTGGTCAGTTGCCTAGTCAGTAGTCACTCAGGGACGTACCAAGTGTAAATAGTGTATAGAATACTGTAAAGTCAGGTGTGTATGATTTGTATAGGACTTATCCAACAATAGTGTATTATAAAGGACTTATCCACCAGTACAGTCAATACTGACAATAGCCTTCGAAGTCATGAACAGTAAATACAGTAAAGTGTGTAGTGTATAGGATTGCTCCACCATCACAAGTTCATAGCCCATAAAATGAAAGTGAACAGTCAAACCTACCAACTGTACCTGTGGCTGAAAGTACCATCTCCTGGAATGACTGGTCGAGGTATGGACAATAGGGTATGTTACGTTTGGTTAAATCACTTTTTCTTAGTGTTAAAGTAAAAGGACACACCGACAATTTGTTGTCCCAAGAATACTCCAAACTCTGGAAAATACTCCAAATATTTGCTGAGAGTACTGCGGCATGCCAAGAGGGGTTGGCAGCTCTGCACATGTTGCTGGCTTCATAATCATGTCCTGTGGCAGAACCTTTCTGTTGTTTCGCACAGTCCCACATGCCAAGGTTTTCTTCTGAATCAGATAGTGAATGAGGGGGACTGACGTGAAATAATTGTCAAAGTAGATGGTGTGCCACTTGAAATAGTGGGGATCTGCTAAGTGTTTGACGACACGTTCCTCTAGCCTAGGGCATCACCTATTCCAGCGGGCACATCATTGGTCTTCCCAGTATATACTGAATAAGTCAGCATATAAAAAGAATCGGCATCACACAAAGCCCACACTTTGAGGCCCCACTTTGTTGGTTTTGCTGGCAAAGAAAACCCACAATGACCCTTGAACTTGATCATTGCATCATCTACTGTTATGTTCTGACCAGGTAGAAACTGCATAGCAAAACATTTTTGAGTCATACAGGGGTTCCACTGACGTTTTAGTTTTTGCGTCAAGAAACGCACGCCTCCGCAAAAATTGCGTCAGCGCTGAAAAATATGCGTAACAAAGTAAACTGTACTCACTCCCGTCAAAACAGCTCTGAATCACGCGCCTTAACACCGCTGAAGTGCAGAGCAGCTCGCTGCAGGAAAGCGTTTTCTGTGCCACACGAGTCCGGGCCTTCCATGGCAAGCAGCATGGTATTGTCCACGTTACTGTCACTCAGCCGCGACCGCTGACATGTCTTGACCCGGTTTTGGAGGCTGAAGCCACGTTCGCATGGCACACTGCTCACGGGAATAACAAGGGCAATGTTTGCGAGTGTGGCGAATGCGGGCATGTCGTCACTGTAGTCGAGGATGACATGTTGGCAGGCCTGATCAAATGTGATGTTGCCTAGAGTCTTCATTGTCCGTTTGAACTGCCGAAAACCAGTGCGTAGTTGCTCGCCCGACAACAGCGCTGGCTGCTCTCCGACCTGCTGGCCGAATTTGTTTGCCAGCAAGGTGATTGCGTCATCGCCGTAATCGTCTGCTGCGTTCGCTGCTGTGGCTGGGTACCGCTGCACATCGAACACTTTCCCCAGGGCAGACACAATGTCGAGTTGTTCAGCAGGGAAGCGCTCGTCTAGGTTTTCTATCAAATGTTCAATGAACTCTGTCCGCGCATTGTTGTGTGCAGCAGCATTCACATCATTCATTCCTTGTCCCTTGTATGTGTTGTTCTGCACTTCATTGTTGAACTTCGTCTCAGTCTCTCCGCTGTTGTCACGAAGTGCCCCCAACTGCTGTTTGGTCCCGAGAACCCTGGGGCGGATTGCTGACAGACTGATGTGGTCGCGCTGGAAAAAACGGTTCAGTGTGTCCATGATTGGCAGTAGATCTAGAAGCGCTGCAGCCATGGCGACAAAGCTGAACTGCTTGATCTGAGCAAGCAGTCCCCTTGCAGTCGCGTTTCCACGTGCGGCCTCCTCGTCCAGTTCTATCACTAAACTTGGCCAGTTTTTAAAGATGCTCTCAGTTGCAGAAGTGAGACTCCGCCAGCGCACTGAACAGGGTTCCTTCAGGCTCACAAAGTCAGATGGATCAAGAGCTGCGTGTAGCTCATGGAGTCTCTCGTACTTTGCAGCAGAGTACTTAAAGAGCTTGAACACAGCATTCACCGTTGTTCTGAAGTCGCTCACTTGCTTTGTCTTGCTGGCTGCTTTTGAAGCAACAAGGGCACACCTATGTGCAACACAGTGCACATGTGTCAGAAACGGAGAGTCACGAGTCAGTCTTGCCCCTGCCCCGTTTTCCGCGACCCAGCATGACCGGCGCTCCATCGGAACCCAACCCCACAGCTCTACGCACGTCCACCCCTCTTGTCCCCAACACTTCCCGCACTTTGTTAAAACTCACTCTGCTGTTCCGGCCTGAACAGTGTAGTTTCTGATAAATAAAGTCAAAGGGGATCCATTCTTGACTATTTTCATGAACACTATGAGTTTTTTGTACACTGAAATGTTCACCGTTTCATCGATCATAATCCCAACGAACGGATTAGCGGCTATGTCGGCATCCTGATCTGTTCGCAGCACTGAAGCCAGGCTGTCCTGCAGTTCTGCTGCTGCTGAGTTATTCTGGTAGATTTTACCTGAAGCAAGTGTTGAACACCCGTTCGCAATCTGCAAGGAGCAAAGAGACTGAAATTCACTGTTAGGATGCTGTTTTTGAGCCATGTAGAGAGCTGTCCTCATCAGGCCAATCTGTTTTTCAGCCCGTTCCCCCTTCGCCTGTTCATTCTGTTTTTGCATCAGTTTTTGTCTACCCTTCAAACTCAATGCAATCTGATGTTTCTGCGAATCCCTATGACGTATGAGAGCTGATGCCTGGAAATCAGTTGAACCCTTTGTAGTGAAAGCATTCTTTGCCCCAGCCCGCCTGCACACCTCACAAAACATTTTTATTTCCCCAGATCTAAACTCGGTGACTAGCCATTTATATCTTTGCCGCCACTCAGGTTGAACTGCCGTGACTCTGCACCCTTTGCTAACTTTGCTGGCATGTCTGACACGATTGATGTCGACTGGCCTTGTTCCGAAGATCTCTCCGAGTCAGTCTCACTCATGGAAGCTGGCCTTTGTTCTTTTTCCACATCAACGATCTCCTCGAGATTTCTTCCAGATTCAACATCTTCACATCGGCGCTTTTCTCCCCCACCGAAAAATGCAAACATGTTTGATTGTCTCTTTGCCATTTTTGCTAAGTAAGCCCGCGAAAACAAGCCGGGTCAGTCAACCTTGATATTATTCCTACACGCTGTGACCACGGTAAAGTTCCCATCAATGGGCGCACTCTGGCATCCAGAATCACGTGGGATGATCGTGTGTGCGTGGGAAGTCATAACGTATTCCGATTGGAAGATGGCACCATTGCAGACGCGGGAAAGATTCCATTTTATTTCGAGGGGAGAAAGGATGAGGCGTTTTGGAACATTCTTGATCTAGCAAAAAGTCAGCGAGTGCCACAGAGTAAAATGTGCACGCACTATCACTAGGTAGGTCCAGCCATTTTTTAAACTTGAAAAAATATGGAATGTTTTTTGTATTTTTCAAAAGACCCCATTAAAAGTGATATACATGCAAAATTTCAAGGCCATGGGTTTAATAGTTTTTGAGATATTGAGCTTTAAAATTTGGTAAAAAATGGCGTTTTTTCACGTTTTGGCCAGAGGGCCATGTTTGGACCCTCATATCTTCTGAACTATTCACCCAATATGCTCTCAGATTGGCAGAGTTAGTATTTGTGATGGATACACTGAGCCTATTTTTTTCCAGAGCTCAGTGATTATTCATTTTTTAGCTGTGCCTCTTCAAAAATGACTAAAATGCTAATTTGTCAACGTGTCATTTAGTGGCAAACACAGGGTACCGTTACTTAATGACCCATAACTCGGGAATGACACATGCTACAGACAAAGTAGAGGTATCAAAATAATCAGCATTGAAGAAGGAATCTAAAGGTAAAAACATCCATGAGTTTAACCTTCACCTTTATGTACAAAATACATCAAAGTAAACAAAATCACCCACATTCCACATATATTCTGTCATTATCACGGGGACAGAATCAAATGCTCAAGAATTTCACCAAGCAAATATGGTCCAAATAACAGGCAAATATATGTTCAAATGGAACAGCAAATCACAACTGTCTTAAAAACTTCAAATACCAGAAAAATCACCCTCTTTCCATGTCCTTGTTTTTCAGTCAGCTCACCATCACGGCAAAACTGGCCATCTCCATTTTGTGCCCCAAAATTAACAGTACTTTTTAACATACTGTTTGTATCTTCTGTTCAGGGTTCCCCACTGGGTAAAGTCAATGCTCCAAACTCTGTTCTTTGGTAAAATGTTGAAGTCTGAATAAAAGACATATTTACTTGCAGCTTCCCCAATGGAGTCTGACAACGGCCATCTGAATAGGTTTTCTGGTCCATGAAGGAAATACAAGCAAGGTCAGGTCTAACAATGTCTTGTACTTGACCAATGTAAAATGCATCATCATAGAAAACTGCTACTGACTGTCCCTGGCCTGAGAAATTGAATGGAAATTCACAGTCTGATTCATCATCTGAAGACTGATGACAAATATTCATTTCATGTTCCAAAAGTGCTGAATTATCTGGCTCTTGTGGTTCTTCTTCAGTAGTACTGTCAGATTCTTGCAGTGTGCTGGTTCTTGTCCTTCCCCAAAGTACTCCTCTATGTAAGAGATCAAATTGTCAGCCACTGCACATGGTTGTAAATTTCTTACAATCAGCCTATCATCCTTGGCATTGAAAAACAATTTCAAGAACTTGATCTGGAGTTTCAGTGCATTCATCTTCTCAGCTTTGGTATGGAATTTTTCAGTAGCACCTGAACACCCTGCCTTGATTTACATGCACCCCCTTGCTCTTGTACTTCATTATACACTCTTCTTTTTTCTAGCTTATGCTGCCTTTCTTTTTCTTCATTTGCTGTTTTTCTGTTCCTCCATGATCCCCTGGAGTTCTTCGAGGACAAGCTCTTCTTGCTGCTTGTGCTTTTGTCTCATTTGAGGCCCAAGTTTCTTAGCTTTTGCCAAGAGTGCAGACTGCTGTTCTTGTGATTTTGACAACAACCAGCTTGATACAGGTTTATTTCTTTTTCCCATATTGATGGTGGAATGGTGGTGAAGTCTTGCCCTTCTTTTTTGAACATTGAATAATCAAGGTCTGCAAAACAAGCCTCCCCTAACAAATTGGTAAGCTGGCAGTGCTGCATCCTGTTTCTTGCTTCCTCTGTTGGAGGGGACCCATACTTTCCACCTTGGAGGAAATCTCCAAGCTGGTTGTCACACACCTTGACAAACTGTGCACTGACAGTTTTCAGCACAAGTTGTAGCAGCTCTTTGTTACTTTCATTTTGGAGAACTTTGCTCCTGAAGGCAAGGACAGACTTGACTTGTGGATATTTCTTTTCAGCTAAACGGAAGCACTCCAATTCATATGGGATATCTTCTTCACTCAACAGGAGATCAGGATTGCTTTGTACATCCTTCAGATGTTGATACATGGGTTGAATAAACTGGTATTGGTCTAGATAATGAACATCTGAGTTGATAAAAACCCAAAATGGACCAGAAAAGTAAATGTACATCAATGCCAGACCAAGAAGCATCAACACCAGAATATCACAGGATGCATCAGCAAGAACACTCTTTTGTTTCAAGTTAGTTGGGGGTCTGACTTGAAAAAAAAGGACAATGTCTTCCCTGTGATGGATCAGACCTGCAGCAGCATTGAAAAGATTGTTGAATCGGTTTGACCGAAAGCTGGTTATGAGACTGTCTTTCTCTTGGGCATTGCAAAATGCCACCCAGTAATGGTGGCAGCCACATTGTTCATCTCCTCTGGGTCCTAGTGTATCACAGGCCATCCTTACATACCTGCAGACAGCTGATTCAACAGACCTGAAGTTGCGAAATGCAGCCATGGAATCTCTCCCAAGCTGTCCTGCCAGGTTCTTCTCTGTTGCAACTGTAGCCAACGCTTTTTCGGCTGCTGTTGTCAGACCCAGAAGAAAATGAGCATTGCAGTGCAAAAACTCAAGTTGTACATTTTCATCAATGCGACTTGCACGATAGTCACTCAGTTTTTGATCAAAACACTTCATTGTGCTTGCCCTGTCTGACATTACTCCTACCATATTCTTCAAAATTTCATTTAGTTCTGTGCCAGAGTCAGCTTGCAGAACAGCTAGTTCTGAGAGCCTGTCTATCGCTAGATCCAGTAGCGTTTGGGCTGTTTCACGCGCAACTGGGTCAAAACCAAGAGAAAGTGTCTTCTTGTCTTCTAAGGTTACTTGAAAACCAACATACTCTTTGGTGTTCCGCGAGGTACCGTCAGCATGAAGATCATACCTCTTGTTAGAAAGTTCTTCAGCAATATGCATTTTTGCCAGACCATGAGTTTGATCAGCAAAGCGCAAACTAGACGTCTTTGATGGCAAAGAATGTTCTGGCAAATCAACACAAAACAAATGACGTGAAACAGCTGTCATTACACTATTGCACCTCCTAGCTGGAACCTCACACTCTCCGATAAGTTCCATGACACATTTTATGACTGGCTCAGTAAAATGTCCTTTCTCATTTCTTGTTTCTGGAACCTTTACTGTTGTTTCTGACACCTCTTGCTGAAGTTCTTGAATGGTGTTATTGGCTTCCCTAAGCTTTTCATCTACTTTCCTTTTTTTAGCCTGAGTTTGGCTTGCAAACACTTGGTAACAGCGTTTGCAGGCTTTTGCTTCCTGCAGTTCCTTATTCACAGCAGTCAAATGTGCTAGCTGTTCTGATTGGTGCTCAAGTTTTTTTTTCTGTCTATAATTCTGTCTGTACAAATTTTGCTGACGCAGTGAAGAACATTCACGTCGTTTTTCAGCCAATTTTGTTTTCAGCATGTTCTCTGAAGATTTTGAGTCTCTCACACTTGAAAGAAGCCTTGAAATTGTTTGGGCCTGTTCATGAATTTGCTTCTCTAAAGATGAAATCTTTTCTTTTTTCTCTGTGACAACTTCTCTAAGAGCTTCTACTTCTGCAATTTTTATACTCATTTCTGATTCCAGGTTGGATTTGGTGCACTGCAGTGCTTTGACCATGGCATGACACTGACACTGCTCCTCAGACAGTTGCGTTCTAGAAGAGGAATCTGAAGTTATAAGTGGAGAAGATAGTGTTGGTGTTGAATGTGTTTTTGAACTTTGTGGACATGGAGATGGCTCTGAGGAAGGAACTGTTGACTTTCTAATTTCACATGGAGCATCTAGAAAGTTCTGCAAAATGGTTTCTCCATCACTTGTCTTCTTTCTTTTGATTTGTTTCTTTTTCACTTCACCACGAAGATGGTGAAGTAGGTTGTTAGCCATGACAGCAGTAGCAAAGTTTATGTCATCACTTAGACATTTTACCCAAAAGCATAGTTTATTCATTTCGAATTTCTGCTGGCCTCGAAATGTATCCAGTTCCAACATTAACCCTACAGGAATGTACCAGTGATGTAGATTTTTTAATCACCCTATAGGACACTGTGTCCTAGAGATTAAATGTCAATAGGACACAGTGTCAGACCTGCCAACCATTACGCATTTCGCGTAATTTATTACGCCCAAGTGATAATTCTTACGCCCTTACGCATTTAGCCAAAAAATTACGCATTGAAAGTTTTCAACAACAAAAAAAAAAAAAAAAACGGACGATAAAAATCGGCTTATGTACAGACACGCACGGCGCTGTGCGTATAACCAGTAATCTTCAAGAAGCGTTTCCGGTCATGCGCAGTTCGTTTCACCATCTTTACCATTCAGCGAAGTTGGCGTCTTTTTGAAGTTTTAGCTACGAAAATGTCGAAACGTGGAGTAGAAAGTTTTGGACAAGATCCGAAAAAGAAAAAAGTTGGTCAAAAGTTCGGAAAAGAATACTCGGAAAAGTTCCCCTGCATACGACCTTCGGCTAAAGTTGTAAATTGTGCACGGTGTACCACTTGCGAGTCGGACTTCACAATTTCCAGTCGCGGGATGGTGGATGTGAAGCGTCACCTTGAGTCACGCAAGCACATCGATTCCTCTAACGTGCCGAATTCTTCCAGCATCAACACTTTTTTCAGACTGTAGACACCTCAAAAGAGGATGAAATTAGGAAAAGGGTAATTGGGGCTGAAGCATTGGTGGCCGGATTTTTCGTCGAGCACAGCATCGCTCTTAGCGCAGCCGACCATGCATCCCAGCTTTTTACAGAAGCGTTCTCAGATTCGGAGATCGCCAAACAGTTCAAGAGCGGTCGAACAAAGACAACACACATTGTAAGGACCCTTCTCATGGAAGCCTAAACTGCTGCTGCATCTCGACTGCAAAATGGACCGTTTGTGTTGGGGACTGATGGAAGTCAGGAAGGGGGGGGGGGGGACAAATTCTTTCCTGGGGTGGTGCGATACTTAAAAAATGACACAATCCCCACAGAGCTGATGGCCACCCCCACATGCACAGAATCGGCAACAGGGGAGAACATTTTTTAGGTTATGTATTTTCTTAATTTCATGTTCCCAGTTTCTCCATCTTCAAACTCCCCCCTCCCCCCCCCCCCCCCTCAAGTCCAAATCTTTGCCAAGTCATTACTATCAAGTCAGTTGAGTTGTTGGCCTGCGCTTGTTTTTTTCCCCCCACTATTAGATAAGATTGTTCGTCTATGTGCATTTGTCTGACCTTATTCAAGTTTAAAAGGTTGTGCCAGTCTTGAATAAAAGTTACTTTGTGTTAGGTTTCCTTATAAAATGGGAGCAAACGTACCCCACTTGTTTACCGTTTATTGTTTACTGTTCCCTGCCTCATTTCATTTCCAATTTTTTAGGTTGTTTCTGGCGCACTATTAAGCCTTGGTGTGCCATGCCATGATGGTTTAGGGGATTTGTGTGTGTTTCCAGTGTATTCTACATTTTCATAATTTGTAGAGATTTCTTGTGACACTTAAAAGAAAAGCTTGTTTTTGAAGAAAAGTAAAGTTCACAAAAATTGTGTGAACAATTTCATCACATCGTGTTTGTTTGAAAAAAGGTAAATGTCGCGCTCGATTACTCTTAGTTCTCAGAAATTACACATTTCTGCCTCACTGAGCTTCAATTCTTACTCATTGGTCTCTTAGGGGGTTGGCAGGTCTGCAGTGTCCTGGAGTAACCAAAATAATAGGACACCAGACTCGGAACAGGATTCATTGTGATAAATGTATTTTATTAACTCAAGGTCCGCCGACTAGAACTGGAGAAAAGTATTAAAAAATACAAAAACAAATAAAATCAACACAATTATGTTGATGACTAGAATCAGGGCAAAGCTTAGTGAAAGTTGTAAAATAAATGGAAATGTTCATGACTAAATGTTAATGTTCATTGTTGCGAGCTGCAAACGACAACAGAAATTACACATTCAGCATCATTGTTGCGAAACAACTGTCTCTTTTTCTTGCTTGCCCACTTGCTGACAATGGTGTGCAGATATGACTCTTCCCTTTCCTTCTGGCCTTCGAGCTTTGTCTTCAGGATCATGTCTTGCATCTTCACTGACAGCCTGTTCCGCCTTGCAGTGCACACCAAATTCTGTGAGCTGAAGCCTCTTTCCACATCAGCAGTGTGCACAGGTAGAACAAGGCATATCTGTGCCAGCTTCATCAGATTGGGGAAAAACCGCGCGCAGGCCGGAAATTCAACAAGAGTTACTCGCTCTTGCTGAATTCTAAGTCTGTGCTCCTCTCGCCTATCGCATCGCGCTTCAGTCGGTGCGTCAGCCTCAGAACTGTGCAAATTTTCCCGAACATGCAATGCGCTTGGCTCTGCCTTTCAACGCTACTCAGTCTCGGACGCCTCCGCACAATAAAACGGCTGTAGACTTGTCCGCGACCTCGCGAAAACGATAGGACATGCGACCGCTTCGCTTGTATTAGGATCGGACATTTGACCGGATGGAGGTCGAGCCGATCGGTCATTTTACATTTTTATCGGTCAATGACCGGAGACCGATGGAAATCTACATCACTGATGTACCTGAGTTTTTTTTCCCGACATGGTTTTTCTGATAACAGAAATGCTTTGGACACCTGATGTTGCTTAGAATATGGTCCAATCCATGCAATGTCCTTATCAATACTGAGGAAAGTTTCTACATGTGGTGATGCTGTTTGGGAAAACTGTCGAAGACATGTCCGTATCAGTGGTTCTACATTGCAAGTGGGAACAGGTTCTATCTGGTGTTTGCAAATGTCACTGAAGAGACTCTGGACTTCAGCCCATGTTCTCCCCTGGTTCTTCAACATGTTCAGTTGAAGTAGCAGACGATTGTTTTCAACCAGACTTGGCAAATGCGCCGGCCGGCCCTTCTTTGGACCAATTCTCTCAGCAAGCAGCTGGTACTGGTCATCTTCTGAAATTTATTATACACACACACGCATGCATGCACATGTGATGTGCACACACACACACACACACACACACACACACACACACACACACACACAATTTTAAATTGAGCACAGTTAATAACTGGACATTTGTTTTGATCTCTCAATGATGAAAATGGAATGTTTGAATTCAGAGACTGAATGAAAGTGCATGATAATTTTGAAGAACATGTTTTTTATACCAAGTTCTATAATTTATGGATATATGATTCAACAGTAAAACACACATTGCCTCAATTTTCAACAAGACTTTTAAGTGAATGCTATCAGCTACACACACACACACGCACGCACACACACACACACACACACACACACACACACACACACACACACACACACACACACATCAGCTAGTCACTTTGTAATACATGCTCCAAGATTCCAAATTCAGATTTTCTTGGTCCTATCTTTTAGTTCATAGCCACAATCATACTGCAGATTCAAGCTAACATTCTCTTAATTAGTTAATGAGTCTATTTTTGATTTACTTTTAGTTTTTTTTAATTTTCCTTTTATCTCATTTATGTATCAATTTATTGATTCATTGATTCATTTTGGTACAACAGCACTGCAATTAGTGCAAATTAAATCAATACATCTGCTACTTTCAATTTTCATTGAGGTCTGAAACCCGAGTTATTGTCCCTGTCGAAGTTACAGTTGCCAAATTTTAATCTTTATTTGTAATTTTCATTCTAGACAAAAATCATAAACCTTCTAAAATGAAATCTGAACGAGACTAGGGAAAAGTTATTCTATGAAATTGTTTTAAAACTAAAAGGTTGATCACCGATTGCAACCATTAGTACCGATCACGGGAGCTAACAAACACCACTCGACCAAGCACATGTCTCCCGTTGTCCGATGAAAAAAAAAATCACTTCTAAAATAATTTCCAGAGTTAAGAAACATGAATTCCTTTTAAATAACAGGGCAAGAGCTTAAACAAATGAATCGTTCGCATACTTACCAAGATCACGCTCAAGACTGTTGAGATCCATCGGTTTCAACTCGCCACTCGACTCGAACATCGTGTCAGCTTCGTACCCCCCCCCCCCCCCCCTGTTGTCGGAATGCTGAATGCCGATTGGACTACGGGGTTCTCTCGTTATCCTGGCCGGAACTTATACACACAGCAGCCTGTGCATCCTTATATACACGAACGAAAAGAGCATCGATTTTTCTACAAAACGAGTGGTCCTTTAACATGTTTCGTTCAGAATTACCGATATTGCCATGCTTCTGAAGTTTATGCTAGTCTTTCGGCACAAAATTTACGGCACTTAATAAAAAGGAACTATGACGAAGTTTATACCATTCGATTCTGCAGGCTTTTCTGTTTCATATGGTACCAACATCGTCGCTGTGCATATAGTTTGTCAAGTTTACGAACACTTTTCCGGATGTTGTTGTTTGCAGGTCACGGATAGCCCGAGGCATGAATCGTTGCACAAGGTCGCCGACCCAGTGTTTGGTTTGTGTGTTTAGATCGTTCACAATAAAAGCACACTTCTTTCATACCACAAAAAAACACACAGACTTCATGTTAGAGGTTCATTTTAGATGTGGAGATATTTTTTATTTGACAGTGTTGAGTAGTTGAGGAGTATGCACAAGTTGAAATTGGCAGTTTTCTCCTGTTCTGCTGCCTGTTAGCCGTGGCTACTGTTAGGCTGGACCTACCTACTATCACTAATTGGCGGTGTCAAGCAGTCTGCTGTAGGTCTGTGCCGTGTTTTGCCCCTCTGACATAGGCTTGCTGTTGAGAACAGGGTCCTGTGAAAATTGCGTCGCTAAACGCACGGCCGCGAAAAAAATGCGTAGGAAGGCAGAAAAACGCAATAATTACGCAAAATTTTGCAATAAATGGAACCCCTGGTCGTAGAAATGAGAGGTCTGAATTTGTACAGGGGTCATGCCCAGCCTGACCTCAGGGAACAGCCTGAGTGGAATCAGAGATGAAAATACTTAGCCGTTCAAGCCTGTTCTCCTGTTCGCCTGTTGACACCTACACATTATAGAAAGGAGCAGAGTCTTTCCAATGAAAAGCACGATGAGGAACAGGGGCCATGTTCATATGCATGAGAAGACCAACATAAGCTCTGATTTCATCCACAGTGGTTGGCTGAAACTTAGCCTCAGGAAGTCCAGCAACCATGAGCCTTTGTCTTGCATACAGGTTGGTTTCCCTGACCATAATATGGAATGCGTCCAAAGGAAAAACAAGTGAAAAATAATCAAAAGGTGTTTGAAGTCTCACTTGTGGACATTGGGGGGCCGTGTATGCATCAAACACACAAACTTCAATCCGAAAGTCATTTGACCACTGTGATGACTGTGCACATCCACCGACGTCAGTAGCACCTGCATCGCCTACGTCCAAGTCGCTGTTACTACTTGTATTCACTCCTTCTTCAACTTCATAGTCACTGTCGCTATCTGCAGAGTCAAGATCAATGTCTGATTCGTTCCACTCGTCATTTTCGGTTGGAAACGCATTCATATTGTACATTTGGTCCACAGTCAAGCTCATGTCACTGTCACTGTCAGAGTGCAACATTTCGATCGTAGTCGGAAGTCGATGGGATGACCAAAAAATGAATTAAAAATTTTTTAAAAAGCCACGAACCGCTGTTCACAAATGGCGCTGATCAAGGCAGGAGCCTGGACAATGACCGGTTTGTCTTATTACTGTAGTCAACCCAAGTAAGGGAGGCACACCAAGACAATCGGCCAACTAAGGAACGGACTGCACAGGGCTGATCAGGAGCCTGACAGGTCGGGCGGAATAGGGCGGAAGGGGGATACAAAGGTTAAGAGCTTCTTCAAGGCAGCACGTCTCTGGCCTTCCAAATGGTTCAGTGTCTTCAGCAGTCTTGAGGCACCTTCTTTCCGGCCCTTCAAGTGGTCCAATGTCTTCTTCAGTAGTCTTGAGGCACCTTCTTTCCGGCCCTTCAAGTGGTCCAATGTCTTCTTCAGTAGTCTTGAGGCACCTTCTTTCCGGCCCTTCAAGTGGTCCAATGTCTTCTTCAGTAGTCTTGAGATATCTGCAGGTGAAGATTTGGAGACGGTGGAGGTCGCCTTTTAATCTCCACACTTGGTTGGACTCCTCTCTGTCCAATGCCTATAGTCATCTTGAGACACCTCATATCCAACCCTTCAAATGGTCCAATGTCTTCTTCAGTAGTCTTGAGATATCTGCAGGTGAAGATTTGGAGACGGTGGAGGTCGCCTTTTAATCTCCACACTTGGTTGGACTCCTCTCTATCCAATGCCCATCGTCATCTTGAGACACCTCATATCCGACCCTTCAAGTGGTCCAATGTCTTCTTCACTAGTCTTGAGATATCTGCAGGTGAAGATTTGGAGACGGTGGAGGTCGCCTTTTAACCCTCTTAGCACTACATAAATATAATTTATATGCTGAAATACTGGCTTATAATTGAAAACTGCAAAGACGTAAACGGGTAGTGCATGTTTGTGTGTTTTACCACTCTTCTATAAACATTAGACCCATATAAGTCTGTTATATTGTCCAAAACTGCAAGAAAAGTATTTACAGATGTCCCTTTCACACCCCAGAAAGTTGAAATCATCTCCTGTGGTACCTTGCAAAGCACTCAGGGATGTGGCCCTCTGCGGTCGGCTGGGCTATAAGCAACATTATCTTATCTTATCTTATCTAAGCACTCAGGGCACAGTCCTACATCACATGCTGGGCACTGAAAAGACGATCTGACAATGACATTAGCATCGATGAGAGCATGGTGGGGTTCAAAGGCAAAACCCCCCACCTCCGTATGTACATGCCCCAGAAACATCATGCCCGCTTTGGAGTAAAGTTATGCCCAGCAACACAGTTCCTCCTGCGCCCCACTGCCAGCTTCCTCAGGTGATGTCCAGGTGGTGCAGGGCCAGGCTGGGGTTGGTCAGGCTGGGCAGGGGCCACTTGCAGGGGAGGGTTCTGCCTGTCTGCCTCCATCTTAGCCGCCGTCCGTCGCCGTGTCGCCACCTTCACTGGGTAATAATTCCCTGCCAGGCCTTCAACAACCTCCACCATGAAGTGGTATCTTGTCAGTTTGGGCACATCACTGGTGGTTTTAGTATATATAATGTAGCTATTCAAAATAGCTCTCCCAAACAGAGAAAATGCCACTTTCAAAGTCCACTTCAAGGTGCGCCGTTCGCTCAAATATTTGTACAGCCGGGCATCACTGAGGTCGACTCCTCCCATTGCAGAGTTGTACTTGACAACAATCTTGGGCCGCTGCACCTCCTGCCCTCTCCTGTTTCTGACCTGCATGAACCCTGAAGATGAAACAGTGCTGAGGAGCACAGGAGTTCTGCCTCCATCCTTGTAGGCCACACACAGCAGGGGCCCCTTGCGACGCTCGGTCACTTCCTGGTTTCTCAGCCGCTGGTTGATGGCAGCTCTGGGCAGACCCCTCCTGTTCTTCCTCACAGTGCCTGTGGCTGTGGTGCCTTGAGCATACAGGTCAAGGAAGAGCTCTGGTGAGGAAAAGAAATTGTCACAGCCAAGGTGATAGCCTCTGTGAAGAAAGTTACACCCCGTCAGCAACCGCATGACTAGGGCGTATGTGAATCCTTGGGGAGGGAGAGCTTCTGCAGGATTTCTTCCCTTGTACACTTCAAATCTTGAAGTGTACCCAGTTTGACTGTCACAAACACACCATAACTTTACTCCAAAGCGGGCATGATGTTTCTGGGGCATGTACATACGGAGGTGGGGGGTTTTGCCTTTGAACCCCACCATGCTCTCATCGATGCTAATGTCATTGTCAGGATTGTAGTGGTGGAGGAAGACATGGTTGAAGTGGTCAACTAGAGGCTGCACTTTGTACACTTGGTGGCGGGGGTCATTAGGAGGAGGCTGCTGAACATTGTCATTGAAATGGAGGAATTTCATCATGAGCTGGAATCGGTCACGTGAAAAATGTTCGTTGAACCATGGGGTCCTTTGACTGCGACGAGTGGTATTCCAATAGGAGCTGATGGTAGGCTTCCTGATTAGGCCCATATTGAAACAGATGCCAAGGAAGGCCCTAAGCTCTTCTGCTGTTGTTCCCCCCTTCCTGATCCATTGATGAACAACAGAGTGGGGCTTGCGGCGCAGGTAGTCTGCGTGGGCATCAATCCACTCCTGGCTGTAGGTGTTGGTCTCGTTGACGATTCTGTTAACCAAGACAGGAGTGAAAAATAAGTTGAAATAGTCCAGGGGTCTGGCATCTGGAGGTGGAGCATGCTTGGGGCCAGGGACAGCTGTAAAAGCAATGGGTGGAGGACCAGGATCTTCCCCAATGACAGGCATCCAAATGCCGTGAACGTCGGGGCCAGGATCTGCAGGGCCAGCACCTCCAGCACCGTCATCACCCTCATCACTGGAGTCTGGAATTATAGTGAAACAAACACTATTTGTAAGTATTGTTGTGTGATGTAAACTGCATCATAAAATTCAACTCCCCTCCCTAACACTCCCCCCCCCCCCCCCTCCCTGCCCTCATGATATGAAAAAAAATATATATATATATATGGGGGGAGAAATAAGGGGGAGGGGGAATCCTATGTTTGCTCTGCAATGTAGAATGGCAGGACATAAGTAAAAAAAAAATGCAGTCATGAAAAGTAACTTTACATGTGTTTCAAAACAATGACACGCCCACTCGACAGCCTTCCAAAAATATCCAGAATATTCCAAGCACAGTTCATAACTAACACACACAAACCAGAAGACTAATAGACATAAACAAACAAACCCTGTGGTAAGTATATAAACTACATCATAAAATGCCAAATTTAGTGCAATAATCACAGCACTACCCCCCCCCCCCCCCCCTCACCTCCCTATCGCCCCCCCTCCCTCCCCACCCCCTGAGATAAAAAAAATAAAAAAAGAACCAAAATTATGGGGAGAGAAATAAGGGAGGGGGATCCTATGTTTGTTCCACAATGTAGAATGGCAGGGCATGATAAGTAAAGAAGAAAAATGCAGTCATGAAAAGTAACTTTACATGTGTTTCAAAACAATGACACGCCCACCTGACGCCCACTCGAATATTCCATACCAGCAAGCACAGTTCACGACTGTAACTGACACATCCAGAAGACTTATAGATATAAACCACTGCTTTACTCATCCATTTATGTGTACAAAGACAACAAAGTGAGAATAACAAGAAAATACCCCACCGCCACTCCCAAATCAAAATGTAAACAAACCGTCGAGTCTCCGAGTGACTGACAATACCACTCCACACCTACACCCTGTCCGCCACACACACTCAGTCACTCATGGCTGGCGAAGCCAGCACACAGTCGAACTCCTTTCACACCATTAGCAACAAAAACACAGCAATGTTTACCTTCAAAGTCGCTGTCGTGGTCGCTATCACCGATAGACTCTTCGCTCGTATCATGAGGAATGTTTTCGTCCTCGTGTTCACTTTCAGTGGCGCTCATGTTGACAGAAATAGGTCGACTTGACAAACCGGTCGTAAAAAAAATGGCCTGATTTAGCCTGGAGGAAGACTGCCTCAAGCTTTCCGATTGGTTAATTTCACACAAAGAACGCAGTGCTCAGCTAATCAGCGTGATGCGTGAGCGGAGCCACGCGCAGGGCCTGTCGTGCTCAGCCTGGGCAGCCCTGTGCGTGGCCCGTCGTGCTAAGAGGGTTAATCTCCACACTTGGTTGGACTCCTCTCTGTCCAATGCCTGTAGTCATCTTGAGACACCTCATATCCGACCCTTCAAGTGGTCCAATGTCTTCTTCAGTAGTCTTGAGATATCTGCAGGTGAAGATTTGGAGACGGTTGAGGTCGCCTTTTAATCTCCACACTTGGTTGGACTCCTCTTTGTCCAATGCCTGTAGTCATCTTGAGACACGTCATATCCAACCCTTCAAGTGGTCCAATGTCTTCTTCAGCAGTCCTGCGACATCTCATCTCATCACCGGCCCTCCAAATAGTCCTAGATTGTCCTCAGCAGTCTTGCAACACCGAGTGCACATATGGGTCCTCCTGGATGGTCCAGAACTCAATGAGCAGGGCTGGTCCCCTGTCCCCTGGTCCCCTCTGGAAGGAGTTGTAGCCATTAGGAAATGACCACACTGGGAAGTGAGGGCAAATGTTATTCTTTATTTTACCAAAGATGCTGCGTTCATTGTGAGTATGAACTGCTACAAATAAGAATAAACACTGTTTCTTTCACAAGCACCACATTGAAGAAAACAAAAGACAAAGAAAAAGCAAATGCATTTTTGGACCCTGAATCATCGGGATGTCAAAAGAAAAAGCAAATGCATTTTTGGACCCTGAATCATCGGTGACATCCCATTTGGTCTACTCCCATTTCGTCTACTTCCCATGTGGTCTACTCCCATTTCGTCTATTTCCATACTGACCACCATTCCCATTTCATCTACTTTTCCCTTTTTGACACAAAGTAGAGACACAAGTACACACACAAAATGCCAGAGATATTTAGAATGTAGAATTTTATTTTAAAATAGTTTTAAAATAACATGTAGATTTAAAACAAAATATATACCTTACAGGCCACATAACAGAGAAACTGATTCCATGAAATCAGCGATGCTCGGCTTCCCCTCGGTGAACTTGGTTTGCAGACGCTTGATCCTCCTGTTCATGCGCTGCCACTTGGCTCGCTTCCTCACAGGGAGACCACCAGTCCGAAGTTGGAGAATCTTCACCTCGGATACCGCCTCCTCCTTTTTCAAGATTGCGACCAGCTGGTAGATGTTGGGATGGTCACGACCAGCTAGACGGATGAGTCGGTTGTGCAATCCTTCCAGACGGTTGTTGGTGCGGTCCCCTGAAGACTCCCAGTGGTTCCACTGGGCCACAGGGAAGTCTTTCATCCAAGTCGAGGAGAAGTAGGCGATGAAGGCTTCGGCAGGGGGAGAACCATCGGAGAGGTTGAGTCGCATGGTACTCCATGCGAGTCTGACGTTGGCTGGAGGAAGGAACGCCAGGGCAGCAGAGTGCTTCACGAGAGTGCGGAACTCCTCATTCTCCCTGTACAGAACCACATGACCACGAGTCTGTACCCACCGCCACAAGCACTGCGCAAAGTGGAAGAAGCACCCTTTGACATCACTACCAGGAAAGTGGAGGCACACAGACTGCAGCAAAGCCCTCTCAAAGTCGACAAGGACGCGTGGAGGTTGGAGAGTGATGTTCAGGTCCTGCAGTGCTTCCTTGATGATAGTGAAGAACCTGTTGTACGTCTCCCTGGACTTGTTGGGAAGCAAGGCGTAGACTGCAGGAAACTGCTGCTCATCGATGATGATGTTGATGGTGAACAGTTGGTAGAAGAGACGCGGACAGACTCCGAAGGTTCCATCCATGTAGAGGCTCTCAGCAGTGGACAGCCGCTGAAGCATGGTGTCTGTGGCAAAAATCAGTATTTTGTCACCAGCACCATCAGATCGTAGGAGGAAGCGCTGCCCTGATGCAGTCTGAGACCACTCTCCATCCAAGTTGACATCACTGCGTTCCTTCGGTAGTAGATGCGTCCAGTGTTCTTGTCCTTCCTGTTGACTTGGTATCTGTAGCCCTCAAGTAGCAGAACACGGCCTCCGCGCTGAGTAGTTGTGAACTCCATGGTAGATTAGCAGGCTATGTATGACAGAGATCAGACTGACTCTTTTATACGCATCATGAGTAGCTACTTACATGTGTGAATTGCTTAACACTTGTCACTTTTTGACAGATGTGATAGTGTTTTATGGTGTTACAGCAGCAGCTGAATAACAACTCAAGAGTTGTTAAGTGCTCAACACTTGCCACTTGTTGGCTAGGAATGGAAAGTGTGGTCATTCTTATAAAAAAAAATCTTGCAATATTTGGTCTACAAAATAGGAGTAGACGAAATGGGAAATGATGTCATATGGTAGGTAGACGAAATGGGAGTAGACCAAATGGGAATTTTTCCTTGCTACGAAATGGGAATTTCTGAGTAGGCGAAATGGGAGTAGACCAAATGGGCATAAATCGAATCATCAACTGGTTTCATATACAGTGTCTTTGTTGGCACACAACTGTCCTTTCTACAACACAGGACCATGGTTAGCATTTACCTGTGAAATATCTGAAAAGAGAAGTCTGGCTGGACTGTACCTCCTCTGGACCCGGATGTGCAGATGAAGTCTTATTACTGAAGTACAACTACAATACTCGACACCATCTGATATGAATTTTGGGTTCCTCAAAAAGTTGAACTTTTTTTTCGCACACACACACACACACACACACACACACACACACACACACACACACTCACACACACACACACTCACACACACACACACACACACACACAAACACGCACACACACACACACACTCACTCACATTGTCTGGCCTATGCGGGCGAAACGTATCCACTGGTAAGTGGGTCAATCAGTTTCAAGTGCATTTCCTGACATACAACCATCAAGCAAGAAGGACAGAAATTGACGGACAACCACCAAGCAAGAAGGAAAGAAATTGACGGACAACCACCAAGCAAGAAGGAAAGAAATTGACAAACTTCATGCACCTTGCCCAGGTCATAGAGTTCCAACAAAAGTGGAAAGAGTAAAAAAAAGAACACCCCAAATCAGCCTTTCCACAGGCCCTCACACATCTCCCACACCTTGATGCCTCATTTGGTTGGCTTCGCAGCATGTATTGCCTGAAAAATATCTGACCCCTGTACCCAATCATTGCCTCATCAGTGCTGAGTTCACGACCTGGATGGTAGCTGGTCCTGAACAAAGGGAGAATCATGTTGATGAAATCTCTCACCTTGTACAAAGGGTCATAAGCATGATGACCTCGTGCAGGTGTGTTAGATGTGTCATGCAGATGGAAGTACCAGTTGATTTTGAAGAAGCGTGTTTTGGGCAGAACATCGCTGATCCAGGGATTGTTGAAGCAGCGATCGCTTGACCAGAAGCACCATAGACGTGGCGCGGCGCCTAATCCCCATCATAATCAGTGCAGAGACATAGGCCTGCATTTTGTCAGGTGTTTTATCGAACCATAGGGAGTCAGGCGTGCCCTTAGCTGCTGGTTTTTGTTGAGCATATCTGTTGGTTTCTTCTGCTGCTAGTTGAAAAAATGTGAGAGGTATAAACAAAAAGAAGTAATCTAGTGGGGTGGCAGTGAGTGCGCAGGGCCTGTCGGCTGTTGGAATGCGGCCACATTGGCAGGATGTGTAGCCGGTCACCATGTGGTTTGCAGAGCGGCAAGTGGCACGTTGTCCTCAGGGTTGCTTTCACCATTTTGCTCTCCTTCTTCGATGCCAATTTCGACATCATTCTCTTCTTCTAACTCTCCATTTTCATACTTCTCTACTTCTTGCATAATTTGATCCCACTCCTCCGCTGAATACTCAGGAATATCATCAAACTCGCTGTTGCTAGCAGACGACGACATTGTGAAAATCAGTCAGTCTTACAACTTTCTGCTCGCAGTTTCCACTCTTTCTTTGTGAATGGAAGTGGTGCCAGCATCCAAAAATAATAGTGGGAAATCCCCACCAACTTTCAGTGGCTGCCCGAGCATTTTCACGGCGTCGGCATGTGATGGAAAAGTACCATACACATGCGGCCTGCTGCTCCCGTTAGAATACAAGAGGGTTATTAATTCTTTCTGGCCGTGGGCGGTGCCGCAGCACAGTTCCCGGCCGCCGCAGCTCGCGCACGTGCGCTCATTCCCTGCTGACGCACATATTTCGCTACTTTTTGATTTTTTTTACGGTAGCTAGACAACAACTGACAGTGTTGTGTTAGGTGTCATAGGAAAGAACAAACACTCAACTAATCGAACATAGTAATTTTGAATCATTTACTTTCAATGTATAGACACGACTGTGCGCTGAAAAACATGTCTGACAAGTAAAATAAAAAATTCTTTGTTTACATTCTATTCCGTTCTTTCACAACACCAAATCAGGAGATAAAGGGACGAAAAAACATTCAGATCTTACCTTGCAAATCATCCAGGAGTTATCATGTAATCCATTGAAAAAAACAATTTCCATGAGTTGCAAGTGATGCCGATTCATCATCAGAATCATTCTGAGCTGCATCTTCGAACAGCTCTATTTCCTCCTCTCTGTCATCGTTCAGCGACTCACATTCACTGCCCTCCTCATCAGACCCGCTTTGCAAGATGATTTCTAGTGCTTCGTTCAGCGATAAGTTGCTGCCACCCCCTCGCCTGACCGACATTTTTGCTGGCACAGGAAATGCCACGTGTGCACGCGCTTAGCGGGAAAGCCCGGTGCCGCCAGTCTCTTTGTTTCAAAGCTGCTGGGGTCAGCCAAGTTCACGGTAGAGCACTGAAAGTAAAGTCTACTACTCGCTACAACATCCCCAAGACTAATTACATGGCTTATTTCCCTTGGACCATTACATGGAAAGTGTAGGAATTTTTTATGTTCCCGTCGTCTGAAAGTAGACGACACGGCAGAAAGTACTGTCTGTCCGTCATCCGGACTTGGACGACACGCCTCAAGGGAGAGAAATCCTGTCGTCCACTTTTGTCATGACTCAGCTGGTAAAGGTTAACACAGTTACAGTCCTGATATGAGCTGCTTGCTGCACTGGGCTGTCTTAATGGAGAGTGTGCACAAGTCAGGAGGACAAATATATTTGTTCCGTAAAATGAGTTGTGGAATTCTTTTTCTTTTTGCTAACATTGTGTAGGGAATGGACTAAGATGAGTTGATAGCCCTGATATGGCCCTGGTGGTTGGTTGGGCTCTGAGTAACATGAACAGAATAGAATCCTAGTGGCGCAAGTTTTCTTGGGGTGGGGGAGGGGGGTTCAGTAGTTTCATATCGTGCATTTTATTTATGAAAGTTCAAGTTCTTCCTTTTTAGGCCAAAACACGCATACACACACACAAACAAAAACAAGTGCAAAATAATGCTTGTTTCAATAACAACAGGATACAGACAGGTAGTCTATAGGTTTTTTTCCCCCCTCCAGATTGAGGTGGAAAGTTGACTTTGATGAGATGACAGCCCTGACATGGCCCTTTGCGGTCTACTGGGCTATAAGTTGCTTGAAATTTTCAGGTGTCTCAAACAAAACAAGCGTTTCGGATCACAGTCCCTGTAGGGAATCAACTTTGATGTGATAACGCCTTTATTATGGTCCCTGGCAGTCAACTGGGCAATAAACAATATGAGTGAATGAATGAATTGCGACCTTTTTCTTCCTTATATGTAAATGTTGATAGTTTAGCAACTCTGTGTCATGGTGTATGGAATGGATTTTGACAATGACAGACCCCTCCCCACCCCCCCACCCCATAATTGATCAGCTTGACTGAAACACGGATCAAAATCTGGATATTTTGCAGATGTTTGATATCTCAGATTGGGACAATTTTGATTGTGTATTTTTTGGAATAATTATTGTATATGGCACTTACGATTAGCCTCCGTGCCCCTGACTCTTATTTGGGCCCTCCTCATGCAGTCGGCCACCATGACCGACTCCTGTAGCAGAGAGGAGGGCATAGCTGCCAATGGGTGAGATCCCAGGGCGAGTTCCGCTGCCAAAGGGCAGGGGCTCTGACCTCCTGAGAGGATGACACCGCCTCCGGAACAAGGGAAGCCAGAAAGGCCACCGAGTCCCGGAAGGAATAAGAACCGGGCGACTGGCCCTCTTCCTCCGACTCAGAATCCACCAGGTCGGAGCCACAGACCGAGGGGGTGGCCGCCCTTGGCGAAGCGGTGCGCGGCGAAAGCCCAGGGTGGCCTGGGATGGCTGATTCCCCAGACACTCCGGGGAGGGATCAGTCACCGGGTGGGCCGAGGGGGCTTAGGAGGAAGAGGCTTGCACTGGTGGAGGGCTGGGCATAAAACCCGGCCACCAAGGAAACCCCGAAGCAGGGGGCTGTGGAAAGCCCATGGTTGGGGATATTGCCATTGGGCCCATGGCGCCCAAGGCAAAGGGCCCTGACCCCATGATAGGGGGGCTGAGGTTGTGGCTGCTGGCCCAACCCAGTAAATGGGGGGCCTAATGCGCCGGTCCCCTGAGGGGCGCTCGGAAATGAGGGCGAAACCCAAGTGTTCTGCCCAACAGGAGGGGCAGACACATGAGGTGGGGGAAGGGAAACAACCAATACACGGATCAAAATCTGGATATTTTGCAGATGTTTGATATCTCAGATTGGGACAATTTTGATTGTGTATTTTTTGGAATAATTATTGTATATGGCACTTACGATCTAAAATAGTATTTCTGCATGCACTTATGATCTAAAATAGTATTTCTGCATCATAGTGAATGGTCTCAAGTCTAAAAAAATTCACAAAAAGACAAAAATCACCAAGATATGCAGCATCTGCCTATTTTAGCTTCCCCACTGTTCAGCTCAGCATGAGTAAGCCTGATATCTTGAGAACAGGTCACATATATTGAATAATCCCCACTAGCACCCCAACCAGCGACCCACTTACATTTTGACCGACTTGCCATTTGACCTATCCAGCCATCTGACTGACCCTGTGACCAACTTGATCTAGGTTTTGACGTTGATTACCTTTTTCCTCAACCCAATGACAAATTGTTTCCTCGTTATTTTATCATCCACTTGTCTTTTGAACCCACTGACCTTGTGACCATTGACATGACTTTGATCGGAGTAATCCTGTGAATATTTAGGAGTGTAAGCCTAAATTATACTTGCCCTCAAAAAGCGGTATTGATGGAAGGTGCCTTATTACACAGTATAGACTTCTTTATTTTTTTAAAAGATTGACAACAAACGGTTTGTGTTGCATTCTTGACCAGACATTCGTCATCCGGGCACTGGAGGAGGGGAGTATTTACAGTATTGGTGATCAACTTGGGTTTATGTTTTGGCGGTATTGATGAAGTGCCTGATAGTATAAGTGACGCATCTCCCAGTTCATCTTCAACACTTCAGTCTTTCCGATTGTTCAACAAAGCGTGACACATTCCCTGTGACGACCACTTACTATTAAACATCTGCTCATTGACTGCTGAAGTTTACATGACAGGCACTTCGCTGCGTATTCAGTGCAGGCTGTTTTGTGATGTTCGACCTGTTATTTAATATTTTCTCTTTTTCTGTTTAATTTTTGTTTGTTTTTCAATTGATCTGTTAAGCACATTGATCATGGACCGATGGTTTAGACTGGTGGCTGCTTTCAGTGGCAGGAACCATGGTCTTCGAGTATATGGCCCCTCGCGGTTGGCTGGGCTATAAACAAGACGAATTGTCTTTTTAATATGTATATATCTTTTGTTTTGAGTGTGCTCTGAATCTTAACGTGGCCTTCACAGTTGGCTAGACTATGAACAACAGAACTCAGTCTAACATCTCTTGTGTGGTTTTTTTTTTCATTTCTGATATGTTTTTTTTTTCTTTTGTCCGTCTTAATCTGATCCAGCAGCCATCAGTATTTCTTTTTTTTTCCCCAATGTTGTGTAGGCGTGATGTAAAGAGGGGTATACATGTTTGGCATGCTGTCATTGTGCAAGCATATATGCGAGGGTGAGACGCAGTACACAAGCGGATGCTTTTGGACGATGTACATTGGTGCCGTTAATACTTGTGTGATCAGCTGGACTGAAAGCTGCGTAACAGTGCAAGAATGCACATCGGAACTGGGTACACATGTGAGACAGGGGCAAGCAGAGTGAGCAATGTCGTGAGATGGGAACTTGATGCGTCTCGCCTTAGTACGTGTATGCTAACGAAAGAAATAAATGGAGAGAGAGGGGGAGTCAGGGGTTTGACTTGGCTGTCTGTGAGCATTATGGGGTCTGTCGTCATTGCAGTTTGGAATGTAGGGCAGATTATGATGCATGCTGCTAAAGAGTGCAGTGCAGCCATCCATACTTGGTTGTTTGTGCACAGAACCTGTTTGCACGTGCATACCTGTGATGCGTATATATTCAACAAGTTTAACACAGCATTTGTTTTCACTTGAACACATGTATGAGGAGTGGATGTGGTGGCTCTGTGTGTGTGTTGTCGCAAAATATGGATAATTCTTGTGTTTCATGGGGTGAAACTGATGACTCGATATTTTTTATTTGTTCTGAAGTAAAACTGAGAAAAGAATGTTTGTATTTGATTCCTTTTGAAAGATAGCAGCGTCCCTCTCTCGTTACCTCTTTCCCACTCCCTCTGTCTTTCCGTCTCTCTTTCTCTCCCCCCTCCTTCCCTTCCTCCGTGTTTCTATGTTGTTGATTCGTTGACACAGATTCAATGTTTCCTCGCATATTTGCATGAGTGCCTCCGTATGATAACACAAGTAAAGATCACAACGAACTGCTGAGTGCACAAAGAAGAGCAGGTAAATTTGATACTAGCGAGATGACCTTGCTGTATAGAAACCCATCTGTCTTTCCTGTTCAGCACATTAAAAAATTTTCCTTTTGACTTCTAATTCGAAAGTTAAACAACAACCAATCCCAGGTATGAAAGAAAAATCAATAAAAGGACGGCACAGATTTGGTGCATTTGTATTGCTGCAATATATATTACTTGACTTTGACTTTCACCTTCATCGACTTTGTTTAAATTTTGTTTGAAAACTCAGGAAATCCATACATTAAACCCTCCACCAGCAGCTTATGGGGAACTATTGTAATCCATCTTGAAGACAGAACCATTCCTATTGCCTGCTCCGGGGCCTTTCGTCCGCTGGATTGGACTCGTCAGGGAGGCATGGCTGATTGTGTCTGTGCTCCATTGGCATCAAATGGAGACATGCCACAATCCATAATTCTGTCAGCAGCCCTTAACACCAACCAATGAACTGCTGAGTCTCTACCATCTGATGACATGTAGCTGTTACTTAATGTTACACAAGTGAAATCTCCCTCTCTCACTCTCTCTCAGTCTCCCTCTCTCTCATTTTCTTTTCAAACTGAACGTTTGCAACAGTTTAATACAAATCAAGGCACATGAGCAGCGTAATACTGTTAGGAGCTGGAGGGGAAGTATGGCAGATAATAAAGTACACCATGAGCGAATAGTGATTATATGCTGTATTCACACTACTGTAACTATTTAAGAACATTTTTTTTAATTAAAAGCTATACTATGCACGTGTCGATCTCACCAGCAATCCCCATCCCCTTGAATATGTGTGACATTTACAGACCATTTTTAAGCTTTGCATACCCAGAATGATCGACACACACATGCACGCGACATACACAAGCACACGTATAAGTGTCTGTCTGTGTGTACGCACGCTTTGTGTTTCTATTTGCGTGTGTGTGTGTATAAAAGCCAGGAAAACAAGATCACTCTTTTACACACACACACACACACGTGTGTGTATGTGCACAAGCATGCGGGCATGTGTGTGTATGTCTATTTGCGTGTGTGTGTGTGTTAAAGAGTGCTCTTATTTTCCAGGCTTTCACCAATATACAACAATCTCAAGTTACCAGTAAGTGACGCAAACTAGTGACGGCGAAAGGCAGCATTAGCCTGCTAGCAGCAAACGAATTTACAAATGTGAACAAGGACAAAAACAGGAAGCAAAACCATGGACTGGGAAGGTAGTTGGTATGATAAAACTATAAAAGCTTTTACAATTTATTCACATAAATATCACAAACATGTATATATAGAAACGAAAAACAAGCCAGCCTTCAAAAGAGTTCATTTGGTCGCTAGCAAATGGCATGAAACGCCTGATAAGCCCTTCGCAGAGCGAAACGACCATCGTCTGTCGTGGTCCACGTTCAGATAGCATATCACTCACATAATTGCTTCCCTTGCACAAAATGGCGCATGTTGTCGCTGCCGCTGCTTCGGCTATAAAACTGCAGCAGCAAAGAACTCCCGCTTGCAGAAAAAGATCTTGTAGAGGGGAAAAAAATCAAATAAAAAATGTACACGGCCACAGTGGCCTGTGTTTAATGAAAGCATATATGGGAAACATGCAAACGTCTTTTGCGTGGTTGCAGTTGCAGTAAGATGATGGGTCTGTCGACTATTTTACCATGAATATCTGCTCGATCTCCGTCACTAAAATTAATCGGCGGTCAGCCATACTCTACAGTGCTGGCTTTATCACGTACGTGAATCGGCATCATTGATAACTCGCGCCATTTTGTGCAAAGGAGTGATCATTAATGATTATCATAAATGATGACTCTCAGGCAAGAGAATGCTGAAATGATCACATGGAAATTTTATGCGCTTTATCCAACGAAGCCCTTGATTGTAAGAAAACATTGAGGATGCGGGGTAGGGGAGACAGACAGGAAGATTTGGGGGCAGGCATGGAGGGGGGAAATTCTGAAGCTTAATGTTGTAAAGTCAGTCACACAGACAACAGATTTAGTGTGCACTCTCTCTTTCGCAAACACACACGCGCGCGCGCGCACGCACACACACCCCCCACACATACATACGTATGCGTGCACGTGCTCCGCACCCGCCTGTCCTGACCCCTTCACCTCTTCCCCCATCCAAACACACACATGCACGCTTGCACACACACACACACACACACACACACACACACACACTTTCCATCACATCAGTTACTGTCCATCACTGCTCTGAAATGCTCAGATAAAGACCACAGTTTTGCATGTTCCTATGTAGATATCACAGGCTGGTAATTTGTGGACCTGTCACGTGACCTTGGGCCTTTTTCCTTGTCGGACACAATGACCACTCCATCACGGAAACGGAAACTGAGAGACGGGGTTTCCGATTTAGCCGGAGACAGGTTTCCATGGCGAGGAATAGCGCCACGCTCATTGGTCAAAGGCAGACAGTCATCAGGTCTCTCTGCAATGCCCCCCATATCCTCCCCAGTCCCTGTCCTACTCAGGGCGTGGTGGTGTGTGACGGCCATTTCCGCAAGTCCAGTTTGTAGGTTGGGGGTCTGCTCTTGGGGAGGTAAGGGCCCTTCTCCGCTGGCCTGGCTCTTACCACCTCCCAAGGGTCCATGGAAGCGTTCTCCCTGGTGAAGTACTTCTCACTGAATACCTGCAACTGGTTGAACTTTTTCAAGATTTTCTTGCTGGCGAGACTGGATTCTGTGTCAGTTTGTGTCCCCACCGACGGCCATAGAACCGTTAACAAAACTTTCAGTGGGGGCTGAAGTGACGCGGTTGGGGCGGTGACTTTGGGAGGACCCCAACGTGGCGTTGATACTAGCGACCGAAAAGCTCTCCGGAGGTTTGGGGACGTTGGTATGGTCTTCCTGTCCCTGGTCGTGCAGAGTAGTCTGTGTCCTGGCCCTGTCCGAGGAAGGTCGGGGTCCAAACGCGATCCTCTTGATGCCCGTGTACACGTCAGACGTGGGGCTGTTGCTGGACCGGTCTGGATCGATGCACAAGTTCACCACGGTCGGCTTGATTGGTTTGCCTTCCGGTTCCGGGGTCCCATCCTCTCCTTTGGCGGCACCGTGGATTTTTTGTCGGTGACGAAACTCGTCTTCTGTGATGTGGGTGCCGGCGATAGTGGCGAGGTCCGGGCTTCTAGTCTTGCTGCTTTCGGTGCGCTTCTTGGTGTCGGGGTGGGTGTTGGGGGTGATGGAGGTGGCAGCCACAGCCAGGGCGTCGTTCTGAAGGGGCGCTGACATCCTCAGCTGCCTGCCGTTCTTGGCGGACGGCACCGCGGGGCGGTCGCCGTGGGCGTCACGGAGCTGCGAGCCGAGTCCTGCTTGCTGGCAGTCCCCATAGGCGGCGACACGGCCAGCATCTGCTGCTGCCATCTGCGGTAGGAGTCCAGCTTACTGGCCGCCAGTTCACGGTTGATGGCCTTGAGATGAAGGCTGGAAATCTGCTTCAGGCGATAGCGGTCACGGTCGATCATGCCTTCTTTCAGGTCGCTAGGATCTTGTACCGTGGGAGACCTCAGCTCCCAGTACGCCTCGGGATAGTCGTCGTAAGTTGGTGTGGCCGGCTTCTTCACCTCTACAGGCTGACCCCGCGGGAAGATCTCGGAAGACAGCTCCGCGCCGCCGCGCCTCTGATGGCGAGGACTGTGACCTGAACCCCATCTGCCTTTCTGCTCATGCGTGAGCTCCAAGCTGGAGCGGAAAGACAGGCCGTTTCTACCGTTGGCTTCTCTCCCCGCGACTTCGATCGGTGGGAGAGGCGAATCGCTGATCAGGTGAACCTCCTTCTGCCCAAACTTCACGCCAGCTTTCTCACCCTGCTCACCGACGTTCTTGGTGGTGGAGTTGTCTCTCAGGATGGGCTTGAGTTTCTTGGTGGTGTGGGTGTGGTTGTGTCTGAGGTTGATGGCCTGCAGGTCCTGCAGGCTGGAGGAGCGACGCACCTGGGGGCGGTCAGGGCGGGCATCTGTCTCACTGCGAAGGAGGCCAGGTCGGGGTAGCTGCTGGTCTGTGGGTACTTCCCCAGGGATCGAAACTGCATCTACCGGCACACAGCAACGTCAGAGAATGGCAGGAACGAGTGGAAGCTGAACAGACATTCGATGGACAGGCTGACATTTTAATGTGCATCGTACTCAGTGAGATATTGGTCATGATCTTTGAAATAGGATGGATCGAGATACTGTTTACTGTCTTTATTAACACAGACTCATGCGCACGAGTACAGCGCGCGCGCGCGCACACACACGCACACACACACACACGCACACACACACACACATGCACAAACACACTTAGATATACACATAAGCACGCACGCGTGCGCGCGCGCACACACACACACACACACACACACACACACACACACACACACACACACACACACACACACATTTTGCAAGTGATCGAATGGAATAGAAAAGTATCAGAGACTGAAACTTCACTATGTCACTGGACAAAATGTGCCTTGACCGTTACAGCTGATGATGAATACTTACAGTTACTATGACCAGTTACAAAGGTTATGGTTACTGTGAGCAGTTACAAAAGTTATGGTTACTGTGACCAGTTATAAGGGTTATCGTTACTGTGACCAGTTACAAAAGTTATGGTTACCGTGACCAGTTACAAAAGTTACTGGTATTGTGATCAGTTACAAAAGTTATGGTTACCGTGACCAGTTACAAAAGTTACTGGTATTGTGATCAGTTACAGCAACAAAAAATGTATATACTGGTACTGTGACCAGTTACAAAAGTTATGGTTACTGTGATCAGTTACAAAAGTTACGTCTGTTTCTTTGTCTCGCCTCTCTTCTTCTTCTTCTTCTTCTTCTTCTTCTTCTTCTTCTTCTTTCCTTTCTCAATTCCTTTCTGCATATGTGCTCCCCAGTTGGCTACGTTAGAAACCCCCCCCCCCCCCCCCTCTCTCTCTCCTCTCTCTCTCTGCAGTTGCAATTTTTGAAATTTGATGGAGCCTCAGATAAAATCATTTTCGCTATCTGTTCTGGTGGTATTGGTATAGTGGCTACGGGTTCCCTTACATCAGTGTAACTACTGCCATGGTTCATTATCTCTCTCTCTCTCTCTCTCTCTCTCTCTCTCTCTCTCTCCTCTCTCTCCTCTCTCTCTCTCTCTCTCTCACACTCCCCCCCCCCCCCCTCTCCGCTCCGCCCTCATCCCCCTTCCCTGTCCCTCTCCCACCTTCGCCCCCTCCCCCTTCTGTCCTTTTTTTCTCGCTCACATATCCGCACTCGAAAATAAAAGCATGTCATTCTCTCTCTCTCTCTCTCTCTCTCTCTCAATCCTCTACCTCTAAAGACGTTTCCAGGGGAGGCAACTTAGCGCCTGTGTGGGAGTTGACTCTGACGGAAGCGAGTAGCGCCCTCTGTGGCGGCCTCGGACAACATGGCGTACAGTTCACGAGGATTGGTTACATCAGTGTTAAGGTAAGGTTCCGTGTCTCCGAGCAGACTCACCCGGGGAAGCCGGACTTGAAAATGCCGCGGTACTTAAGCGCCTTCTCCACCATTGTTCTGTGACAGCTCAAGACCAGATGCCGAAGATGTCCACCAGTCACTGCAGGCTGCAATGGCGACCAGTGCCACAGAACTGGAGAGGTTACCCGGTCATGTCCAGGACCATGGTAGAGGTGCTCAGTGTCTTACAACTGGGTAAGAAAAAAAAATGTTACCAAAAAAAATGTATGAATGGCAGACCAGAGGCTGCAGTAGAGCGCAGCAGTAAAGGCAACTTCTGCAACTTATCATCATCATCATCATCATCGTCGTCGTCGTCGTCGTCGTCGTCATCGTCGTCGTCATCTTCATTGCCGTCGTCGTTGTCATCGTCGTCGTCCTCCTCCTCCTCCTCCTCCTCATCATCATCCATAATAACGACGACCGTCTGTCTGTCTGTCTGTCTGTCTGTCTGTCTGTCTGTCTGTCTGTCTGTCTGTCTCTCTCTCTCTCTCTCTCTCTCTCTCTCGCGTGCGCGCGCGCTCTCTCTCTTTCTCGCTCTCGCTCTCGCGCTCTCTCTCTGTGCTGTGAAAAAAAGACGTTTCGTTTCTATAAATTTGACTGCTTTTGTGATCATTTGTCTGTCAACAAATTCTTAGAAATATAACTAGAGTAAATAATGATAATGATAACGACAACAACAATGATAAAATTGATAATAACAATAACGATAATGAAATGACGATGACGACAATAATAATAATAACGATAATAATGATGATGATGATGATGATGATGATGATAGTAATGATAATGATAAAATGATCATAATACTAATGCCTGTAGTAATGCCAATGCTAGGCCTACTACTACTATTACTACCAAAAATAGATAACAACCACATCGAAGAGGACGATAGGTGACAACAATGATCATAATCATCCGACTGATGATCATCCAGACCCAGAGGTGTCAGACAAACGCACACAGAAACAACCAGAAGGATACTCAGGAGAGCGCAGCCCCCCACAAAGACCCATCAGATCCTGGATCTGCCCTCGGATCCGGACCTACAGCAGGGATCCGTGCCACGAGAACATCACATGCTCATCGAGAGAATTGAAAGGCAGGCGCCCTGTCCGAAGACCTGCCAGACAGTAACGCATTCCGACGGGTCTTTCTGCCACTCCGAGGATGCTTCTATTTTGGTGTGGGGGTGGGGTGGGGGTGGCGGGTGGGGAAAGTGGCTGAGCCTGGTTAGAAGAGGTTTTTTTTTTAACCTCTTGCTCTTACATGCAGAATGTATTATGTTTGTGTCGAAGATGAAGCGGATTTTAAACGGAAAGAGGCTGGGTTAGAAACTAGACTCATTGAGCTTCCTTTCAGCTGTTCATTCGTGTCTTCTTTTCATACAATGCGACACAATAGACGATTAAAGTGATGCAATACAATACAAAAGGCGGCGAAGTAATGCAATACAATACAAAAAAAAACAAAAAAAAACTATTACAATAGACAATGATGTACGGCTGTACAATACAATACAGTATAGTACCACACAACAAAACACAATACAATAGACGAAGAAACAATACCTTGCAATGCAATACGATACAATACAGGACTTCACCTTTGACACTTAAGTCTTAAAAGGAATAAAAATGAAAGAAAAGCGAAAAAGAACAAGGCAAATGTTCTATCGTTAGAGGTAGGGGCGTGGGGAAAAACCAAAACAAACAAGACGTCAACTTTTCACTTGGCTTCAGGTGAGGAGTGACTAAATGAGCGAAGTGGTGTATCGAAGAACTTGCTGAGAGAGAGAGAGAGAGAGAGAGACAGACAGACAGACAGACAGACAAGAGAGAGAGAGAGACAGACAGACAAGAGAGAGAGACAGACAGACAGACAGACAGACAAAAGACAGACAGACAGACAGACAGACAGACAAAAGAGAGAGACCGACAGACTGACAGACAAAAGAGAGAGACAGACAGACAGAAACAGAGAGAGACAGAACCAATGAAAGTAAATGAATACCTAAGTTGTTCACGCCACTGAATTTCAGATTCAAGTTGTTTACAGCTCAGTTGACTACTTAGGGCCACATTGTAGAAGCTATAGTAGCTATAGAAGCTATAGTATTAGTTATCACCATGTCACCGACTTATGCGTGTTACATGGACTTTGTTTACGGGTTTGCGTTTGGATTTGATAATGGCTTGGATTACGGACTTTCCTTATGGCTTGTGATTCCGGATTGACCGTTTTTTCATTAAATTCACGGGGTCTGCGCTCGTGTTGGAAAAGAAAATCACTGTTTAAACACTTGAAAGAGAAAAAGTACGATATAATTTGTTTGCAAGAAACACATATCACTGATGATGTTTATGAGCAATGGAAAAAAGAATGGGGCAAAGGTGAATTATTATATAATAGTTATACATCACATAGTTGTGGTCAAGTTGTTTTATTTCGATGCAGTGTGGTTGATAATTACAAGATAGTGTTCAATTCAAGACGAATTTTGGCCATTGAAATAGAAATTCAGCATAAAAAAGTGGTCATTGTGAATGTGTATGCTCCAAATAATGACTATGAAAAGAATACTTTCTTTGATGAACTGGGAGATGTTATCTCTAATGTTCAGTCAGAGCACTTGTTGATTGGGGGGATTTCAACTGCGTATTAGATAATGATTCGGATATCATCTCTGGAGAAAAACATGCAGAGGGACAGTAAAAAAATTTAATGATTTAATAAAAAGCCATGACCTGTATGATACCTGGAGACTGTTTCATCCGGATGTAAAGGAATTTACATGGCATAAAACGTCTCCTTTTATTGCACGCCGATTGGATTATTTCATATCCAATGATGATTTGTTTGATAAAACAATAGACTGCCATATTCATTCTGTCCCTTTCACAGATCACAGAGGTTGCTCCATCAAATTGAAATTCTCAGCTTTGAGAGGGGACCTGGGCTGTGGAAGTTCAATAATTCATTATTGAATGACTTAAACTTTGTCACACAGATAAATAGTTTGATTGATGATCATATATCACATATGGACGAAAACATCGATTTTCAAATGGAATGGGAAATCCTAAAACTGAAGATTAAGAGTTTTACAATAATTTATGCTAAAGGTAAGAGCATCGACAGAAGAAATAAGTTAGTAGAAATTCAAGGTAAATTAAACGATATAGATATTAATATTGCAAAAAACCCTGATGATATTCATTATCAAAATCAGCGACAGCACTTAATGCAAGAATTAGAATTATTGGAAACTTATAAAGCACGTGCAGCACAGGTAAGATCTAGAATAAAATGGATTGAAGAGGGGGAAAAAAACACAAAATATTTTTTAAACTTGGAAAAATCAAGAGCAAATTCAAAGATGATACAAGAACTTTGTGATGAAAATGGTAGATTAGTTACACAACAGTCAGAAATAATGAAAATGCAGCGAGACTATTATTCGAAGTTGTACAAGAAAAAGGTAACAGCAGGAAACATGGAACAAATGGTAGATAACTTTATATCTGATACTTCAGTGCCACAGCTTTCTGACTCTCAGAAGGATAGTTGTGAAGGCAACTTGACAGAGAATGAACTGCTAACAGCTCTTAAAGCCCTCAAAAATGGTTCTTCGCCGGAAGTGATGGGCTTACAACAGAGTTTTTAAAAGTATTTGGGGTCATATAAAAATTTTGTTAACATCATCACTTAACTCTGCATTTGAGAAGGGACAACTTTCTCCTTCTCAGAGAAAAGCAGTCATCACATTAATTCACAAAGGCAAAGATCTACCTAGAAATGTTTTAAAAAACTGGAGACCAATTTCGTTAACGAATAGCGATTATAAGCTTCTGTCTAAATGTTTGGCAAATCGTTTATGTCAAGTAATTAGAGATTTAGTAAGCGAAGATCAGGTTGGGTATATCAAGGACGTCGAGCAGCTACGCTATTGAGACTAATTGATGATGTTATTGATCATTTAAATGTAGAAAATATTCCTGGTTTGCTTTTTAAGCATTGATTATACACAAGCTTTTGATAGTATATCTAAAGACTTTATGTTAACAACTCTCAAAAAGTATGGGTTTGGGGAAGAATTCATTAGATGGTTTCAAGTGTTAATCGCTGATACTCGTAGTTGTGTTTTGTATAGTGGCTGGACATCAGAGTATTTGCGGTTGAGACAGGAATCCGACAAGGATGTCCTTTTTCTCCCTTAGTTTTTGTGTTGGCTATAGAACTACTAGCAAAAAGATGAAAAAACTGTAGGAACATTAGAGGAATTGATCTAGGGGGTTCAAGAGATACCTAGTTAATGTAATCAAAATTGCGCTCTATGCAGATGATGTTACCTTATTTTTGACAGATCAGCATGACATGGTGCAAGCATTAGATATACTCAATGATTTTTCTTTGTTTTCTGTTTGGTTATAAATAAAAATAAATCGGCGGCTATGTGGCTAGGTAGTAAAAAACATAGTACAGACAGCTTTTATGGCTTTACGTGGAAAAATAAAGTAAAGATTCTGGTATTTATTATGAGAATGATAAACCGGCATCTCTAGTTGAGGACAATTGGTTGCAAAGAATAGAAATTATTCAGAGAATTATTCACTCCTGGGAAAAAAGAGATCTTAGTGTAATGGTAAAATACATATCATTAAAACATTTCTTATTTCACAAATGGTCTATGTTATGCAAACATTTGTTATTCCTGATAAGGTCTTATCAGATATAAATCGCATGCTTTTTAGATTTCTCTGGCGTAAAAAGCATTGTAATCGAAAGGCATTTGAAAAAGTTAAAAGAAACGTAATGTGCAGTGAGTATGAAAAAGGAGGATTAAAAATGATAGATCTAAGACAGATGCAATCTGCTTTTCTCCTGTTATGGGTTGTAAGAATCTGTAAAGCCACGAACAATGAAAGATGGACTTTAATTCCGAGAAAAGTATTTCTACCCTTTGGTGAGAATGTCACGTGTTTTATGCAAATACTAAAAGCGCACTTTTCAAAGGTTTAGACAAGATACATTCACATTTTTGGAAAATTACTCTGAAAACATGGCTAGACTTAATAAACATGAAGGTATCTCACCCTTTCCTTCTTTACTGTGGAATAACCAACACATAAAATATCGAGGAAATGTCCTTTTCTTCCCTGACTGGATAAAGGGCAAAATACTGAATGTTAGTGACATGTATGGTCCAAATGGGATGTTTTCATACCAGGACGTGGTCAACAAGATAGGAGCCTCCCCTGCAAGGATCTAGAGTATAACGTAGTGTCAGCGGCCACACAGACTTTTATTACTAGGGTTAGTGAACAAGATAGATATGATATAGATTTTTCAGAACCACCTTTTTTGTAACAAAAAACATATATCTTGCAAGGATTTCCGTGTAACTTTGTGTTCCCTCAGTTACACAGAGCCATGTGCAGCCCGTTTTTGGTCAAATAAATATGGACTGGAGTTAAATGAAAATATATGGAAGATACCCCGCTTGTGCACAAAAGAAACTAGACTGAGAGTTTTACAATGGAAATTCTACAAAATATATACCCGACTAATATAATGCTATGCAAAATGAAAGTCAGGGATAATCGAAATTGTTCATATTGTAATGATGAAATTGATTACATTGAACATTTCTTTTTTCATTGTCATAAGTTAGTTCGTTTTGGAAATTTGTCAGTCAATACATATTAGCTGTATATAACATAAAAATCGTGTTTGCTGAAGAAACTGTGCTTTTTGGAATTCTTAGACAAGAAATATTGATAGACATACGCTACTGAAATAAACCATATTGTGATTATTGCAAAGATGTGTATAAGCATTTACAAAAAAACGGAATCTAGGCTGCCAATTTCAGTCATATTCGAAAATCAATTGCAACTGAGGAAAATATAAAGAGATCTCATTCATGCAGTCAATCTTACACACGCACACATACACACACACACGCACGCGCGCACACACACACACACACACACACACACACACACACACACACACGCAAACACACACACATGTGTGTGTGTGTATGTTTGTTTGTTTGTTGTTGTTGTTGTTGTTTTTTGGGGGTGGGGGGTGGGGGTGAGGGGGGGGGTGGAAGTGGGGGCGGAAGGAGGTGGAGGGTGGGTGTGGAGGGTGAATGGATGTTGGGGTGGGTGGGTTGTGGTGGTAGTGGTGGTGTGACGTGAAGAGCTCTCATGCGCTTGGGTAGGGGAGGGAGAGAGAGTCGAGCAATTGGGACCAATGATATCCTTGCAGGCGTATACGGAATTGGTTGCTTGCGCTTAATCTTGCTTTAGTATAGTGTTTTTAACAGGTAGTTTCCATTATTAACATATTTGAGAGAGAGAGAGAGAGAGGGGGGGGGGGGGGGGGGGGGGGGGGGGAGGGGAGGGAGTGTGTGTGGGGTGTATGTAATGGAATAACTGAATATGATTAAGTCCTCTGTCTCATCTACGTTGTTTCCTTTGTATAAGCAACACATTATCCGAGTGAGTGTGCTAGTACACCATACATTAGAACATTATCAAACCCAGACACTGTCTGTCTGTCTGTCTGTCGTCTCTGTCTGTCTGTCTCTCTCTCTCTCTCTCTCTCTCCCTCTCTCTCTCTCTTCTCTCCTCTCTCTCTCTCTCTCTCTCTCCCCTCTCTCTCCCTCTCCTCTCTCCTTTGGGAAAATCGGAAAAAAGAAGAAAAAAAGGAAAAAAAAGAAAAGAAAAAAATAATAATTAAGTATTAAGTCCTTGTTTCATTTAATTGTTCTCTTTGTATATGGAGCACATGATCAGTGTGAGAGTGCCAGTACACACACATTAGACTTAACAACCCAGACTTTTTGTATCAAACACCAAAACACTAAGATCAGCAAGACTATGTCCATTGTAACAGAACATATAGACTATGCATGGTGTGAAAGGGACTGCTTGGAGAGGAAAAAAAGAGGAAAAAAAAAGAAAGAAAACTAGTAGTGGAAATTACTTTTGGTTTTTTTTTTGCTTTTTGTTTTTTTTTGGCAGATGAAGAGGACAGTGTGAAGCACCAAAAAATGAAGAGGTGGATTTCGGCCTTAGGGAAAAAAAAAAAAAAAAAAAAAAAAAAAAAAAAAATCACCGCCTTAGGTGCTCCATTGATCCGATAACTGATGCCAATAAAAAAAAAAAAAAAAAAAAAAGTTATCACCATGTCAAAATCGATTCTATATTTGTAATAGAGAAGGAGGAAATGGAAAGGGGGAGGGGGGGGGGGGGAGGGCAAACCTGTTTATTCCAAACATGCCGAAAATGGCTGAAAACTGGACGAACTGATCTTGATCCGAAAACACACACACGCACGCAACGCACGCACGCACGCACGCACTGCAGCACGCACACACGCACGTACGCACGCATGAGCGCACGCACGCACGCACACACACACACACACACGCACGCACGCACGCACGCACGCACACGCACACACACACACACACACACACACACACACACACACACACACACACACACTCACTCACTCACTCGCTCACTCCCACCATCAATACTTAGTAGTACACAACGACAAAAAACTTAAACGGATCATAATAAACTACTTTCCTGTGGAAATCGCCAGAGAAAAACAGAGAAAAGAAATGGCACTACACTCTACGCTAAATCATGCCGTGTGTAGACAGGTCAATTAATCCGATTTTGCTTTCGAGGGCATGAGTGATTTAATTCCTCCTACCTTCTGTTTGACGTAGACCTGGTACATTTCACAATATGGACCCGTGTAATCTGTCCCCAATCCCCATCTTTGGCTCGTATTGTACTCACACTGACCCGGTGAACTCACTCCAATGTCCGGCAAGAGCACTGGAATGACCAAACAAGCAACAATGCTTTTTTTTTTTTCTTTTTTTTTCTTTCTTTGTTTGTTTCTTTCTTCTTTGTTTGTTTCTTTCTTCTTTGTTTGTTTCTTTCTTCTTTTCACTCTTTCCTGTTTCTTCTTGTTGTTGTTATTTTGCTTCGACCTAAAAAAAAATCTTCTCTTGTCGGTCGGTTCCTGTGAACTGCAAGGAGAACACAGTGTGTGTGTGTGTGTGTGTGTGTGTGTGTGTGTGTGTGTGTGTGTGTGTGTGTGTGTGAGTGTGTGTGTGTGTGTGTGAGTGTGTGTGTGTGTGTGTGTGTGTGTGTGTGTGTGTGTGAGTGTGTGTGTGTGTGTGTGTGTGTGTGTGTGTGTGTGTGAGTGTGCGTGTGCGTGCGCGTGCGCGTGCGCGTGCGAGTGCGAGTGCGTGTGCGTGAGTGTGTGTGTGTGCGTGTGAGTGTGTGTGCGTGTGCGTGTGTGCATGTGTGTGCGTGCGCGCGCGAGTATGTGTGGGTGGGTGTTTGCGTGTGTGCGTGTGTGTGTGTGTGTGTGTGTGTGTATGTGTGTGTGTGTGTGTGTGTGTGTGTGTGTGTGTGTGTGTGTGTGTGTGTGTGTGTGTGTGTGTGTACTTGTGTGTGCATGCATGTGCGCGTGCATGTTTGTATGTGTACATACGTTCGTGCGAGCGTGTATACATGTGTGTGTGTGTGTGTGTGTGTGTGTGTACGTGCGTGCGTGCGTGCGTGCGTGCATGCGTGCGTGCGTGTGTGTGTGTGTGTGTGTGTTTTGTGTGTGTAATTCTCATTAATAATGAGATTATGATGAAGACCATGCCGCGGAGTTCCATTCAAGCCGGACGACATCGTAGAGCTGCACTCTACGCTCACTTTCATAACATCCCGGCCTCAACCAGACCCGATGGATACAAACACCTGCAGTGTTGATAAGAAAATCGATGACGTGGATGAAACTCGACTGTATGGTTCCAGGCTTCCTCTCTGAGCCCATAGCACACTCGTTTCTGCGAATGGAGCCAGTCGGGGCCGAAAACCCACACAAATAAATAGCTTTGATGGGAACTGAACCCACGACCTCCTTGTCCTGAATCTGTGACACTACACACTGTGCCACGGCAGACAGCGTACTGCAAGTTACTGAAGATCGCAACATATTTCACTCCACTTAGATCCGTTAAAAGACGAAGATGGTCAGCTGTAGAATGCCTTGTAATGAGCCACTCTGTATTCAACTCCTTATTGAGTTTTGAGGTTCGCATGATGTGAGATGTAAGCATTTTACAATAAACTGCTTAAAGAACCTGAGACGGACATGAAAAACAAAGTCAGCTGAAAGATTTTTTTCCTCATCTTTCTGCAATCTTCCAGACAACCAAAGCAAATCGATTTCAGCCAGTATCGTTTCCCTGCACACGGAAATAATGACGGCCTCTGAGAGCTAGGGGAAGCGGTCTGAATTATTTTATTTTATCTTTTTCTTTTTTTTTTCCACTTAGGCGTCAGCCGTATGTTTGCAGCGATCATAATGCACAGCGATTTCAGATACGCCAGGTATGATCCCCCTACGTGTCTGTCTACATTCAACATTATGAACAGTTTATCACCAGCTAGATATAAATTCTCTCTCTCTCTCTCTCTCTCTCCTCTCCTCTCTCTCTCTCTCTCTCTCTCTCTCTCTCCTCTCTCTCTCTCTCTCTCTCTCTCTCTCCTCTCCTCTCTCTCTCTCTCTCTCTGTCTGTCTGTCTCTCTCTCTCTCTCTCTCTGTCTGTGTCTCTGTCTGTGGGAGTGGAAGAGAGAGAGAGAGAGAGAGAGAGAGAGAGAGAGAGAGAGAGAGAGAGAGAGAAAGAGAGAGAGAGATTTCTGAGAAAAAAAACGTGAGAGAGAGACCTAGCCAATGTATGTTTCACGATAGATTGATTAAACCGCGCTCACCTCAAAACCAAACGTACAATTCACAATAAATATCAGGTAAAACAATTTGTTCTCAATAAATATCAGACCCCCGCTTGTTTTGTCGCGTTCCTGTAAATCAATGGATGTTCTGCATGCTTTTTTTTTTCTTTCTTTTTTTCTTCTTCTTTTTTTTTAAACGAAATTGCATGTGTCCATTTTCATAAGAAGTAGCGAACAACAAATAACATGAACAGCATTGACAGTAGTCCCTTCTCACATAGTGTCATGCATGTTTATGATTAAGTGTGCAAAGAATTTTTTAAGCGCAAGTTACAGACAGTTGTTCACACTAAAACTTCGTTGCATGGACACCACATTTAGCTACATAAAAAAAGTGAGTGACATTTCATCCATTTTTTTTAATTTATCATTTGCTATATGATATATACCAGGACGTTTGGCTTCGCTGACAAGACGCTGACATGATACAGCAAAGCTCAACTATGCTGAAATAAAGAGAGAGAGAGAGAG
>CM031607.1:35756006-35778506 GCA_018398815.1 Conus ventricosus | reverse complement strand
TCCCGGGGAAACAGTGGTGCAAGAGGGGGAAGAAGAAGAGAGGCCTTGATTCAAGACTGTAGGTTCTGCGCAGGCACCCATGCACAAAGGAGATGCCCAGCGTACAACAGGCAATGCCGAAAATGCGGGGAAATGAATCACTTCGCCAGGGCCAGCATGTGCAGGGGCAAGGCCTCGGTGAACTCAGTACAAAGACAGGAATCAGATGACGAAGAAGAGATCGAAGAAGCTTACGTGATGGCGGTGGATAGGAAAAAACCCACAGGAGCATGGACGGTGGACATGCGTCTCCACAACCGGCAGGCCACATTCAAGATCGACACAGGGGCGGATGTCTCTGTCATTCCCCTCTCACTTTTACAAAACCATACAGCCAAAGCCAAAACTGACCCCAACAAGAACGATCCTGAGAAGCCCAGGAGGAGTATTAGACTGCAGAGGGACTGTAAGGGTGGACATGAGCATCAGGGGAAAAAGGTACAACATGAAACTGTACGTAGTGAATGCGGACACAGAGTGTTTGTTGGGAAGAGAAACAGCCGCAAAACTAGAACTCGTCAAGTGGATACAGGTAGTGGATAAGCAGGAAGAGTTGTTCTCGGGACTCAATAAGGACTCAGTGAAGTGCGATCCAATCAAAATCAAACTCAGGGAGGATGCACAGCCATACTCAGTCAATGCAGCAAGGCGGGTCCCGATCCCGTTAGCCAAGAAGGTCAAAGAAGAACTGGAAAGAATGAAGACTAGTGGCATCATTGAGGAGGTGACGAAACCAACAGACTGGTGTGCGCCATGGTGCCAGTCTTGAAGCCTTCAGGAGCAGTGAGGATTTGCACAGACTTCAGAAAACTGAACCAGCCCCTCAAGAGAGAAAGATACATGATCCCTACGATTGAAGATGTTCTCCATAAGCTGAAAGGTGCCAAGTTCTTCAGCAAGCTGGATGCTACCCAGGGATTCTACCAGATTCCACTAGACCCCGCCACAGCAGAGCTGACCACCTTCATGACACCATGTGGCCGTTTCTACTACAAGCGGCTACCATTCGGCATCAGCAGTGCCCCAGAGATCTTCCAGAGAGTCATAGAAGGGATCCTGGGAGACGAGATCAACGCCGTTTGCTACATAGACGACATCTTGGTGTTTGGGAAGACAGAGGAAGAACACGACCTCCAGCTGGATAGAGTCATGAAGAAACTCACAGCAGCAAACTTGAAGTTGAACAGAGACAAATGCGAGTTCAAGAAGAAAGAGGTCCAGTTTCTAGGACACAAGGTCAGCCAGGAAGGGGCAGCACCAGATCCGTCAAAGGTGAGGGCGATCCTGGAAATGCCAGACCCAACGAAACACAACAGAGTTGAGACGCATCATGGGAATGGTGAACTACTTGGGGCGATACCTGCCAGATTTGTCCACAGTCCTGAAACCGATCAGCGAGCTGCTTGAGAAGGACCGAGAGTGGGTTTGGGGACCCACACAGACAAAAGCAGCGACCAAGGTCCGTGAGATGTTGACAGAAGCTCCAACTTTGGCGTTCTTTGACCCACAGAAAGCGACGACTGTCAGTGCAGACGCTAGCAGCTACGGACTAGGAGCAGTACTCCTACAGGAGGACGCAGAGGGACTGAGACCCATCGCCTTTGCATCCAGGACACTTACTGATGCAGAGAGGAGGTACGCACAAATAGAAAAGGAGTGTCTGGTGACGACCTGGGCGTGCGAGAAATTCGAAAGGTACCTGGTAGGACTGTCAGAGTTCCAGGTTCTCACAGATCACAAGCCGCTGGTGCCCTTGATGAACTCCAAAGAACTGTCAGAGACACCGCTCAGATGTCAGAGACTGCTGCTGAGGCTATCGAGGTTCAATCTAAAGGCAGTACATGTTTTGGGAAAGAACATGCACGTAGCCGACGCACTGTCGAGAAGCCCAATCAACGCAGAAGAAGAAGACTCCACACAGGCAGAAGTACAGGCGTATGTGAACGAAGTCAGGGCATCATGGCTGATGAGGGACGCAAGGCTGACAAAAATCAGAGAAAAAACACTGAAAGACGTGAACTTGAAAGCAGCTATGCAGTACACCACTTGCGGGTGGCCGGAGTACAAGGCAGACGTACAGCTTGCGGCGAGAGACCTATTCGTCATTCGAAATGAACTCAGTGTGTGTGATGGGCTTCTGATCAGGGAGACAGAATAGTGATTCCCCACTCCATGAGAGGTGAGATACTAGGGAGGATCCACGACGGACACTTGGGGATCGTGAAGTGCAGAGAAAGGGCCAAGCAGTGCGTATGGTGGCCAAAGATAGCAGAAGACATTCGTCAGATAGTGTCCAAATGCAGGAGGTGCCTAGAGAAACAGCCTTCTCAGAGGGCCGAACCGCTGATACCATCTGATCCTCCAGAGAGGCCATACCAGCGAGTGAGCGCAGACATCTGCGAAGTGGAGAAGACACATTACCTCGTCGTTGTAGATTCTTACTCCAGATACCCGGACATCGCCTACCTGTCAAATCTAACAACAAAAGAGGTCGTTGATAAGATGAAAGCCTGCTTTGCGCAGCACGGGGTGCCAGAAACAGTAGTGACAGACAATGGAACACAATTCTCGTCAGGAGAATTCAGAGAGTTTGCAAGAGGTTGGAACTTCTGCCACGCGACGTCAAGCCCTCACTACCCGCAAGCTAATGGACAAGCAGAGAGTGCAGTGAAAATTGCAAAAGGAGTCCTAAAACAGCCAGACCCTTTCCTCGCCCTCCTGATGTATAGGTCTACACCCATACCAGCCCTGGGAGCCAGCCCCGCAGAGCTGGCTTGTGGGAGGAAGTTCCGCACCACCCTCCCAGTCATTCCCCATCCCATTGACCCTGCTTCAGTGCGTGCCCGGGACATTCTGGCCAAGCAGCGTCAGAAGCACGCGTTCGACGCTCATCATGGGGCCCAGCCTCTCAGGGAGCTTCACCCAGGCGAACGGGTCGTTGTCAAACTGGACGACGAAAAGGGTTGGAAGCTGCCCAGAGAGGTGGTGCATCAGCATGCACCGCGTTCCTACGTCATCCAGACGCCACGAGGAAGGTTGCGACGCAACCGCCGACACCTCCGTCCAGACAGCACGACAGACAAGCAGAGGATGGAGCCACGGGTCCAGCAGGCACCAAGACCACCGACAGACCAGCCCACAGAAGAGGGGCTGGAACCAGGATCCAAGCAGACCATCAACAGGCAGCCATACCCCTCATCTCCGACGACGCAGCAGGGGTCGGGCCAGGGGACCCCAGGACCTCCTGCAACGGCAGTACCCACAACACCTTCACAAAGGGAAGAGGGTTCCACACCGCATCAGCAGCCGTCACCCTGTAGAGTAACCAGATCCGGTCGACAGATTCATCGACCGACAAGATTCCGGCAGAATTGAAGAAGTAGTGGGGTGATAGTTAATTGTAAGTGCCTTGGGCACACTGATTTTCTTGATCCTTAGAAGTTAGGTTCGGGACTTCATTGTTGGTGAGTACTACCATGTACGGTCTTGTCAAGTGAAAAACGTCTTCAATGGTGTATGCATATTGTTTTGTCACGTGTGAGAGGTGATAAAGAACATGTCCAGAGAACAGGTTCAGATTGATCCCATGAACTATGAAGTATAGACTGACCAGAGACAATGGAGGAGCCTGATGATGCTTGAGACTAAGAATGATGACTGAAGTCTAGGATAAGAAATCCACTAGGACACTTATTGGACAATTCGAACAGTCAGACAGGGCAAAAAGAAGAGAAAAAAAAAAGCAAAACCATGCAGTATAAAGGTGCATGACACTCCCTACAAACCGATTTATTTATTTTTTTTGCAATTGTTTTCATCACTTTAAACGTTTACCCTAAGATTAGTCTTATAAGATTTACATAATGGGGTTTTGCTTGTTCTTGTTTGTTTACTTTTCCATTTTTTGGTTTGAAGCAAAGTCTTGAAAAAAAAAGAGGGGGGAAAAGGGGGAAGATGTGTTATGAACGTCGTACCTTCGTTTTGATGTACGGGGAACTTCCGGTTCGATTAAACCCCGGACGGGCGAGCAGTTTTGGCCGCCGGAACCGAAATGGAGTAACGGACTGTTCAGTGTGATGTGACTCTGAAAGTATTGTTTGTCCCGTGAGTGGTTGGTCACCTGACGAAACTCTCTCTCTCTCTCCTCTCTCTCTCTCTCTCTCTCTCTCTCTCTCTCTCTCTCTCTCTCTCTCTCCGTGGTGTGTGTGTGTGTGTGTGTGTGTCTGTGTGTGCGTGCGTGATGATTTCGGCTGACAACGCGGATCTGCTATTCGACCTGAAAAACAACAACGGCACCATACTACTGACTACGCAGCCGTAGTTTACCACAACAAACTCCTTCAAGCAAGCAAGCTTTTGTCTGAAATGATTTATATGTAGATTGCATTAATGCATTGTTTTGTGATGTAAAACACTATTCATATCTTTCAACCCTGTGGGCCAGTCGGCCATTCCTGCCGAGTGCTTTCAGCAGCGGATATGATAAAATGCCGTGCAAGCTCAATGGAGAAACACAGCACACCTTCTCTCCTATTCCATGTCAGTGGGTGGTCGCTCGGAAGTGCTATTGAAGGTAGTTCCTGTCTGCACGTATGATTATGTGTTATGTCCATCAGGGCTGTCATTGTGAAGTACGGTGTTGATTGCAAAAAGCAATTTTGCATTCCGATTTCTTTTTGTTCCACTAAGGGGGAGGAGTGGAGGGAGAGTGGGTAAGAGGGAAAGGATGCGCGAGTGGGCAGGGGGGGGGGGGACACAGACACACACACGGACACACAGATACACAGTCACACACACACACACACACACACACACACACACACACACACACACACACACACACACACACAACCGTTGCTGACTAATCTAATGCATTGAAAATTGCATCCCTCGCTGCTTCTCGTTTCTTTAGGTTCGTCGATAATCTGTTCCATCCTAAAAAAAAGAAATCCAATAACTTCTAAATGATTACAGCCCCGTTACTCTGACCAAAGATAGTCTTTGCTCTGACTTCAATTTCATGAAATCTTTTGGCAAACTTGTTCTGCGTCACCTATTAACGTTTACAAATCAGCTCCTCTTCCCCCCCTCTTGTTTGCTAACAAACTCCCTCGAGACATCGATAATGCTGTTTTGACCCTTCTTCATAAAGCCTTACTCCACTTTAAGAAGCAAATCTGTTTTCTTCGTATTCTTTTCACCGATATCTCCTCTGCTTTCAACACAATGCCACTTAACCTCCTGGCTAAGGAACTGCTTGATTTAGATATTGATCCAAAGTTTACTCTGTGGGTTGCCAATTTTCTACTTAACAGAACACAGACTGTCTCATTTCTAGCCTACAATTTCCTCTCAAAACTCTACTCCCACTGGTGCAATTCAGGGTGCAATGCTAGTGCCTGTTTTCTTTATCTTATATGCAAATGACCGTAGAGACACGGACAAATCTCCCAACATCAAATATTCAGATGATCTGTATTGAAGATTTCTCAAACTCTGATTCTATTTACTTTGAGGAAATAAAGAAGTTATGTTTATAGTGCGGAAAAATTATCTCTGTTTTAATGGTTTATTTCCGTAAAGACCTTCCACCAGTTCTGAACGTTATTGATGATCAAGCTGTTGAGAAGGCGGACGAATACAAATATCCAGGTACGGTTTTGGACAAAAAAGGTTTTTGATAGGATTGTTGAAATCACACGCGAATAATGTCGATCAATATTTTTTTCTTGAGAATCTGCGAAATGTTAGTGTCAATACATTTTACAAACTTTTTACCACTTTTGCAACGAATCCTTGCTCTCTGTTTCATGTATATGCTGGTTTGGAAGTGTAGGTATTATAAGTAAGAGAATTTTGAATGATATGGTGAATGTTTACAGTAAAGTTGTGAGTTCAAGGTAAGCTGGTAGGCAAGAGCCTGAAAAACGACTTGTGCGAAAGGCAAGACCAACTGCAGGTGATGGCAGCCACGTTTTAGCGAAATACTTCGAATTTTCACCACCAGGACGCAGTTTTAGGGCAACGAGGATAAAATCGAGGACACGGAAAACTTATCCCGGCATCAATTAATATTCTTAAATATTTTCTTCTTATAACTCAGTGCATGTTTGAGTGAGTGAGCGATAGTTAGTCAGTAAGCACCCGTGTGTGTGTGTGTGTGTGTGTGTGTGTGTGTGTGTGTGTGTGTGTGTGTGTGCTTGCGTGCGAGTGCATGCGTGCGTGCGCGCGCGCGTGTGTGTGCGTTTGAGGGGGGAGATGGGTGGTAATAATGCATACATAATACTATTTTATTGGATTTTTCTTAAATAAAAACTGTCTCTATTCTTAATGGTAGTAGTCTTAGAAGCTGCAATTTTAGAGATACTTAGTTCCTACGATGTGTGTCTAACTACAAAACCTTTTGTGATTTTATTATTGACATCTGATAAACATGTTTATTGCTGGTTTAATACATATTTGATTTCTATTCGTTCGTATTTGTGTAATAACGGTGGCACCTGAGCTGATTTCTCTTCTGTTTTTTTTTTTTTTTTTTTTTTTTTTTTTTAGAGAGAGAACAGAGTTTTTCTTATCTTATCTTAGGAAAGGAGAGGGTGGCAAGTTTACAATCAATCCTCTGAGAGATTGGCAGCCAATGCACAGGATACAGAGGTGGATTTACATGCTAGAATTTGGAGGATCTGACTTCGGGGAATTCTGCCAACTTTCAGACGTTTGGGGGGTTCATCTGTTTAGGTGCATATTCCGAAATGTTCTCAGAGCAATTCCCATACCTGGCTCTATAAGCTTCCGTGTGTTGGGGCACACGGTATAAAACAGGTCTTCATGCATACACGACTTTAGGTCGACAAATGATGTGATTAAATATAGATGGTGAAATAGCGGTAGTGTCGACTTCGGAGTTGGGTACATTGGTGGAGATGTCTGACCTTTTCTTCTTTTCTTTTGGTTTTTCTTTTTTTCATTGTTGTTGTTGTTGTTGTTGTTAAAGGTCTATTACGATCCTGACTCCCTTGTTGGCAAATTTGAAATAAGAATTGTTATTATTCCGCCGGACGAAAAGGACACACAAATGACAAGACAAAACACGACGCGTTTCGACCTCTCTGGTCGTCTTCTTCAGGCAAGATATACAACATTCAGGACAATGAAAACGAAGAACGAGCGGTCACGTGTTCTTCTCCAGCTGAGTCAAAATGGACGTTGAATGAAAACCTGAATGTTGTTTACCTTACTTGAAGAAGACCAAAGAGGTCATAACGCGTCGTGCTTTGTCCTGTCATTTGTTGGTCCCTTTTGTGATTTTCGCACGCGGTCACCTCACTTTGAAATTAGCTGCCCTGTAGGCAGCTACAGTTGTTCGCCTGCTGTTCATCTTAAATAATAATAATGAATACTTATATAGCGCCTATTCTCGGCTAGAGGCCAAGCTCTAAGCGCTTTACAATCAACACTTGTTTACACAACGGGCTGCCTACCTGGGTAGTGCCGACTGAAGAGCTGCCAGCTGGCGCTTCATTCAGTCGTTTCCCGTGTCATCCAGTCAGTATCGTTCAATATCGATCACTCATTTTCCTTACTTACTTCTTTCATTCTTTCCATTTCTCACGCAGGCTGCATGCTATGTGTAACGTGTCATCCATACCAACGGCCAAACTGGCCTACTCTTCCGAAAGTTGGTGATGGGATTTTACGTGTGTGCAAGATTTTTATGCGTGCGTTCACACACGGAACCTCGGTTTATAGTCTCATTCGAAGGACTGTATGGGAAATGGAGTCAGAACCAATGTTAACTCCGAGGGAAAAATCCCCCTGTACTGAAACGCCCCGGCGGAGGTTCGAACCCGCAACCCCAGGATCACCAAGATTACGAGTCAGGCGCTCTACCAACTGAGCTATTACGGCTCCTGCTGTACATTTGCCCACAACTTCGCTTTGCCACTTTCCCCTTGTCCCAGTCCTCAGCCCCAGTTCTGTGTGCTTGGTTTACGGCTCACCTTTCCACGCTTTGTTTCCCGCCTGCCAGCCTAAGTGCTTTTAGCGCCGGTAGATCCCGTTAATCGCCCCACACCCAACACAACAAAGCTGTTTCACCCACCTACCAAAGTGTAAGCGCGCGCGCGTGTGTGTGTATGTGTGTGTGTGTGAGAGAGAGAGAGAGAGAGAGAGAGAGGAGAGAGAGAGAGAGAGAGAGAGAGAGAGAGAGAGAGGGAGGGAGAGAGAGAGAGAGAGAGAGAGTGTGTGTGTGTGTGTGTGCATGAATGTGTGTGTGTGTGTGTGTGTGTGTGTGTGTGTGTGTGTGTGTGTGTGTGTGTGTGTGTGCGCGCACGCTCGCACGCGCGCGCACGCGCACGCTCGCACGCGCGCGCACGCGCACGCAGTTCGTGTTTCTTCACGTTTGTTCCATTTCCTCATGAATCCGAGAACAGCCCAGCTCTCAGTGCTGTGAAGAATCGTCATAAATCACACCACATTGTCGACGTTTGCGGTGCGCCTTTGGTTCCAGCTTTTGGAACCAGACCTTTCTGCGCATAGCGCCAGTGAACTATGTACGGGGCCTACTTTCTATCTGAAAACGACACCACTTCGAACTGGACCAGCCCCGCGAAAGAAAAAAAAAAAAAAAAAAAGGCGATGTCTAAAATGACGGGCGACACGAAAGGGAGAGAAAATAAGACAGGGAGAGGGAAGAGACGTAGGGTTGGGACCAGGGGGAGGGAGGAGGTGTTGAGAGGGGAAGTAGAAAAGAGAGGTGAAGGAGAGTTGGGGGTGGGAGAGATAAGGGAAGGCTAAACATGAAACATAGAGGAAAGGTGACCTGCTTGGGAAATTTCTTTGAATTTATTCATCATATATATATATATATATATATATATATATATATATATATATATATATATATATATATATATATATATATATATATATATTCTTTTAAAAGATTTAAGATGTATTAATTTAAAGATACACTGAAGAAGTTAGAGTTTAAGTGCTTAGATGAAGAACGGTTAAAGACGGTAGCATTGTCTGCTGATGGCTTTATAGATGAAGAAGAAACTGCAGGATTAAGTGCATACAAAACGGGTTCGCGGAATAAACCGGACGTAACATACGGTCACTACTGAATGTCTGGGAAAAGATCTCACCTTGGAAAGAAAGTTATGATTTCCCCCCTCAACATAACCCTGTCTGTCCACCTGGCAGCGGGAAGGTACGGGATTCAGTTCAGGAAGGGTTGAGGCGGTGGAAGGAGAGGGATGAACCCCGCCTTTCACAGCACCGTGCTTCAGACACTGTGAACCTCTAGCAGTTCACTACCACTACAGCTGTGAACCTTTAACCCTTTACACACACACACACACACACACACACACACACACACACACACACACACACACACACACACACAAATAGATCGATCGATCGGTCGATAGATAGATAGACAGATTACATAGATGGACAGATAGATAGATAGATATTACTTCTATCGAAGAGTTGTCAGTTGTTTATATTGTGCGCATGCGCGCATTCCCATGACTAAATTATATTTTTTACGGTTTGCATGTGTGTGAGTGTGAATTAAAATCAGAATCAAAATTACGTTTCTTTGCTACTAAAATCATGTTAAAGGTTCTTTCGCCACTAAAATCATATTTAGGGTTTATGATGGAGGTTACAGCCTGCAATGGCCTCAAGAGCAGTGACAGAGTCAGAGACGATGAGAAAGTCCTTATGTCAAGACTGACAGACCGTCTTAGTGCCAGGAATAAAACTGTGTGTTCAGCAGTGTAGACAAGGCTGTCGGGGAGGGTGGGGGGATGTGCTTTGAACATTCTTTGGGCTGGAGCAGCTGGGCAACAGCAGAAACAATTCCTTCAGACTCGGGACTGCCAGTAGATATTCTTTGGATGGACAGACATTCTTAATAGAACAAGGTTAAGAAGGTGGGTATGCTACACAGCTGGTGGAGTCCTTATCGAAAGAAGCGAGATCAAAGCGGATATTTGATGTTAAACATTTCATGGTGGATTGTCCGGCTATTTTGAAAGATCACAGACAACTTCGAGCTCAATGTCAGCGTTTTGTAACTTGGGGAGATTGCAGACTCCTAACGGCAGAATGGGACGAGGATTTTCTGCAATTTGTTTCGTGACTTCCGATGAAAAACCCAGTGATAATCTACGTAATGGCTTTCAAAAGCTTTATAGCACTCCATGGTTTTGATTGTCCATCCATGATTTTCGAAATTTCGATTTCAGAAACTATAATTTACTCGGGTTATGGCTGCTTGAAAGAGTGATGTAGGAATTCTATTTGAAAAAAGGGATTTAGGTACAATGTCTGAATGCAAGGATACGCCTCCATTTTAAGACAGTTCTAAGGGTTGTATGGCGATTGAAATTGTGAATCTTCTTGCTGGAAGTAAACACTTAGTACAGAATTTTTCTGTGTTTGGATGTGATTCGGATAGAGGTCACGACCTGCCCTTGTCTACAACTGTGGAAAATTGTCATTATTTACAATCAACCCATCCTTTGTGTTTTCACAATCATGCCCAGCAGAAAGAAAACAACAACCAAGCCTCCTTCGACCCCCCTCCCCCCACTCGTTCCCCCCCCCTGCTCTGTTCCATTCCCTCCCTCTTTCCCCCCTCACTCCCTCACAGTCCCGGGTGTTATGTTTTCATTCCACAGCCTGAGAGCTATGAAGCTGAATGCCACCACACACACTGGAATCATGAGACTTGTCAGCCGTATCCCTGGGCAGGCCTGTATCTCCGGCATTGTCCTACAGCCAATGCGAAGCCCTGTTCACTGTATGGACTCCCAGCACCCGCTAGTCGTGCCGGAGTTTTCTTTCTTTCTTTTCTTTGTTTTTTGTTTGTTTTTGTTTTTCATGTCCGTGGGTCCGCTCCCATTTCACTGGCAGATTGGACTAATCCAGCTCAGAATTGTTTATACACCACGACGACACGTGCAAACTGTCCATGGGAAAGAGGTGAGGTGGATACTATTGCCATTCAGCCATCACAGCCCCCTTTACTCCTTTCTTTCTTTACCCCCCCCCTCTCTCTCTCTCTCTCTCTCTCTCTCTCTCTCTCTCTCTCTCTCTCTCTCTCTCTCTCTTCCCTTCCTCTCTCGTTCTTCCTCTTTCTCTTCTCTCTCCTCTCTCTCTCTCTCTCTCTCCTCTCTCTCTTCTCTCTCTTTCTCAATCATCTCTCCCTCTGTGTGTCTCTGTCTCTGTCTCTGTCTCTCTCTCTCTCTCTCTCTCTCTCTCTCTCTCTCTCTCTGTCTCTTTGTCTTTGTCTTTGTCTCTCTCTCTCTCTCTCTCTCTCTCTCCTCTCTCTCTCTCTCTCTCTCTCTCTCTCTCTGCCCATTTTCATGGAGTACAGAAACATCAATCAATGCGGGGAAAAAATACACGTATATAGACTTTCATACAAATTAACAGAAGGATGTATCAAATTACACTATCTTAAATATTTACAACAGTGAGTTTGCGCTCTCGTAATCTAAATGCTTTAAAGAAAAACCATGCAAGTTTTCTTATTGTCGGACCATCTTGACTAGCCATCATGCTTATAAATTTGGCTCTTTGAAAAAATGTGGGGACGTTTTTCATGATATTTGGCCTTAATGCTGCATATGCTTCACAATTAAAACTCATATGTAATTCAGTTTCTTCTAGTTCTGGACAAAAAGGGCAACTATTGTCAACGTGTATATCCCCAGAGACATAACGGTTTTTATGAATTCTAAGCTCACTTATTCCAAACCGGACTCTGATAAGGGTGTCTCTAAAGCATTTTTGTTGCACACAATCTATGTATGCTTCAGGAATAATTGAAGACTTGAAGAGTGAATATAGATTGAATCTGTTACTTTCATTTATGTTTGACGTCCATTCTTGACAAAATGTGTCTTTAAGTCTTTGCTTGAACAATGACAAGAAGCATGTCTCATTGCCTACACCTTGGGCTAACCAGACAAAGCTGAATCCTTGCTTTTGTAGGATGCATCTCAGTTTGGAAACCCAGTTTGTTTTACCTGCATTGTCTAAATTCATCAGCATCTGGTATGCTTGTTTTGGCAAGCGTGCCTCTTCCATTTTCAATAAACGAAACCAGTATTTAACAGCGCGTACACAACAGTTGATTTGCAGCGGATATCTTCCGAGGTCGCCATAGATCATTTTGTTTGGAGTACGACTAGATACATTCAGAAATTTTTTGCAAGCGAATACATGTATACTCTCCACAGGATTGTTTTCTGCTATAATGCCCCAAACTTCACAAGAGTACAGAAGTATTGGTTGGATTTTGACATCAAAAAGTTTGAAAAAAGTTTTCCGGGACATATTATTTAGCTGATTATATATTCTAAATACGTCGAACAGCGCTTTTTTCCCTTTTGTAGCTAATCGTCTGGCGCTTTCATAGGAACTCATAGACGTAGTGAAAGTGAAACCTAAATAAACGTATCTGTTTACGACTTCCAAAGGAACACCGTTCATAAACCACTTCTCGTACCTGCTCAGATACCCACCTTTTCTAAAAACCATAATCTTTGTCTTGTCTCTATTAACCTTAAGACCAAGATCATCACACGTTTTCAGGACACAATCAAGCTGCGTTTGGAGACCATGCGGGGAACATGACAATAGGGCTAAGTCGTCTGCAAAGAGGAGAATAAATAACTCGGCTAGATCTGGTAAAAGCTGGATACCATGTTTTCCATGAGTTTCTAAACAAGTAGACAATTCATTTATTATTATAGAAAATAAAGTAGGACTTAAGACACAACCCTGACGCAGACCTTGTGGACACCGAAAAAGATCTGTGAGTTCACAACCAACTTTTACACATGACATCACCTCTTTGTAAATTGCTCGAACAGCATTCAGAAATGCAGAAGATATCCCAACTTTGTACAGCGCTTTCAACATGGTACTTTGTTTGACAGAGTCAAACGCTTTTGATAGGTCAACAAACGCCACATAAAGTTTTCCTCCCTTTTTAGACAAACATTTTTGAATGGTTGCATACAGTGTAAAAATATGATCTGTTGTGGAATACCCACGTCTGAAACCAGCTTGATTCTCGGATATCTTACTATTATCTTCCAGCCATTCATACAATCGTTTATTTAAAATAGCAGCATAACATTTACCAACAATACTAAGCAGTGATACACCTCTATAATTGTCCGTTCGTTCCATGTCACCTTTTTTATGAATTGGAACGATAATAGCATTTGCCCACGTTTGTGGGTACAATCCCTTTAAAAAAATTTCATTGAAATATTCTGTTAGAAAATTTATTACTGATGCGTCTGCCGGTTTCAGCATTTCTGCGTGTATGTTGTCAAAACCACATGCTTTCCCTTTCTTAAGGCCCTTTATTGCTGTTAGGACTTCTTCTCGGGTGATGGGATGGTCAAGTTCATCGATAGAAGGAAGGGTGTCAGCTGGAAATTCTTCCCTCTCCTCTATGTTCCCAGCATTAAAAACCTTCTTAAAATATTCAAGCCATTCATTCTTTGTGATTTTATTACTTGACTGCCTTTTCTTACCGAGACCAAGATTTACATTAACTTTTCTCCAGAACTCTTTAGCATTTGTTAAGTTGTCTGTCAGGTATTTTGTTGTAAGGGATTTAAAACTTACTCGTTTTTCTTTTAACATTTTGTGGTAATCGCTTCTGGCTCTGACAGCACTTTGTTGATCTGGTATTGATTTAGTTCTTTTAAATCGACGCATTTTTGCTTTCGCCTTTCTCTTATTGTTAAAGCATTCTTTATCAAACCAGCGAGCCTCCCTTTTGTTGTTATCAATTTTGACTTTCTTTATCATACATTGACTGGATTTTTGTAGGCAGTCGACGAATTCATGTAAGGCCATGTTTATGTCTAAGTTTATTAACGCTTGTGCTCTTTTCATTTTATCTTGAGATTGAGGAGTTTGTAATGAATCTGAAAATACACTAACCTTTTCGTCTTCCCATACCATCTTATCCATCCATCGTGGTTTTTGTCTCATCATGCTGTTATCAGGAGTTTTGCATGAGCTACATTTGAGTGTTAGGGTTACTGGTAAATGGTCTGATTCGATACAGTTGGTGTCAACAGTAAAGTCAGACATAAAATCTTCACGAATCAATCCATTTGACAGAATAAAATAGTCCACTGTACTTGAACCGGCTTTGGAAATATAAGTCACACAGTCGTCGAATCCATATTCTTTCAGTCCGTTTAGAATAGAACACTTCAGGACATCACATAATAACAATAAATGGTTCCCAAATCCGTTGAAAACTACGTCTTGGGATGATCGTGGAAAGATACTATCCTCTTCATCACTATGACGTAAATAGTTTGTCACATTCTTGCCATTTTCCTGACCTGTACGGGCATTAAAGTCACCAGCCATGAGGATATAAAAATCATTTCTGGTGCTGAATAAATCAGCTACACAGTGCTCAATGATGTCTATTCCGATTCCATCACATGATTGATCATACACAGGAGAGTCACGAGGTGGAATATAAACGAAAAGACATATAATACATTTATCTAATTTAAATAAGTCTTTCGAAATTTCGAGAACCACGAAATTAGAGTACCTGACGTTAATCTGTCTGACATACTTAGCAAGACAATGTTTGACGAGGACAATAACTCCTCCACTTCGTCTTCCTTGTTTTGTCAACTTCATTTTCATTTCATTTCTCTCTCTCTCTCTCTCTCTCTCCTCTCCTCTCTCTCTCTCTCTCTCTCTCCTTCTCCTCTCTCTCTCTCTCTCTCTCTCTCTCTCTCTCTCTCTCTGCTTGTTCTCCTGTCTCTCTGACTGTCTGTCTGCCTGTCTGGCAATGAGTGATCTTTGGGCCTATGCTACGGTGTTTCACGTTGACAAATATCGTACAGCATTGTGTTTCCTGTGTACAGCATTGTGTTTCCTGTGTACAGCATTGTGTTTCCTGTGTACAGCATTGTGTTTCCTGTGTACAGCATTGTGTTTCCTGTGTGACACACTGTTGTAAAAAAAAAAAAAACAGGCGTGGAAGCCTGATTCCGCCTGCTGTTATTTTATGACTTGCTCGCACAGCAAGCTGGGGACTATGACGTAGGAGATTCCGCCTCCACGAGCGTTACTTCGCACCATGAGCCAATGAACGACGCCCCTGGCAGACATGTGACTTTCTCTTGATCGAAAGCTGGAAACTGGAAAGATCCGCTTCATCATTTCACTACAGTAAAATTTAAAAAAAAGAAGAAAAAATTATTTAAAAAAAAGGAACAAAACAAAACAAGAATGATGCCTGGATCTCATTGGCAATTAAGGTTGCACTCTAATCTGGTGTTTCACTGTGAGACACTCGTTAGCTCAAACAGCTACAGAAATTTCAGTTTTACTTTTTTGGCATTCTTGGAAAAGTGTCTGCAGGAAACATTGTGCGATGTAGGGCTCTATCATCCTCTGTCCATTTTTTTTAACACAGTGTGTTGACCCGTTTTCTATCTTAACTCATGTCATCCCTCTCTCTCTCTCTCTCTCTCTCTCTCTCTCTCTCTCTCTCCTCTCCTCTCTCTCTCTCTCCTCTCTCTCTCTCTCCTCTCTCTCTCTCTCCTCTGTGTGTGTGTGTGTGTGTGTGTGTGTGTGTGTGTGTGTGTGCTTCACTGTACAGGAAATGAGGAAGTCTTTAAAGTTGATGATTACTTACTGAATGTAAAAGGAAAAGAGCACGTGTTTTCTCCCCAGCTCATATCATTACTAAATTAGGAATGAATTGAGAATTAATATATCCCATATCTTTAACAAAAATTACAGCGTTATGCATACATTAGTTGGGTTGGTGCGATTCCCTGTAAGGGTGACAACAAAACATAATTGGCATCGTATCCGAAACCCTTTCAGATAATTTTTGACGCGCATATGTTAACAAATTGAATGTATATAAAAATCAACTTTTAGCTCTCCGAGCGCGCAACGCTTTTGTGTGTGTGTGTGTGTGTGTGTGTGTGTGTGTGTGTGTGTGTGTGTGTGTGTTTACATGTGTCCATAGTAAACTTTAACAATTGCATTTTCTCAGATTTTACAGGTGCTATCACAATCAAATTTTTGGGAACAATTGATTTTGTGAAGTTCTCTCCAGCCATCTCCAGAGTTAGTGAATACGTCATCTAATGATAATGACTGTCAATATGTAACTTAACGTTTTCAGCAATATCTTCAATATCGTAAAATTTGCATTAAAAACTCGGATCAACTACAACTATTGCTTTACACCTTAATAAAAAAAACAACAACAACATATGTTCAAGAACATGCAAATATTGTAACGAATGTGAATTTATATTCAAGCAAGATCAGACTATTTGTTGCAACATCTACCACTTATTGGTGCGGATATTAATGAATTTACATGTCATAGAAACTAATACAGGCCACATGTCGATACATTTTGCCAGTAATAGCTAAGTAAAAGATGGTGAATTTATGGTCATGGTGAACCAGGCAAGTTACAGCAACAAAGCGCCAAATGAAACAGCCTTTCTGCTTTGATAATAACAAATCTGCACAATGTTAGATTCTTGTATTTTGTGGTCAAATTATCAACAAGAAAATTAAAAAAGACGATTTTCATGGGAAAATCAGAAATATCTTCATCTCAAAAACAGTAAAACATCGTATATTTTAATCTTAAAACATTAAATTTCATGTGTCGTGTGTACAGGTTGTCGACACTGCATTACTGGAACAAGAAGGCGACCAGTTCAGTCAAAACAAGGGAACTTAGACAAAAGCGTCCGATTGAATCAGATCTCGGAATGAACTGTTCACCTGAAGGAGAAGCGTGCAGGTGTCTGTTGCATAATGCTGGCTAGAGAGCACAGCCGACCAAGACCAAGACATTTCAGATTACTTTCGCTGTTGGCAATGAAATGGGACAAAGAAGAAACAGGTGAGGCTGGAAGGGGTCAAGAGGGAGGAGCGAGGGGAAGGTTACAGAGGGTGAGAGGGAAAGAGGGTAAGGAGGGGGGAGGACAGAGGTGGGAAAGTGGAGTGAACGTAGTTGAGGATGTGGAGGAGGAGGAAAGGGAAGAGAAGGGTGGGATGGGGGCGGCATCAGTGGTTGAAGAGCAGTACAGAAATGTCTGGTCATTAGCAAGCTGATTTTCATATTACCTTTTTTTTTTCAAAAATAATGTTCCCCATTTTCCCTCTTATGTCTGTGTTTCTGATAATTTCTGTCTTAATTCTCTTTTTTCTCCACCGACTATCTTCATTTCTCAATTCCTTTCTTTATCAACAATAGCTGGACTTAACAGGAAGAATGAAGAAAAAGAACTTAAAAGAGAACGAAGACGAAAAGAAGTGATGATGAAGATGATGATGATGATGATGATGATAACGACGACGATGACGACGACGATGACGACGACCATGATGATGATGATGATGATGATGATGATGATGATGAGGAGGAGGAGGAGGAGGACAGAAAGTAACAAATGTCAGAGAAATAATGAAGATGAGGAGGACAAAAAGAGCAGAATCGTTGCAGAAAATGAATGTCGTAACCGACAGTGTTAAAAAAACATTTAAATCCGGTTGAGAACTTCAGACCTTACCAATAATGACGCCACTGCTTTCTCTCCAAATCTCTCTCTGTCTGTCTGTTTCTCTCCAAATCTCTCTCTGTCTGTCTGTCTATCTGTGTCACTCTACTCCCACCCTCTCTCTCTCTCTCTCTCCTCTCTCTCTCTCTCTGCTACCCCCGCCTCCCTCCCCCATATCCCCCCCTCCCCCTTAATGAGCTAAAAATACAATCAATAATCAACAGATTTCATTTACATACCTGTGAAGAGCTCATTCGTCAAACCACTGGCGAAACAAACGAACGGCAGGAAGGAAGGAAAAAAACAAACAAACAAGAAAACACACACCCACACACCCACACACCACCCAGCCTGGTAGTATTTCACGGTATCTTGTGAAGCCCGAATGGCCGGCTGTTACTGTCCACAGGTTCACAGCTATCGATCTGATCCGAATGGCCGGCTGTTACGGTCCACAGGTTCACAGCTATCGATCTGATCCCAATGCATACAGTGGGAGGAACTGTAAGCCACTCACTCCACTCGCTGTGTGGACGATCAAACCCCCGCCAACACGCCTGGAAGTGGTATGTGGCTCACGTCGCCTGCTCTGCCCCCTGACTTAGCTAATCCATCCAGCTGAGAGGGCTAAGGGTTTATGCACCGCCCAGCACGTCGTCACACCGGCAGGAGTGAGAATGCCCGTGGACTTGTTTTGCTTTCTTCCCTTACCTTCTCACCCCTATTCTACCCCTGAGAGCCACCCGACCCCACTCCACCCCCCCCCCCCCCCCTCTGTTCTCGAATACTGGCTATCCTTTATTTCCACTTTTTGATCTTGCAGACTGTTCCATGCTTCAAGCATTACCTGCGTATGTCTTACATAGTCGTCAGTTTCTTTTTTGTTGTTGTTTTGTTTGTTTTTATTTTCATTAAAGGCGATAGGTCCAGAGGAGGCCGTGTTTCTGACATACCTGCTGTAAGCATGGAAAAGTAACACGGTTGTAATGTAAATAGGACATGACGAAAAAATCTGGAAAAAACGATAGGTGCAGATGGGGCCTTTTTATTTTATTTTGTTTTTTTAACATGTCTGCAGTAAGCATGGCTTTATGTTTTTGTTTCCCTTTGAGTGAAGTCAACAATCAGCGTTAGATATCCTTCCATCCAGTTTCCATCTCCACCCCCTCGTACATACCCATCACTCTCTCTCTCTGCCTTCCGCATCGCCTCCCTGTTTAAGTGTGGCTAATCTGGTCAAAATACGTCATACGTGGCACGCGAGTCGGTAAGCAAATTCTGTTTTATTGTTTAAAAAATTCTGCCGCAAAGCAAATGAAATGGCTGGTGTTTTCAGTTGGACCTATAGTTTTCAATCTGTCTTAAGAATCTGAGCGTCCTTCACGCTCTTGCCTCCTTCCCACAATGATCTTGAAATTTTCTTCGGTTTCAGAAAACCGAACTCGCGAATACACGTGACACTATGCAAAAGGTGCTAAGCATGACTGATAGGAATTATCACACTTAAACCGACGCCTTAGGAAAACAAATCTTACAAAACAAGATTGATCAAACGAAAGACGAGCACAACTGAATGGACAAGAAGACTGAAGAAAAAAAAAGTGTTTGACAAGATCAACAGTAGCGTATTAGAAAATGAAAATGTTGTAGTAGCAGTAGCAATAGAAATAGTAATGGTAAGAGTCGACAAAGAAGAAGGAGAAAAGCTTTAATAAAAGTCAAAGACGTCTACTATTTTTGTACGCCGAAAAACCATCCATATATCATGGCAAAAGACAAACTAACGAAGTTTTTCCACCAAATACTGATTCCCTTCGATGATATTCTAAGAGAGCGAGCGAGAGAGAGAGAAGAGAGAGAGAGAGAGAGAGAGAGAGAGAGAGAGAGAGAGAGAGAGAGAGACTGACAGACAGACAGACAGACAGACAGAGAGAAGGAGGGAGCGATGGAGAAAAAGAGAAGGAAGGTTGGGGAGAGAGACAGACAGACAGACAGACAGAGAGATAGAGAGAGAGAGAGAGAGAGAGAGAGAGAGAGAGAGAGAGAGAGAGAGAGAGAGAGAGAGAGAGAGAGAGACTGCGGCAGAGACAGAGAGAGAGAGAGACAGAAAGAGACAGGGAAGCCAAAACATCTATACAAAATGGTGACATGACATACCAACTCACGTTGCAAAGCAACAACTCTTCCCCCCCCCCCCCTCGCCCCCGGTCCCCTCGCCTCCTCCCACGCACCCCCACCCCACAATCAACCACAACCAGCAAACACTGCTATCGACAGATTCTGCACAGACCTAATCCACAGAGCGTCCCAAACATTTACACACTGCACCGGTACGTCCCGCAGAGAGCCGATCAAACAGCTGACCGTTTCCCCCGATCTCTTGATCAGACAATTATCGATCCAAACCCCCACGGCCAGCGCTGCAGAAACGATAGACTTCTTCGCCTGCATACTCCAGCTGTTGTGTACACCCCGGGTAAGCCTCTCCACCTGCATTGGCAGGGGTCCCGGGTTCGTGGCTGCCTCTTCAGAAAGTCCACACTTTCTGGACTGGGACTAGTTTACTTCTGAACTGTGTGGCTGTCTTCCACAGGTCCCCCCATTCACTGGGCTCTGGCTGCTTACAATTTTTCTCTTTCTTTTTTTTTATCGCGTTTACTCCTACCCCTCTCCCTCCCAACCTGTCTGCTCCCCCTCCCCCCCCCCCCCAACTTCTCCCTGCTCCTCTGTACCCTTCCCTCTCCTGAATTAGACCTCTCCTTCCTTTTCGTCTCACGATTTTGTTTGTTTGTTTGTTTGTATATTTGTTTTGCATGATGAAGGTCAGGCATCTTAGGTTTTGCGATTGCGATTTGTGAGTGGTTGTGATTGTAGATAGGAAGTGAAATTTAAAAAGAAAAGCGTAACAATAGTCCTGGTAAGATAATGGTTTTATGTGGCACGCATTCACCCATAGCCATTGAAATGTATCCTGGAGTTTAATGTAAGAACGTTGAAAATTGCCCACATCATCATCATCATCATCATCATCATCATCATCATCATCATCATCATCATCATCATCACCATCTTGTTGTTGTTGTTGTTGTTGTTGTTGTTGTTGTTGTTGTTGTTGTTGTTGTTGTTTTTCTTCTTCTTCTTCTTCTTCTTCTTCTTCTTCTTCTTCTTCTTCTTCTTCTCATGGTACCCTGGGCATCCGTACTAGCCATTGCATTATGAATATCGGTCTATTTTGCTCACGTTTTCTTTCCGCCTCGTCCTCTGTATGTCAAGAACAAAAAAGAGAACAGTTACTGAAGACCCCCCCCCCCTTCTCTCTCTCTCTCTCTTCCTTACAGCAGTCATCATGGGACCTGATCCACAGATTGTGCCAGAGAGCAGATCAGACAGCTGACCGTGATTCGTATGATGACTGCCATCAAGGGTGAGGATGCGGAAGGGATGGGGTCGGGTGGCAGTGATATTATTGTTTTGTGTATTTGATTTTTTGTCAGTTGCAACGTCTCAAGAAGACATACTTGTCTGTCAACAGTCTACTCGGTCTGTTTCGTATTGTGCATTAAAACTACAGTATTTTATATCTTGTTCTGTGCGTTGATCTGTATTCTGTTCCCTCTTCTCAATAGGTTTTCACTGTATCTAATTGTCAATGCCTTTGTAAAGTTGTTGGGCGAATGATAATAATAATAGGTATATGTATACACATACATACATATTGTCAATGTAGTGGTCTGTGGGAGTAATGCGAACGTTATGGCAAACCTGCTGTTGTCATCTTGTCTCCCTTTGCCCCCCCCCCCCTCCTCCCATCCTCCTTCCCCTCATAACTTTATGCTCCCTAGTGATGCGTTCTGTTTTATACGCAATGTTTTACTTTTCAGTTAAAACATTTTAATTAATGTGCCTTTGCACAACTGCACACAATCGTGATTCGTGCTCAAGGACTGAGGGTGAAGAATGTGAGCGCTTGTACTTTTACAGTCTGTACCCCCTGAAGAAGGCGAAGCCGAAAATCTGGGAAAGAATTAATCTTGTTTTCTTGTTTGTTTGGATTTTTATCGACTTCGTCTGTTACACACACACACACACACACACACACACACACACACACACACACACACACACACACACATCATATATATATATATATATATATATATATATATATATATATATATATATATATATATATATATATATATATATATATATATATATATGTATGTGTGTGTGTGTGTGTGTGTGTGTGTGTGTGTGTGTGTGTTTCTTTCATTCGCGTTCTGTCCTTCCCTTTTCCATGCTTCATCGAGTCATTCTTTGTTTCCTTCTCTTATATATCTCTATTCTTCTCTTTCCTCCTTCTCTCTTTCTTTCTTTCGTGAATTCCTTCGTTTCCATTCACTCATTCATTAAATGTCTCTTTCTGTACTTTCTTTTCTATTGGCTAGGTTGTTTGGAAACCCTAAGGGTCCTAACCTTAAAGTGAAGAGAAGAATACAGTACTCACGCTGTTTCGGAATCTTAGATCAATGCACACAGTATTCAGTTTCACGGTGTGCTCAGCGAGGGTTTGTGTGGTGAGATTTTCCAGGTGGCAAATGCCAGCTGAATCGTGTTGGATTCATGCTTACTGCGTTGCTGTCGAAATGGAATTTATGGTCGATTAAAAATGACGACAACGACGACGACGGCGACAACAACATCAACAACAATTATAATAACAATGATACTAACAACATCAGCAACGACGACGACAACAACAACAATAAGAACAACGACAAAAGTACACATAATGACAATAATAATAATAATAATGATGATGATGATGATAATGATGATG
>CM031607.1:35743506-35751006 GCA_018398815.1 Conus ventricosus | reverse complement strand
TGTGTGTGTGTGTGTACGCACACGCGTTTTGCTGTGCCAGGTTTAAATATTGAAGAAGTCGTATCAGCAATGACGACGATGGTGACGATTTCTCAAGCTCCAGATGAGAACGATGTGTTGTGCAAAGTCTTATCCGATAAACATTAACAAGATTAGCATGCACACACACACAGTACAAACATCCCAAAGATCCCCAGTGGTCAAGCAAAAACCAGTAAACTAGATTCCCAAAGATCCCCGCCCAACACCCGCCCACCAACCCACCCACCACCCTTCTACCTTACGCCCAATCCCTTCCCCTCCTTTACCATCTCGCTCCTCCCAAAACATTAACTATCATACTGATGATAACAATAGTGATGATGAGGAGGATGGTATATTGATAATGAGAGTAATGATAACGCCGGTCCAGCACAAACATTTTCTTTTTAAGTTTGCAAGTTCAAAACAAGTACGCACATCAGAAGGAAAATACAGATGAATCACGACCTTGGGTGTGGTTATGGAAGCATGTTCGGAGTTAGCGGCTCGGGAGTCGTGTCAATGAAGGGAGGACTGCAGACAGGACATTAAAGCCAACACACACACACACACACACACACACACACACAACACACACACACACACACACACACACACACACACACACACTCACACACAACACAACACAACACACACACACACACACACACACACACACACCACACACACACACACACACACACACACACACCTGTATGTGACTGGCAGACCTTAAATGACACTCTGAACAGTGATCATATTCCATTATCACTACTTTTAAATCTATAAGGCCTGAACCAAAAGACATGTCGCAAGAAAAAGTACCAAAATATAACTATAAATTAGCTAACTGGGATAGCTTCACAAACTTACTTAAATCGTTCAATGTCGACATGAATGAATTCAGCTGCCTAACTGTTGATGAATTGTATTGTAAATTTCAAAAAGCCATGCTATCTGCTGCAAATCAGTCAATACCCAGAACAAAACTAATCAAGCCAAAGTTAAATAAACACACAGGGAATGTCTGGTGGAACGAAAATTGCGAACAAGCTAAAAAGGAGAAAACGTAAAACTACGAGCGTACTTACGAAGTAAAGGAGAAGAACGTAATTCAAAACTGCTGGAGAAAAAAAAGGCCAAAATCATTTTAACAAAGTGACGGCACAAGCTAAACGACAATACTGGTCAAACTTTTGTAAAAATGAAGTAAGTAGTTTCAAAGATTATCAAAAGGTGTGGGCAAATCTAAGAATAATGAAAAACGGAGTATCTCTACCAACATGTCCAGTCAAGCTCCTAACTCTGATTTCCCCTCCAACTCAGAGAAAGCTGAAGCATTCGCCAACATATTTTCAAAAAATAGCAGCACAGACAGTCTAACAGCAGAAAAGAAACAACACCGAGAGCAAGAGGAAAGAAAAGCCTTTTACAACGACCCTGACCCTGTAATAGACCATTATCTGAATGTTCCCATAACATTACAAGAAGTGGAAGAATGTCTCAGAAATCTAGGAAATAAAAAGACATCAGTAGGCTTAGATGGCATTTCAAATGAAATGTTACATCATATCCCTCCGAATGTAAAACATTTCATATACCTTTTTATTAAAAAATGTTGGAACGAGGGAAATCTGCCTTCTGTGTGGAAACATTCTATAATTATTCCAATTCACAAACAGGGAAAACCTCGATCTGATATAAACAGCTACCGACCAATCGCCCTAACGTCTCATATGTGCAAACTGATGGAAAAAATTATTCTAAACAGGTTAACATTATTTTTGTAACAAACACCAAGTAATCCCAATCAACCAAGCTGGTTTTCAAAAAGGAAGATCATCAGTAGAACACTTAGTTAAACTAACGACTCAAGTTAAACAACAATTTGCGAGACGGAAAAAACATCCTCGCAACTTTCTTTGATGTAAAAAAAGCATATGAACAAGTATGGCACAAACGGCTCATGTGTTAGCTCAAAACCATTGGTATAAGTGGAACAATGTATAACTATATCAAAGTTTTTTTGGAAAATAGAGTGATTCAAACAAGAATAGTGCATACATATTCTAGCACTAGACCATTAGAAATGGGGCTTCCACAGGGATCAGTATTATCTCCGATTTTATTCAATATTTTAACTGCAGATATAACAAAAGGATTATCAAAAGATGTAATATTAGCACAATTCGCCGATGACTTATGTTTGTGGATGAAGGTCACTATGAAAAGAAAGACTCCATTAAGATCTATCAATTACATAAAAATAAAATATTAACATGAACTAAACAAAATCAACGACTTTTTACATGAAAATGGACTTTCACTTTCAGCAGAAAAAACGAATTTAATGCTTTTTAACTCTGGATACGACCCTGAGAAACTTCCTCAATTTACTCTGAACGGGTCACTACTACAATACGCTAGTTCTGTAAAATTTCTAGGCGTTTATCTAACTCCAAAGCTTTCATGGAATCTACATATTGATACATTTTGAATAAAGCGAGGAAAAGTTTTAACTTTTTAAAAATCATAAGCAAACAAAAGTGGGGACAAGACAAAGATAGCTTAACATTACTATCTTCGGGCGCTTGTGCGGTCAAGATTAATTTATGCCCAAGAAGTATTCTTTAGCGCCCCACAACATTTACTTAATAAATTACAAAGTATAGACTGCAAATCGTATAAACTGGCACTTGGAGTTCCTATACATGCATGTAACTTGGGAACATACCATGAAATAGGAGTTTTGCCTCTCAATGAGTTTCGAAAAGCGTCTGCATCTAAATTTGTCTTAAAGAACTCTTCACAAAATACTTTTTGTGCTAAAGAAGTATCATTAAATTCAGAAACAGACTTTGCAAAAAGAGCTAGAAGCATAAAATCAACTTTATCCATTCAGACATATACTTCTACTCTATTGAAAGAATCAAACATAAATCAAACTAAAATCGCCTCGAGCCCCTCCTGCACACCCATTCCCAAATGGGAACAAATCAAAGCTAGATTTGATACAAATTACACTGTACTAAGTAAAAACGATTCTCCAAACCTTCTTAAAAGCGATGTAAATTGTCATTTGGAAAATGTGTTATAAAGATCACTTGAAAGTTTTTTACGGATGGTTCAGTACTAGATGATCGTAACACTGGCGCAGCTTTTATCATACCAACCTTAAAAGTGGAGAAATTGTATCATCTTGGGAAATACTTGTCGATTTTTACAGCAGAACTAGTAGCAATTCTAATGTCTCTAAAGTATATTCTAAATTCTTCCACTAAAAATTGTCAACTTCTACTTTGTAGTGATTCTAGATCAGCGCTTTCTGCTTTACAATCTCCAAATTCAAAGATTCGTAATGAGATAACAACGGAAATAAATTACGTAACGCATCTTCTATCAATGAAGAGAGTCAAAATTACTTTTTGTTGGGTGCCCTCTCACTGCGGCATTTCATCCAATGAGAGAGTTGACCAAGCTGCTCGAAGAGCAGCTCGCAACATTGAAGGCACAACTTCATTCAGTATAGATTTGGATTTGTCAGAATGTTATGCACTGATAAATAAAGCATCAAACGACAGATTTAAACATTTATTAAAAAACACAGATTGTCTATATTATAAAATGTGTGTTAAACCAAGCCCTGTATTAACCCCAAAACACAATTAAGAAAAATCCAAACTCCAATTTCTAGAGATGTAGAAAGCTTAATTCATCGCATTCGATTAAATTCACCTCGAACTAAATACTGCAAAAATGTCTCATGTATGTGTGGGGAACCTCTCAGTGTAAGTCATCTGTTATTGAACTGTGCAAGAACAAAAACAGTAGTGCAAAGGGAAGGTGCTGAAATTTTATCTGATGGATCGACTTCACTGAACTTGCCTTACATGTTAAATAACTGTTTTTTCATGTGTTTAATTTGTAAACATTTATTACAAAGCCAGTTGGAATATTCCTTTGAATTATAACTTTATTCCCCCCCCCCAACTCATTTGAACAAACATTATGCTCATCTTAATCAAATTCAATCATTTGTATGATGCCGCTTACAAATAAGATACAACATAAGATTGTAATATATACACTCTTTAACTCCTCAACTACACGCTTAATTGATGTGTCCAAAACTGGACAAATATGACCACGTCAACACTGGAAAATGTGCTGAAACGAAGACATCATTCAAAGGACTGCTTCCAACTTCATCAGATACACCTCTAGTGCAGAGACACTATTGAAGAACAGAAAACTAGTTCCACTGGACATGGTGAAATTACTGTAATTATTTGAAAACTGTGGCCACACTGAAAACCGTATCATAAACTTATCTCTTAACACACTCACACACACACACACACACACACACACACACACACACACACACACACACACACACACACACACACACACACGCGCACACACACACACACACACACATATATATACACACACCCACACACACACACGCACATACATACATTTTCACACACACACACGCGCGCGCGCGCGCAAGCACAAACACACACGCACACGCACACACACACACACACACACACACACACACACACACTCACAAATGGTTGCACACACCATACCTCTTTCATCATACACTCTTATCACTACAAACTGTCTGAAATCACTTCATGTGGGAAGACGTTAAACGGAAGAACAACAACACACACACTCACACACAACACAACACAACACAACACAACACACACACACACACACACACACACACCCCACACACACCACACACACACACCACACACACACAAACAAACAAACCAAGAGAAAGAAACTAAAGAGACGAAACCTTCACACGCCTTTCTCAGTCGGCTAGGCTGTAAAATTACACAGACTGAATGAACTGATAGTGTACGAAGATCTGTCATCGTTTATGATCCAGGATTCGAATGGAAATAAGGCCGTCATGATTGATCGTCTCGACTGATCGATACATGGAACGTTAACTTTTTTTCCGAAGAGGAAAAAAAAAAGTACGTAATGTAACGTGATTCCATGTTGCAGGTTAAGAAAAATAAAACGCGCCATTTGGTATGATGATATGTGCTTGATGTCTTCGTGAGTGCTGAAGTGTCTGTGTTAAAGGTTTAATCGGTTTAGCTATACGTGTCAGTCATCCAGTCTGACTTTGCTAACTGAGAACGTCTGGTCAATGTCTAGACCGGGTTGCATGGAGATACTGCGCAATACGTTGTGTGAACGGCGCAGGATCACACACCACACACACACACACACACACACACACACACACACACACACACACACACACACACACACACACACATTCACACGCACACACATAGACACACGCACACACACACACACACACACACACACACACACACACACACACACACACACACACACACACACACACAGATGGGAGGGGTGTGTGCGGGGCTTGGCATATACGGAGAGATCTGTTCCTAACTACCCCTAAGGTTGTTCTGTCAAGTTAAGCAATACTAGCGAGAACGCATTGTCAACCAAGATCGCCAGAAAACTTGTACATGCAGGCGGGAAAGCCTGTCTGCGTTTCAAGCCCCCCACTCCCACCCCACCCCCCGCTCCCTCTTTCTTTTATCGTGGACATAAGTTATGTACAAAGACAATGAAATATTTCGAAAACAAAAAACAAAACAAAACAAAAACAAACCAATCCCTTTGTCAAAAGAAGGGAAATTTTTCGAAAAAATAAAATTAAAACCGAGCATGTTATCAAAAGAAGATAGTGTTCATTTCGATGTTTCAGACATGGAGTTTTATCCCAATCGCACGAAAAAAGTGAATGTTAACCACAGAAAACGACCATTCAGCAACGATTTAAGACTTCCTGACAACGACCTGTAATACATCCGTACAACAGTCTTGTTATGTTATATTGAACCTTTATACTGGGATCGATTTTTTTTTTACAGCGGTACCTACATCGAGAACACACACACACACACACACACACACACACACACACACACACACACAGAGGCTAACAATATATGGGGAGAAATCTTTCCTGTTACCCCGAATCACGCACGCACCCACGCACGCATACACGCACGCACCCGAAATAGATAAAACAGTAAAAAACGTTAAAAAAGTTGTTTAACATCTAGGAAAACACATGCAAACAAAGCACACGAAGGCACACACACACACACACACACACACACACACACACACACACACACACACACACACCACACGCGCGCGCGCGCGCACGCGCGCGCACAACATTCATCCAGTGTTCAACCTCCACAACACTGAAAGACAAATGACGATGAACGGCTAGCGTTGACTGCAGTCTAACTATCTCCCTCCCGAATGACCGTGACGCCAAAGGATCCGCCCCCTCCGTTCCCCTTTATCCCCCCCCCCACCCCCCCCCCCGCCCGCACCCCATAGCTCTCCCAGAGAAGCGGCAGAAAGTCGGCCCCACAGACTTGACGCTCACTCGAACGGTTCCAGACTTAACGGCTTTCCTGTAGTGCCAATACCCTTTGACGCCCTGCGTTCTTTGCCCCCCTTGCATACTTTGTCGCTTGACACATTTTTTTTGGTCGCCTTTGATATTCGGTCCCTCTCGAAGATGTGTCGTCCTTTAGTTGTATACTTTAGTTGTATACTTTTCCCACCCTTGTCGTTGTGTTGCTTTCGCAAATTTAGTCACCCTTAATGGTTTGCCCCCTTCCATACTATGTCGTTTTTCTTAGGATTTTTTGTCACCCCCCCCCCCCAAACTTTGTCGTTTTTTCTGAATGTTGACACCTCTGTGCTTTGTCGCTTTGAAAAAAAAAAAAAAAGATGTTGTCACCCTTCACACTTTGTCGACTCAACAGATTTGGTCACATTTCAAACTTTGTTGCCTTAACACATTTTGTATTCTTCATACTTTGTTGCCTCCACAGATTTTCTCAACTTTCATACTTGATCCTTTATACGTTGTTTTTTTTTTTTATCACTTCCACCTATTTTCTGCTATAATATTTATACAAAAAATCTGTTTCTTCATCGCGGTTTTCCTCAGAATCATCGAGCACTGTCACTAATTGCGTACCGGCGCCACCCAGTTTCATGTCGATTTGCCGTTCATTGTTTTGAGCGTCATACAAAGACTGTCCTTGGCTTCTTCTGTGTTCCTCAGCCCTTCGCACACCCCTGTTCAGCTGGGAGGGACACTTTTCGCGATACACAGCACAGGACGCTGAGGTAATGACGTGGCAGGGGAATGAGCGGTAATGGTAGTCAACCTGAGGACGACGACAGTGTGATTTCCTTTACCTTCAATTTTGAACGAGTAAAGCGTCATGTACGCGGTGCCGACTTCAGCATACTGTCTAAAGTTGACGGGAGACCTTCAACAGGCATACAAACAGACTTACGTTTGAAACAAGTGAATATTTTAAATGACTGCTGAAATCCACGTCTTGTCAGCAGCCAGGCAAGGGAAGC
>CM031607.1:35701006-35738506 GCA_018398815.1 Conus ventricosus | reverse complement strand
GAACTTTCAACGCTGGGGTTTTCTTTTCCGGGAATGTTACAGGTAGATAACAGTCAAATGTCAGACATGGCTGTCTGCGTGGAATCCAGCACTGTGTTTCGTGGCGAAAGCTGCCGGCAGCATCTGGGCCTCAGAGACTACCAAATTGTCCATCTCACGGCGCTAGCGCGAAGCCGCGGACAGCGCTCCCACAACATGCTTACAGATAGAGCAAAATGGCGGCTGTTATCACTGGATTTCCGTTTCATGATGATTCGTTCTTCAACGCCGAATTTGACTCATGGCAGACACCAGATCATGTGGTTCGTTCTTTTTAACGCCGAGTTCGACGTTTATGACAGGCACCGAATTATTGTTCTAAGCATGAGAGAACGATATTACTTGGTTTTTAAGTCCAAACTTAATCTACATGCGACATAGGGGAGAGAGAGAGAGAGAGAGAGAGAGAGAGAGAGAGAGAGAGAGAGAGAGAGAGAGAGAGAGAGGAGGAGACAGAGAGACAGAGACAGATAGAGAGAGGAAGAGAGAGAGAGAGTGCATTCTTTCATACATCTCTTTCGATGCCAGCTTGAATAGAACCATAATTTTCAGCTTCGTTCATTGACTTTGACTTTAATTTACTTTCATTTTGTTGCAACAATGAAGTGCACTATGTTCCTATCTATCCGTCACCCTTCACCACATTCAGCATCCACCTCTCAGTCTCCCAAGCCGCTGGCGGTCGTCATTCTTGTTACGCTGTCAAATATCTGTTCACACGGTACGCGGTGACGGGGTGTGTTATGAAAGTGACTGTAGAATCCAGCCCCGTCATGCGGTCTCAGACCAGAATGAAACTTCTTAGTATCATCTTCACCTTTCACCCTTCACCTTTCACCTTCACCCTTCACCTTTCACCCTTCACCCTGTATCACCTTCACCTTCACCCTTCACCTGTATCACCTTCACCTTCACCCTGTATCACCTTCACCTTCACCCTTCTCATTGATCACCATTGAAAGAAAAAGTTTGAAATTCGAGACATTCGGACTCTCATGATGTTGGTCAAGCAGTCTGAGCGACACTGTCTGAGATGTATCTATTGAGTGCGTGAAACTCGTCCGCAAGGTTCCAGTTTTTCCAGCTTCGCCTACAGCAAAGTCAATTCTGGGTAGGAGCCGGTCGGGGCCGAAAGATCCCACTAATGAAATAAAGGCTCTGATGAGAATCGAAACCACCACCTCCTAGCGGATATTCACGACGCTAACCATTGCGCCAGGGCGGTCGGTTTCATCCTAATGTTAGGGTCTGTACAGATGTCAGCTCTGTCTCCTGTGGGAATTGAACCCTGGATCCATGTGTCAAGAGAACAATAGTTTGTCCACTTGTGAGAAACCTCTGTGTGTGTGTGTGTGTGTGTGTGTGTGTGTGTGTGTGTGCGTGCGTGCGTGCGTGCGTGCGTGCGTGCGTGTGTGTGTGTGTGTGTGTGTGTGTGTGTGTGTGTGTGCGTGCGCGTGCGTGTGTGTGCGTGTGTGTGTGCGCACGCGCGTGCGCCTCAATGAGTGTGTGCATTTGTGTGCAGACGGGTGTGCAAATGTGTGTGTGTGTGTGTGTGTGTGTGAGTGTGTGTGTGCGCGCGCGCCTGCATGTGTGTGCATGTGTGCAGGCAGGCGTGAAAATGTGTGTGTGTGTGTGTGTGTGTGTGTGTGTGTGTGTGTGTGTGTGTGTGTGTGTGTGTGAGACAGATTATCAAACTTTCAGGAATAATAGTATTTATACATTGAATGCCTGGCAATTTTTTTTCTTGTACAATATGTTTGAAATGACAAGTTTCATTTCATGCTCTGTGTGGTCACTTTAAGGATCTTAAAGCTACTTGTCTTACGTATCTGCTCTGTGTGGTCACTTTACGGATCTTAAAGCTACTTGTCTTACGTATCTTGTATGTTTATTGTAACTCTGTTTGCTATAGTGTGTATCTTAAATGTTTTAGTACTTTCAAACACGTCATAATGTCGTCAAAGATCTTGGGAAAAATGTATGCTGGTTGACTGATGTGGGTGCAGTGCAAGGTCATTGTTTTAGAGAATTGTTCATCATTTCATGTACAGTCTCCTGCTGCGTGTATTCTAACTGTCGCACCTGGTCTTAATTTATCGTTTTTGAGATAATAAAGTGATTCTGACTTTGAATTTGTCCAACCGAACCCAAGGCTTTGCGTTCAAACGGCTCAATTATTGCAGGTAGCAGATACCATCGAGATCATCTTTTTTTTCTGTCCCGACTTGTGTTCCACCTCACTGGCAGTGAATCCGCACCGCTCATTCCTACCACTCGGCCACAGCCACAGCCCAGCCCGGCCCGCCGCAGCCCCTTCACCGGCAATTCAGAGGGAGCAGTCAATGTCAAGTCGTACAGAGGCAACTCACCGCAGGAGACACTGCACTTCTGCCGAGTCACTTCGGTGGTGTTCAGTGGCACCTGTTCTGAGCCAACATACGCAGGACACCACCTACTAAGCCCCCTACTGACGACAATAACTGCTTATCGGCGGTGTCGGCGTGAGTGAGCTCTCCCTCCGGAGGGCGCCATCATGTCCGTCCAGCGACAGCCCCTATGGACTCGCCGATACTGATGACTCAACCTCGAGATGATCTGGTTGCTCACAAAATGTACAGCTTTCGCAGACAGAAAACAAGTGATGTCGTGCGGCTCAGAGCTTCTGGGGAGGTCTTTTAGAGCGTTGGGATCTTGAAATCCCTCATCAGATCTAGTCCGTGTCTATCCACGTTGGTAGAGCTGTCGCATGTTCCGATGACTCTAAGCATTTTTCATTGGGCTGCAGTAAATTTGGCAACACACACACACACACACACACACACACACACACACACACACACACACACACACACAGGTGTTTATGTGTTTGTTATTTGTATCGTCTAAAAAAGGACAAGTACACATATACTTTCTCTACTTTTTTTCTTGTTAGCATTTTTATGTATTAGTCATTTGTACCGTCTAAAAAAAGACACTTGTACCGTCTAAAAAAAAACACGTTCGTCGCAAGTCCACTCGTCTGTTTAATAACGTGTGTTACATAAGCGTTATTTTGCACTTCATTTTGTTGTTTATTTGTATGTTTAGTTGTTTTCAGTAACGCCGCATCTCTTCGTATTTTTAGGGTTTTTTGTTGTTGTTGTTTTCAGTCATGCTGCAGTTTCTTTCAGTCTCCTCCATATACCGATTTTAACCAAACTGTCAAAACTAGAAATGCGGGTTCAGGGACAAATCTATCACATTTTGAAGCGGATCTGTTGTTCAGTTCTCTTTCAAACAACGGATCCTAGATAGCCCGTTACTATCATAATCATTACCATTATTGTTATTATTATTATCATTGTTGTTGTTGTTGTTCGTTTAAGCCTGATTCACAAGAAAAGTGAATCACAAAGTTTGTACAGATAAGACATGACCGATGACGCAAACTGCTAACTTCATTTCCAATTGGCTTCATTTGTCGTAGGTGATAGAACTGAAAGTTGAGCAAACCGAATGTATTTGGCCGCACCACACCCGTGTTTTGTTTGCATTATTGTCTTGAAAAAGATGATGATTTCTTTTATGAGAATTCACAAGACACTTTCACACGTTCTTTTTTTTTTTTGAATTTCTAAATCAAATGGAACTTTTTTTTTTCCAAAACCTTGTTCGTCTGTAAAGCCCGATAGGCAACCATCATCTACGACTTCATTATTACCTCCCCTGAGGCCATGTTTCAACTGAGCCTGCTGGTTTACATGTCTATTAGCATGATAAAACAAACACAAAACAAACAAACAATTGCTAAAGCAATTTGAACGAAAGTTGGTGGGAAAATGAAATCTGGTCAAAGGACGAATTCTGAAATATGTGCACGGCCTAATATCTTCAGGAGCCCTCTGCTGATCTCTGTGTAGGTTTGCATGCAAACATTGACCGAGGTCTACGCTTTACCAAATGCCTGTCTACATGACCTTTTCTATGGTAACATTTCTGACTCTACGACAAAAACTGAAGAATACTAGCTTTAGGAAAGCTTACCATTATTTATTTGCTTCATAAGCGTCGTAATTGTTGTTTACATAACAAGAGTGTGAGTGGAAAGAAACGCTATTTTGAGGTGAAACTAATATTTTCCCACTGGCTTAGACACCATTACGATATCCGACAGTGATAAGAAACAAAACAATAATCATGAGACAGCAATTAGATTATCGCTGTGAGTTCTGGCGATCAACTGAATGCCTCCCTCTGGTCAGTAGGTCAAACTACCTCTCTGTCTTTTAAGCAATACATTGTGTGTGCTCTAACGAGTTATAATCACCACCTCATCAGCATCAAGCTCATGACATAAAATCCGCCACTAACATTAATGTTATTATTATTTCAACGTGAAAACAGTAATTATGGCACATAAGCATGGCTTTTTAACGGTGGTTAATACCCGTTCCAGGGTTAAAAAAAATGATGACCTTTCGGAGCAATCAATTTTCCGTACTGTTTGGTCATTGTGGTACCGTGGATATCCAGCTAGAGTGTACTTCTGCATGCAGTTCTTTGGCCAGTGAACATTTCGGCACATACGAACCACGAGTTTTCAATCTGCTACGTAAGATTCCTTAGACCCTAAGAACAGGAAAAGGGCATTCTAGCTCCCCCGGTCTCAACCAGTTTCGACCGGGCGACTCCAGAATGCCCCTTTTCCTGTTCTCTGATAAGTAACACTTTAATAACCAAAAAATAACGATTATCTACAAACAAACATACTGTGTAGGGTTATCTGTTTTCAATACTAATTTACAAAACTTTTCAGATTTCAGTTTTTGCTTAATCCTATGTTTTTCCTGATCGTTTTCAATAACATCATTTTCACGCAAACATTCATCAAATGCATCTCTGTCTTTCATGTGAAATAAAACTACAGTCTTTAACTGTTCTCTAAAGTCTTTTAAAACTGAGTTATATTTTTTGGCATAAAATCCACACACTTATCCCAGCATGCCTTCCACTGAAAGCTAGTTTCGACAAAGTGTTTCTCTTTTTAACTATGTCTCTTTCTGCTGAACAGTCATCTATAATAAATAGTGTCTGCGTTCCCTCAAACAGTCTGTACTACCAGTTGGTTGTCTGTCACCTTTTTGCAAGACCAAGACAACACAATTATAACGACGCAGTAAGTCAGCAGGCTGAGTGATCCCGTTTACAAACTGTGTGTTCCCCATGTGGCAAAAAAATCAATAAAACGCCTCGCGAGCTGGCTTGCTGCGCATTGCAACATATTGCATCAGCTAATGTTCTAGGCTGCCACATTGACAATACTACATCGAGGCTGCTACGTCAACACGCGATGGGCCGATGTCACAGCCCGGCCAATCAGCGAGGGGGTTACAATTAAGCGTCGGCTTACGGCGCTCACATGACTAAGTTAACCAACACCGGTTTCATCATTCTCCCACTGACTGCCGGACGAGCAGGGCGCGTTTACTGTGCTGTGTACTGTGCTTGGTTGCGTTATTCTAAAATGGCGAACCGATTTACCGAAGAACAGAATCGTGCTATTCAAGATCACAGGGCTTACTTTACTAGCATGTTAGAGTATTTGTCGAAAAAAGAATTAGGTGAAGCATGTTCTTTGCCAGTGAAACCGAAAAGAAGTATTGCTTTTCTAGAAGGTGGGGAAACGAAAAAAGCGAACTGACTGCTTTGGAAATGGGCGACTATCTTCAAGGTTTGTTGGTTCAAGGAAATGAAAACGTTGAAGGCAATATTGTTGACCAAGATACAGCCAATTTCAATACGTGTTTGACTATCGATGAGATGGTTCCTTTTTTAAAAAATGGCGCTGCATTGTTGAAAGTTGGCCAAGGAAAACAATCCATCACGCGTTGATTGTTGGGCGCTGGCTTGAGACAGCTAAAGCCATGTTTAAAAAACAAAAAACGCATCCAACATGGCGTTCATTTCTTAAGGCGGAGGTAAACATGTCTGATTCGTATGCTAGAAAACTTATTCAACTTTCTGTGTGTTTTTATAACTATCCTAAATTTCACAAGCTAGGTATCAGTATAAATGAACTGTGTAGCAAGCGTCAAACTATCATTGAACTTATGCAACAGAATGGCGATTTCGGAGTTCTGGCAAAACTAGATAGGGCTAGGCCGGCCTTAGAAACATCTACCAGTATGGAGAGGAGTAGTGTGTGGCCAGCACTATCTTCATATAAATGCTCCAAATATACAACGACGGATGTACTACTACTGGCGATTAGAGCCGCCATAAAAGCTCGGCTACAGCAGTAATTGCTGTAACTCTGCCAAAGCCAGTTGCAAGCCTGGTTGAGAAAAGGGGAGCACAGCAAACTAGGCCAAACGACCCCACTGTGATCGCTAGACGACCCTACTGTGATCACTTGACCTGCAAAGCAAACTAGGCCAAACGACCTACTGTGATCACTTGGCCCCCACCCCCACCCCACGCACACACGCCCCCCCCCACCCCCACCCCACGCATGCACCCCCCCACCCTACCCTACCCACCCCCACCCCATGCATGCACACACTTAAGTCACTTCTAAGTTCTTACTTAAGATATCCTCAAGTTCTTAATTAAGTTCTTAATTAAGTTTTTAATTAAGTTACTTCAAGTTCTTAATTAAGTTCTTAATTAAGTTCTTAATTAAGTTCTTAATTAAGTTCTTAATTAAGTTACCTCAAGATTGTAATTAAGTCATCCTTTAAGTACAACCAAGTTCTTATTCAAGTTATCTTATAATTATCAAAAAAACAATTTATGTTTTTATCTTAAATAGTAGATTTCTAATATAGTACACACACGCCTCAAAAAACGCGTCATCATTGAGGATGTCTTGCTTAACGCCCTTGGCGTGAGATTGGTTAGCACAGATCTTAATGAAGTTCTTACATCCTAAGCAACCGCATTGATTACATTTCTGGTCTATGGAAATGTCTTTTATAGACTCCATGTCTTTATTTATTGACTCCATCATTTTAAACAAATAATAATCCGCCATGATCTATTTTTATCAAAAAAATTTAAATTTAAGTTCTTAAAATATTATTGCATTTAAATGGATCAAAATGATTTTTTGTTATTGGCGGTGCTGGTGTGCTGTTGTCTTCTTCTGTATTTAGTGGTTCAGATTTTTTTGGCTGCTTTTGTTTTTGTTGCCATTCTTTATATATTTTATAACCGTAATAACTGCCCCCAGCAGCAGCAAGGGCGCCAAAAATGGCAACAGTTTTAAGTTCAATATTCCATGAAGACTTTGGTGCCCTTAAATTAACTTGCTCTTGTTTTGGAGCTGGCATTGGATCAACTGTTTTGGGGTTGGCGGTGTTATGTTTTCATTATGAGTTATATTCTGTGATTGTAACTTTAATTTTCTTTGTCTGTTTAACTCTGCTACTCTTTTTCCTGCTGCAACACGCCAGGATGGTTTAGCTTTTCACTCGTCACTATCTCTACCTGATTCAGTGTTTTCTGATTCAGTGTTTCCTGATTCTGCTGATTTTCCGACTCGTTCATTTTGAAGGGAAATAAAATCTATATGATTAAAAGTAATTAATCCCATGATTAACGGCGATAACAATGTTCCAAATCTGTAATATAAATCACAGCTTAGCGACTCTAATGACTTTGTTAAAACTGGATCTTGCGTTAAATCATACTAAGATCTTGTTCAGAATCAATGGAGCAAATCTACTGACTAGTTTAGTGTGCAAACTAAGAACCGTTTGCCCGACACTTTCACCATTCTTGACCCCAACTGCACCTCATACCTGTTATGATACTTTATAATGTCTTGCGGCGACATCTGTTGAATCTGTTCTATGCTGAATTCAGTTCCGAGGAACTGTTTTGTTTTTCCACATGCTGCCAAAGAATACAACCTTTCCTTTTTGGGCATAATAGCTTGATCATCAACTTCTTCATTTGTAAGTCCAAGACTGTGTAGGCCGCTCTGTAGCTGTAGTAGATCATCACTGTTCATGTTTTTTTATTAATTATAATTATTTTGTTTTTAAAAATGAGCGCCAAAAAGACTGTTACCAATCTTGTTTACCATTCTGCTGTTATTGGCGGCCTAAGTATAGGATACACAATGCTTGGTAAAAGCTTGTTAAGAATTAAACCAGCGGATCTTGGCAAGCTAGACTTTGAAGACTTAGCAAAGCTAATTGCTATCATTGCAGCTTCATTCGCTACGAAAGATTTTCTAGTTAAGCAAGGAATATTCCTGACAATATCAATATGTAAATTAAAAAAATACATTTATAAAAATGGCTTCACTCGTAATGATGATAGTGGCGCTGTGGTGAATGCGCTTGCTTTTAGCGGAAGTAATTACGCATTTAGTAAACTACGGGATGACGGCGAGAGAAAAAGACATAACAAAACTGTGGAGCACTAGCTGCGGCACAAGATCGCTATGAAAAGCAGAGAATTGAGCAGTTAGATTTTATTAATAACACACTGAAAAAACAGGGACATGCAGCTTACACATTTAAAGATGTTGATCAAGCAATAAAAGAGTATTATCTAGTAACGGGCAAACCAATCGAGACATTGCCCCCACCAAAAATTCAGCAACTTTTATCAACCATCAGAAAAACAAAAGATGCAAGAAATCGCGTTTATTGTCGTTGGTATGACTGTTGTCTATTTTGTTGCGCATAATATTGGCTGAATAAAAATGACAAAATCTATTATTCGCCAAAAGGATATTGGAAGGGAATCGCGGCAATAAAAAGCTAAGCCAAGCAGCGGGAGTCAGTGAACAAAACAGCAAGGAATGGTTATCTAAACAAGCGATTTGGCAAATTTATTTACCTGCGCCTAGACGAATACAGAGACCACACTTTGTGAATACAATACCGAACGACACCCATCAAATGGACCTTCATATTTACCCATGATACGATTAGACGAAAAGATTTAAGTACGCACTCACAGTCATTGACATAGCTTCAAGATATAAAGATGCGGAGCCGTTAACCAAAAGAGTGCTTCTGCTGTTGCTGTTGCCATACAGCTGATATACCAGCGAGGTCCTTTAACTTATCCTCGCATGATCAAGTCGATGATGGAAAAGAATTTAAAGGCCAAGTGAATCAATTATTGTTAAAACATAGAGTTACCATTAAAAAGCATTCCGGGAGTTCACAATCACAGGCTTTAGTTGAAAACTTAACAAACAGTTATCTGAAAGACTTTTTTCCTACCAGTATCACAGAGAGCTGATTGACAATTCTCGCAACACAGAATGGGTTAGAAGACTGCCCTCAGTTTTGCGCGCAATGAATAATGAAGAATTTAAAGGCTAAAACCAGTACAAGCAATCAAAAGAAAAACAATAAATGTTGCTGAAGGAGAGTCTTTATCCAGCAAACTATTACCATTTGGATTGAAAGTAAGGTACCTTATTTGCCGGGGGAAGCAGAAGGGGATACTCGCATCAGGGCAACCGATCCAGTTTGGAGTGTTGATCCATATGAAATAAAAAGAATTGTAAAGATGAATCCGCCCGTGTATTATTTACGAGAAACTGACACAACAAAACAACCGCTCCTCAAAGATCTTTTGTAAAGGAGAACTGCAGATAATCCCGCCAACACAGTTCCGCTTTATTTAATTGACGGTTCTCCAATGTCCATATGCATATGAAAACTCTGGATTAACAAACACACGTTTGTGTTTGTTCTATCTAATGACTTCTTTGTTACAACCGTTTGTTGATCTCATGTAGATTAGATCGCAGTTTTACGTTGTCAGATGAAAAGTCTTATTGTCAAACAATGCTCTTTGTAGTTGTCATGAATATGCTCGACTGCAACAACACTGCGGGATATTCCTTTTGCTTTCTTAATGGTTTTCTCCTGGCTCGAAATACTGTACATTTTCGATCTTAAACCATAAACTCCTTAATCACCTTTCCAGATAATTCATCCTTCTCTTTCCTAAAATCTTCTTGTTGGTAATTGAATGTAAGGCAAATCTTTAGGATAATCGACGTGTCGTACCATCCGCTCGCTCCTTTAGCTACTTCTAATTCCATGTCTTTATAGATGTCTTCATAGGGATATTTATAACAAAACTATCTGTATCTGTGTAAAGCACTCTGGACTCGGGATATAGGGGCTTAAAGTAGTCATAAAGAAATTCTAACATCAAAAGCTTTGATAATTCTAAAACAGTAAACCCAATAAATACAGGTTTGTCCAATTTGACTTCTTTTTTTCATCATTATGCCAAAAAGCTGATCATGAAATCTTCTGAAGTCCTGATAATTAGGTTTTGAAGTCAGCTTAATTGCTTCGTTCTCTTTGGTGACCAATCTGACATCTTTGCGCTTGTGCGGATTCTCCATAGTCCTTTCCGAAACAGCTGTTGTTCATCAGCTTGAAAAAGTCTTTTTCTGAAGCATCTGTGGATTTAGTTCTGAGATCAGTGTTCTTCATGATGTATGGTTTCATGAACTGTTCTTGATCAAAAGCAATTATACGATGAAACAGCTGTCAACTTTAAACCATGCCTTAAATAAAATTGTAGAAGTCTGTAATGACAGACATAATTTTTTTTGCCCCGAAGATTAGGCACAAGTTTAGGCGGCTCTCTTGGATTCATCTTTAGGCTTTCTGCTGCTAACGGATAGTCATTATGCAGGTCATGGAGTTCCTGAGGATATTCTAATCAACTTCTAGAATGTATCCACGCTGTTGATCTGACGTCAAACTGCTCAACCACTTTAATGCCTTTTGAATATTTTTCGGACCGTCGTCGTGTACATTTTAAAGTTGCGTAATGGAAGTGATTGCGCCATTGCCCATCCATACAGATTGTTTGCATCTAAATACATGAGATAGTTTAGACCTTTTACTTGGATCATAATCATCTAGGTATTTGTTGTTTGCTTTACAGTAATGATGCGACGCCATACTAATTCCTCCACGCAATCCGTTTTCAATCATCTGAATCATTGGCAGGTCAGACAATAAATCAATTTGTACTCCAGTAAACTTTAAGAAAGCATCCCAGCTCATCCCGGGCGCAGAAATATAATGCGCGGGATCCAGGCTATAATGTTTCATGCAGGTCTTTCTGTAATTTTCAAAGACGTCCGCCAACAAACATGTATCAGCCATCAAGTAGGAGTCATGATAGTCTCCCATCGTTTACACTCTAACTTTTGCCACGCATCTTGAGCATGCTGGTAATCGGAGTCGCTGATTTCCTTTCCTCTAAGACTAGAAAAGAACGCGCCTTTAGGCGGAAGTGTATCTTCATCAAACCTTTCCCAACTGTTCATGTACTCATAAGGGTAAACGCCCTTCTAACGAGAGTTGGGTCAAAATATCTTCTGTTATTGGGCAGGACTTTAAGGACATAGCCAGCGACTCTAATGAACCCATCATGTGTTGCATAGAGTCATAAAAAGACATGTTATTTAAAGTGAAACACATGTACTTTTTCTGATGACTGTGCAATGCATGACACCCTGAAGGCATCGCCCACTGCTTTCATTATAAGATGAGAGTCGTAACCCCCGCAAGTTATGAAAGAATACAGGCAGCTTCCATGTTTTTGGTTCAAACTTTAGTTGAAGATTGCAGTTGTTGTGCGCTGCTCCTCTGAACTTTCCACTAATGTGATCATGGTCTCTTACTTTCGAATTCGCTGCGTCTGATGAGAGGCCTAAACCACAAATCCAACAATGTGTGGCCGAGTCATACTGTTGTTGGTCTTCAGGCGTCATCTTGATTTCAGATAAATTCAATTATTAGAACAATCATTACGCACTTGCTGCATGCGCTGTAAAAATCTTCTAGCCGCATTTGGTCCTCTGTAATAATTCTGGCGTTGAATGAGCGCCATCCGACCTAACAATAATGAAAGCAAATGAACAAATCTGATGATTACTCATTAAGACTGTTTTTTCGAAGTTTTTGTGGCGCTGGCCCTTCATAAGGAACAATGAGCGATTCGAAGTCTGCGTAAACAACATAATGGGGAATTTTGCAGCCGTTTCCAGTTCTTAAAACTAACTTTACTGCCTTCTGGGGTGTAATTAGTTTCCGTATTACAGTCAACTGGGCCGATACAATGTTTCTTATGTTCGCTTGCGGCTTGAACAGATGGAACTCTTGTTAAACATTTTCTACAGAATTCTTGTTTGCTATGTTTTTTTGTAGTATATGCTAACAGTCTACTCATTGTGCGTATCAATGTGTAATGCGGTAGCCCTGTTGGTGAAAACATTAGTAGTAAGTCAACATGATTTTTGTCTGGTTCGCCAATCGTTGGACTGTTCTTGGACACTTTAATTGGCGCCAAATTTGTTTCCTCTCATCCCATGTGTAGATATTAACAGTTATTGGTTTGTTTTGTTCTTCAAACTGATCAATTTGGTCTATACCAACAGGAAAGGATATTCCACTAAAGTTAAGATCATTGATGTAAGGGTGATAGTTAGACACTCTTTCTGCGTTTTTGCGGGCGTGATGCAGCCTTGCGAGAACACACCACATAAAACATTTGTTGTCTGTATTCTTTATGTTTAGAACTGCTCTCTTTGAAACCAACTCTCGAGGTAGTGGAATGTAAGACTTGCCAACAATCGGCGCATACTTAGACTGTTTTAATCTGATTTCTAAGACTTCGCCCTCTGACCAACCAGAGCCTCTCATTTTGGCTTCTTCAGCGGCCACATCAAACTGTGTAAGCAGTTGGTCTGCCCAACCGGGTGTTAAGTCATTACGAGAAAGAATAGTCTGTTGTTTAGTTGAAACCCAGACTTCTAGATTTTCTTCATTTATTGTTATATAGTCGATTAAAACAGCTAACATTACTTTAACTGGTGGGTCTATTGTTAGTTTACCCGGAACTTGAGAAATAGCATGAGCAACACTTGCCCGTACGTTTGCTGGATTAGTGACTTCTAAATCAATATCATTCAGTGCTCTTGATAAATCTTCTTGCATTGCTTCAAACAATTCGTCTGGGCCTTCATATATCTTATCCATGCTGAGTTTCTTTTCTAACTCAAAATATTTATTTAAATCAAAAAAATAATTAATCAATATCGATGGTCTTTTTGTGTTTAGACTCATAAACTAAAGTATAAACACCCTTTGGCGTTGTTAAGTGAGCTGTTTAGAACAGAGTTTAATGTTTCGTTACTTTTTTTAAACATTCCTTTTTATCTGCTCGGGTCTGGCTGTTGAGAAAAACTTGTCCTCGCCTTTCTTTGAAGATCAAACTTTTGTCTTTTATAGTCGTCAAAATCGGCCTGTAAACGATTAAATTCTTCATCCGTGATGTTTGAGTCAGCTAGTGCTTTATTTATAATCAGCTTGAAGGAACTAAGTTTAGCTGTTATTAGTTGAACTATAGCTGTGTGCTTTTGGAGTTTATTTTTTATTTTTTGCTAGCAGCACCTACAGCTAATGAACACAGGCCAAGAGCTAAAGACAAACCGCCTAGAGGCAAAGCTGCGGGTGCGCCTATGCCCGATGCTAAAAGGCCAACACTCGTTCCTGCTGATGCGGCGCTTATAGTCGATGCTCCAGTATTAACATAGGTAACAGCATTAAAGGCAGCAGAATACCTTCGTTTGGTTTTGCTGTATTTTGAAAGGTCCTGCTCTAGTTTTTGTAGCATTTGTGTAATGTTGGTTAATCTGAAGGTTTTTATGCCGGGGTTTCTACTATCTCTTCTCTTGGCGACTCTGGCGCTGTAGGCACATTTGGATAAACTTGAACAGACATGCTTTTTAAAATGAAAAAATAATTTAGTATTCTGTATCTTTTAATTTTTTCTTTTCAATATTCAGCTGGGCATCAATTAATAAAAACAAATGTACATTAAGCGGTTTATCGGCTTCTTTTTCTTTCTCAATTTGAATGTTTACGTCTTTAACCGTTCCCCACTTCCATGCAACTGATTATCCTCTGTTGACCTTAGGTCGATCCATAAACCGTATTTTGATGTTAAATAATCATCAAGCCTAACACTGTGAAGGTGTAGATCTTTAGACGCAAGGTCTGCTGTTGGACTTCTACCCCTCCCACCCCCAAACAATTTTCTTATTTCGTCAAAATGATGATAAGGTCTAAGCCCGCTAGCGTAGATTTGGTTAGGACTACCATCAATTGTACATTGCACTTTCGTTATTTTTGGATTAAAAAACTTTTCACTTGCTCTTGCGAATGGTTCTTCATCTTCACACAGCAATAAAATACCTTTAAGCGATTTTACTGCGACACTAAAATTAAAATTCCATATAGCGTCTGCCCTGCTTTTAGGGTATGTTGAATGATGACGCACGTTTTCGTAATATATTACTAATTGTGACTCATATTGGTGCTCAATCAGCTTGCTAAATTAGAGTTGCTAACAACGTCAAACTCTAACGAGATGTCAGAAATGCTGTACTTTGCTTCGGTGTCTGTTGATCTGATAACACGTTTGTATTCATTAAAAGTTAGTTCGTATGACAATTCGTCTTTTAATGCCCCTTGAAAGTATGGCGCATGCGCTTTTAACAACTCAAAATCTAGAGGAATGGAAAAGCGATTTCCAAACGCATAACTTACAGCTAAAGCCTTTTTGCTGCTTTTAGCACCTGAGGCGAGTTCGGCGCCTATTCTAAGTTTTAGCGCTTCTTCATTGCCGATTCCTTGAAACGCAAGATCTTCCCTTTCATTCGCGGTTAGCCATAGATCAGAATAGGTTAAAAATATGTCTGCATTGTTTAAAGAAAATACTTCTTGCCCCTCAAGTTTTACAGAAATTTTCTTAACGATTGCCCGTCCCAAATTCTGGACAACTGTTCTGGTTTGGTCTGTTGTTAAAGCGAGTTCTATTTTGAAAGTAAGCCGTGCAGAGCCTGGCACAATCAAATCATCCGCTCCTAGTCTGGAAATCTAACAGTAAAATTTGATCTGCATCAATAGTAGATGGATTATTTGGAACAGTAATATTCCGTTTATTTCCCTTCACGCCATGGGGTTCTTTCAGCTTTCTATTCGGGTCAAGAATCGAGCCATATACTTGCGACATTTTTATAAAACAAAATAAAAAGTTAATTATTTAAAAACATGGCGGGAATTGGAGGTGAAGAAGATTATGATATTAGTGATCTTGGAGACGCCGACATGGATGAAAGGACTCCTTTGACACAGCATCGCTCGACGTTCTCATTGCAGGATGAATTAGAGGGACGCAAAGGCGTGAATTAACAGAAAGTAAGGTCAGATCATTATACCAAAGTTTAGGACTAGAACCTCCCGAAACTATATACCCTGATGATTTTGAAGTAAAAGATGACCATTTGTATGTAAAAAACAAGCAAGGACAACCTTTTCAGCTTACACATAAACGAGACTCATCAAAGTTTGTAGGCATGGGTACAATCAAAAAACACCTTCAGGTGGAAGTTCGAAATCGCCTTGGCCTTACTAAACCAGAATTAGATAGGGAGCAGTTTGCTAAACTTCAAAACACACTACAAGAACTCCCGACAGATAACCAAATGCAAACCATGGAACTTGAAGATTTAAATCAAACAGCAGTCAAAGTAATAAATACAGTAGGAGCAGAACTCACTGAAGAAGAAGAAACAGCATTAAAAACTATACACGAACCACAGCTACCTGAGAGAGATTTAGTAGCCCTTGATCGTACTTTAAGAACCATCCGAGGGGAATTAAAAAACAATTTAGCAAAACTAGGTGTACTAGATAAGGATATAAAAAGAGAAAAAGAAAAACTCGTTGAGGCTGACGACGCCAACTTAGGGCGTGAGATTAAAGAAAGAATAAGACAAAGACTAAAAAATCTTGAAGAACGAAGATCAGCAAGACTAGAAGCGCTAACTACTAACGAGACCAATTACGAACTCAAGTGAATAGAATAAGAGAAACTATCCGGAAAATTTTATATGAAGACACAACGCTAGCAGAACGAATACGAACGCTGTTTAGAGAGCAAGGCGTCACATTAGCAAGCGTTATAACGGCCTTAGGATTTGCAATAAGTACACTGGTGATGGCTATTACAGGCGGTGGTGGTGGTGCTGGGCTAGTGCCTCCATCCGCCATCTCCTGAATAAACCATGGGTAAAAAAACAGCTTGATCATCTTGCGAGTTTATTAAAAAAATTAGCCGGTAAAGCTAATAGACTCTTTGCCAGTATATTAGGAGTGTTATTAGCTGGCTTTTGTCTACTGCAAGCAAAGTAGTTGGCTTTATGGCCGAGCACTTATGGGCATTAGTTCTCTTAATAGTTGGGTTACTATTTAGTAAGATAAAGACCAAGTAATCCTAAAGCAGTTAATCCAACAACAAACGCTGTCTTTTCATATTCATGGTTATTATTTTTTACTTCAACGGTCTTTGGGCTTTGGGCCTCGGGGATTGGATGACTTAATCTTGGGGGTCATAGTGTTTTTTTATTGTTTGTAGTATTACTGGCCCAGAATTTATGTCGTTTTTTCCCAACCTTCTGTTCATGCCTGCTATAAGAATTTCATTATTGTAGTTTATTATTGTACCTATCTGGAGTCTAAGGTCAGAAGGTAGCATGTATAAACCAGTGCCAACAGCAAAGTCTACTTTTGATCTTGCATATTGTAAAACATTTTGGTACCTTTTAATACTTGAAGGTAAATCAACTGTAGAATTAATGGCGTCCTCTAAATTTGCTAAGTATTGTTTTTGTGCATCAATACCAGTAGAAGAATCAGTTATGCTCGATCTCGCTTGTGCTTGCGCACCTAGCAAACACCAAACGTAAGTACGAATAGAGTCGTTTATTCGTTCTATTCCCGCTTTAGTTAGGCCCTCAGATATGTCTAAGATAAATGTTGTCCATGCTGTTTTATGCTCTTGCTCTATGGATCCGAGGTGAACGCCTGTGCCTGAAGAGAAAGATGTGTAAGGAGGATTCCAGTCATAGTTTTACTTTCTGTGCACGCCCCAAAAATAAGGGGTGCCTAAGCCATGATTAAGATCCGACTTTTGTCTAAAGTCTGTCTTAACATTAATATTGAATTCGTTACAGATCCTTTCAAAAGCCTTCATGTCTATTCGGTTTGCTAAATGGATTAAACGTTTTGTCATTTGGTAATGGCGCTTGCAGTTCAGTCAAAATACGTCTGAAGGTGTAATATAAATGAAATCTATACACTGACCTTACCAAAGGATCAGGATGATTTAAATGATCAGCATACGACACTCCACACCCAGTTGATGCACAAAACACAGCAAAGTTTAACTGGTTCTGATAAAACTGCATCGGATGACTGAACCATACTTTCGAGATGTAGTCTTTTTTAATAGGGGGGTTAAGATATCTGCTTAATGGAGTACTCACCTTTTTATGAAAGTGTCAGTCTGGGTCACAGCAATGTCAAGAGTATCAGTTGCTATATTTTTAGGATTGTAGTGCGGCCCCACAGAATATTTTGCATCTTTAGTATATTTGAACGCGCTCATTTTATTTTGTTTAAAAAAATGTTTGTAACAATAACAACTCAAGACAGTCCTCCGTCTTTAGAACATGCTATTGATAACGATTGCGGAACCAAAATGGTCGCGCTCCATGAAATATTCTACAAAGTCGTATGGTTTAATATAACTGAAGCCAAGGGGAATAATAAGATTAAAAAATATAAAAGGGGAAGCGACGAAGTTCGCCAGTTAACAATACCTGATGGTTATTACGGGTTTTGCTCACTAAAAGAAGCTATGAGTAACTTAGACATTACTCTCAAACTTAACAATGCAAATCTAAAAACAATATTAACATTCAAACCTGAAGCAGCAAGTTACTATTTTGATAACAAGCTAGCTAAAATGTTAGGCTTTGCAACTGACAGTCAGGACGCTCAAAGATTTATTGTTACATCAAACAAAACTACTTATGAAGGAGAAAATCCGCTCGATCTTGAATTACATTCATTACTCTATGTTCATTTGGATGAGCTAAGGCACTGATGAAAACTTATATGATGGAAGGCCCTCAACTGTTTTAAGAGCTCTTCCATCTGGGAAAGCTGCTATTGCGATTATGAAATTATACAATTCCCTAATTTACAGTTTTAAAAGATTAGTTTGTGGGAGGGGTCGGATCATTTAATAATAAAGATCACAGACAAAACAGGGAAAGTCGTAAAATGTGATAACCTGCACATTGTTTTGGAAATAAAATAATACGCTACTAAAAAATAATGTCGCGTGGACCAGAAGAATCCGGAGTTACATTAGCGCCTGTGAGGTGTATAACTTTAGAATTAAAAGACCTTGCAGACGTTGCGGACTTTGAACAAAATGGTGAGATAGGCGCTTTGTATGGTTTTGAGTACACTAAGATGGTGATTATAAACGCAAGAGGTTGGCGACAGCAAAAAGTTTCCTAAACTAGAACAGCTGCGCAATCTAGAAGCAAATAATGTTGGTCAGTATGAATATAAAATAGTTCGAAAAACCTGACCTCAAATGGCACTTGGAACCATATTTAGAATGGGAAATAAAATTTGAATTCATAAGCCCATTTACATTTTTTGGCCGTCAAAAAAGTTTCAGAAAAGCATTCAACTCTGGCCCTTTACATGTAAGTCTTATGCCAGATGACAATAGTCGGAAAGAGATTGAAATAAAGCCGTATGGGAATAAACAGTACATCCTCCACAGAAGAGAAACGGTTTTAAAAGATGCTTCTACAAAATTACAATTCATTCCACAAATGAAATTAGGAGACACGTTCACAATGATATTTGAAATTTCTGTCTTAAAAGATGTGAAGAGGAATGGGGCTGTGGGCGTCAGTGACGTCCTTCTAAAAGGAATTCTAATTAGCTGGCAAAACTTAGACGTTGAAAAACTTAAAGTTACCGTCGTCGTTCTTAACAATGGATGGATATTAAGGTCATAACAACAAGCAACAAAATCAATATTAGTCTAAATAGAAACAATCTTACAGAACTAAATTGGATTAATCTTACACATTTAGACCTATAGGATTTTATTATACTGAACAAGTTTTAACAGAGAGCATGATAAAAACAATAACTGGATTAGATTAAGTTCTGTTATAAAACTATGGAGCAGTTAAACTTTATGACAAAAACCCCTCATTGTTCATTAATTTGTGGACAAACTGGTTGTGGAAAAACAATATTTATCCTCGACCTGTTACAAACAGTTTATCGTTATAATTTTGATCATATTGTGATTTTCTGCCCAACACTTAAATGGAACAAAGCATATCATGATAGAAGGTTTATATGGACTGATGATAACATATTTTTAGTTAATCCCAGCAATAAACTAAGTGAATGTTTAGAACGATTTTTTATATTGTTTGAAGGAACGCAGACACTATTTATTATAGATGACTGTTCAGCAGAAAGAGACATAGTTAAAAAGAGAAACACTTTGTCGAAACTAGCTTTCAGTGGAAGGCATGCTGGGATAAGTGTGTGGATTTTATGCCAAAAATATAACTCAGTTTTAAAAGACTTTAGAGAACAGTTAAAGACTGTAGTTTTATTTCACATGAAAGACAGAGATGCATTTGATGAATGTTTGCGTGAAAATGATGTTATTGAAAACGATCAGGAAAAACATAGGATTAAGCAAAAACTGAAATCTGAAAAGTTTTGTAAATTAGTATTGAAAACAGATAACCCTACACAGTATGTTTGTTTGTAGATAATCGTTATTTTTTGGTTATTAAAGTGTTACTTATCAGAGAACAGGAAAAGGGGCATTCTGGAGTCGCCCGGTCGAAACTGGTTGAGACCGGGGGAGCTAGAATGCCCCTTTTCCTGTTCTCTACCCTACATGACTCCCGAAGGACTGTTAAGACACGGTCAAAACTGCCCTGGCCTGATAAAGAAAGAAACAACGATGGAAGAGCAGGTCATAAAGTGCTGTAACAAGAATTCCGGATTCTGCCCGTTTTATCCTTATCTGGCTCGAGAGCTTTGGGAGTCACTCACGCAGTTTGGAATGGGTCATCGTCTTTTAAACATTCTGCCGAGACGAGACCCAACACAGCAGAAAACGATTTGAAACGTATTTCTTCAATGGAAACGGAATAGATAACGGCATTACTTCGTTCACACACGCACGCGCGCGCGCGCGCACACACACACACACATTATTTTATCATCAGATTTCTTGCGTATGTGTGTGTGTATGCGCCGCGCGCTAGCACACACGCGCACAACGGAGAGAGAGAGAGAGAGAGAGAGAGAGAGAGAGTATTCTCTCTCTCTCTGTCCGTCTGTCCATCGTGCGCGTGTGTGCCAGCCCGCGTGCGCGCGCACACACACACACGCAAGAAATCTGTTGAAAAAATAATGTGCGTGTACGCGCGCGCGCGCGTGTGTGTGTGTGTGTGTGTGTGAGCGCGCGTGCGTGTGTGTGTGTGTGTGTGTGTGTGAGTGTATGTGTGTGAGCGCGCGTGCGTGTGTGTGTGTGTGTGTGTGTGTGTGTGCGTGCGTGTGTGTGTGTGTGCGTGCGTGCGTGCGTGTATGTGTGTGTGTGTGTGTGTGTGTGCACGCGTGCGTGTGTGTGTGTGTGTGTGTGTGTGTGAGTGGGTGGGTGTGGCGGATGTGTGTGTGTGTGTGTGTGTGGTGTGTGTGTGTGTGTGTGTGTGTGTGTGTGTGTGTGAGAGAGAGAGAGAGAGAGAGAGAGAGAGAGAGAGAGAGAGAGAGAGGAGAGAGAGAGACAGCGAGAGACAGAGAGAGAGAGAATCTAAAAGTACATCATCATGATCCAAAAAGGCTCGTAGAATTTCTAACTGCCAACATTTCTTTGTTTGATGGAGTGTGGTATTAGACAAAGCACAACACGTCAGCGTAACATACAGATAACACCATTCAATTTGTACAACACCTGAGAGTGCTCACATTCTGATTTTAAGACTTATCAGTGGGTTGCTTAGGCATGTACATAAGTCAATATGTGTTCATGCCTTTGATTTGCTTGGCATCTGTTTCTCTACTTACATACCAATCTGAAATTCAAGACAAGGTCAAATCATAGTGTGAAACAACACATGAATTCTATCGTTTTGAGTTTTATTTTCGCGCATTAAATACCTCAGTTGTGAATAAAACATTTTCACTTGCCTATGACTTTATACACAGGTCACCACAAGCATGAATCTCCCTGTCCTGTCTCAGCTTCGATAACTGAACAAGGGAGACAAGAACCAGTGTTGTGAAGCTCCAGGGTAAACTGGGAGAATCGGCAGATGCTGCAACAGACTGGGTCCTACATGCTGAACTGTGGGGATCAGCAGTCTGGGTCCTACATGCTGAACTGTGGGGATCAGCAGACTGGATCCTACATACTGAACTGTGGGGGTCAGCAGACTGGGTCCTACATGCTGAACTGTGGGGATCAGCAGTCTGGGTCCTACATACTGAACTGTGGGGATCAGCAGACTGGATCCTACATACTGAACTGTGGGGATCAGCAGTCACTGCAACAAACTGGGTCTTACATGCTGTGCTGTGGGGATCAGCAAACTGGGTCCTACAAACTGAACTGTGGGGATCAGCAGACTGGGTCCTACATACTGAACTGTGGGGATCAGCAGACTGGATCTTACATACTGAACTGTGGGGATCAGCAGACTGGTCTTACATACTGAACTGTGCGGATCAGCAGACCCTGCAACAGACTGGGCCCTACATACTGAACTGTGAGGATTAGCAATCACTGCAGCAGACTGGGTCCTACATACTAAACTGTGGGGATTAGCAGACTGGGTCCTACATACAAAACTGTGGGGATTAGCAGACTGGGTCCTACATACTGAGCTGTGGGGATTAGCAGACTGGGTCCTACATACTGAGCTGTGGGGTTCAGCAGACTGGGTCCTACATACTGAACTGTGGGGATCAGCAGACTGGTCTTACATACTGAACTGTGCGGATCAGCAGACCCTGCAACAGACTGGGCCCTACATACTGAACTGTGAGGATTAGCAATCACTGCAGCAGACTGGGTCCTACATACTAAACTGTGGGGATTAGCAGACTGGGGCCTACATACTAAACTGTGGGGATTAGCAGACTGGGTCCTACATACTGAGCTGTGGGGATTAGCAGACTGGGTCCTACATACTGAACTGTGGGGATCAGCAGACACTGCAGCAGCATGGGTCCTACATACTGAACTGTGGGGGATTAGCAGACTGGGTCCTACATACTGAACTGTGGGGATTAGCAGACTGGGTCATACATACTGTGCTGTGGGGATCAGCAGACTGGGTCATACATACTGTGCTGTGGGGATTAGCAGACTGGGTCCAACATACTGTGCTGTGGGGATCAGCAGACTGGTCATACATACTGTACTGTGGGGATTAGCAGACTGGGTCCTACATACTGTGCTGTGGGGATCAGCAGACTAGGTCCTACATACTGAGCTGTGGGGATTAGCAGACTGGGTCCTACATACTGTGCTGTGGGGATCAGCAGACTAGGTCCTACATACTGAGCTGTGGGGATTAGCAGACTGGGTCCTACATACTGAGCTGTGGGGATCAGCAGACTAGGTCCTACATACTGAGCTGTGGGGATTAGCAGACTGGGTCCTACATACTGTGCTGTGGGGATCAGCAGACTAGGTCCTACATACTGAGCTGTGGGGATTAGCAGACTGGGTCCTACATACTGAGCTGTGGGATCAGCAGACTAGGTCCTACATACTGAGCTGTGGGATCAGCAAACGCCGCTGCAAACTAAGGACTGGGTCCTAAATACTTGGGAGTGTTAGCTAAGACGGCGGGGAACATAGAATTGTGTGCTTACTGCTAGTTAGTACTGGTCAGGAGTTGAGGGAAGAGAACAAAATAATGTCGACCGCTTGCCCCCTGTTTTACAAGAAGGGACCGAACACCTGACAAGAGAGAACCAACGCGTTTCAATCTGACAGTCTTCTATTGCCACGACAAGTGGTCTGAAAACAAAAGTGACCTGTGTGTGCAACAGAAACTTGTGAAGTCTGATACGTCGCCCTTCCGCCAGCGACACTAAGCTAAGATCATAACTGCGCTGACGTTAAGTATGTGGCGCTTTAAACTCCCAAGTCATGTGAAGTGTGTTTGAAAGGTCTCCTGTGCCCCATCTACCGTTTGATTTTCTCAATGTTCAAAAGGAGTTAGAAACAGACGGTGTCAATATTAATACTATCAAAGTATACGCCATGTTTTACATGATCTATGCATTAGTAAAATGGAAGCTGTTATCGATCTCGGTACGAAATTCTTGCTTCTGAATGTGGGGTTGGCTGTAAGCCCTTATGGATGTACGCAAAAATTCTTGCTTCTGAATGTGGGGTTGGCTGTTAAGCCCTTATGGATGTACGCAAAAATTCTTGCTTCTGAATGTGGGGTTGGCTGTAAGCCCTTATGGATGTACGCAAAAATTCTTGAATATGAGGCTTTGAGCCACTCATCATCTGACATATATGATGAGGAGACGTAAAACAAAAACTACTGAATTTAATTAAGTGTGCTTAAATGCATCCTTGCTTGGCACTGGAATGGGACAGTGCTAGCAGTAGGAGCTATCTGTTGGAGATATAGTGCCACAATGCCGAAGAAAGCGATACACAGTTCGCAAGAAAGCTAACTCCCGCCACACTTCCCATTCACTAGCAGGTCACATGCAACAAATGGGAATATACATCCAAACTCTATGTAATCCATTGAGTGTGTTGTGGTGTAGGATGAAATTGACTCACAGAATAAAATCAAACCGAGTATAGTTTACGCGGAACAACCCCAGCCAATCATTTCATCTCTTTTTAAGGATCCCCACCGATGACATCACAACCAGTCTAGGAGTACATAAAATACACATACAGGCCTGTGAACTCGCCCGTGAGCTTATGTTTGCACTGGCTGAGCTTCCCCAAATAAACCGCCCGATTCCTTTCTTCGTAATATGTCGGCTCGGAAAACCCTCGCATGTATTGTGATGGAATATCAAGAGGAGATGGGGCAAATAGGGGACTAACTTTCAGACACAATAAATGTAAATCCTGGGAACAATTTAGTTTGAATGCCTCTGTATACAGTATTTATTAGTTATGGCTTTGGAGCATTGATTTTCTGTTTGCTGACTGCAGAGCACAAACGTTTTCCAAGCATCTACAAGTTGTTCTTTATTTTGGGTGTGTTGGTCAAGGTCTGTAGGTCTGGCCTGTAGAAGCCTTTCAGGTTGAAAGCCTGGCTTCTATTTTGTCATGCGATTTCTTTCTATTTACCCGGCAGGTCTACATTTGGTTCTCTCGGTTGTTGACAACTCCCACTTTCACGTGTGAACATTGGAAGAAAAAAAATCTCTGTACAGTTCCTGTTAACATTTTCTGATAATGCAATCACGAACAGTTCCGCGGATTCAACCGGAAAACGCTCACTGTTTCTGTTTCTTATGTTCAAGGTGACATTTTGTGATTCAAAAAGAAAAAAAACAAACTTCTTTCATCAATGACTGAAAGCGTGAATCAGCAATGATGAGAAGTATGGGGAATACAAAAAAGATGAACATGTCAACAGTTCCTTAAACTCAAATAACAAAGCTCTGGATATGATAAGATACACGAGGACAAGAGTTGGTTGGCTGTGACCGTTAGAGGTGGCTGATCAGTCAAGGCGCATCATTCGAAAGAGGTTGGGTGGATGGTTGGGGCGTGACTGGTTGCTGAAGCGGCATTTGCCATCGTGAGCTTTCTTGATGTACCTGCAAGTCCACGGCAGTCAGTCAGCATGACAGTACGGGGAACGGCTGGCTACAAAAGAACATAATCATCACTAAGTTTGAAGAAAAAACAACAACCGGTGATTGCGTGCCACAGTTACAGTCTGCACTGAAATTAAAGGTTTTTGACATAGAGGATATAACTTGATTTTGTTGCGATTGTATCATGCCGTGCAGGCAACGGGACAGAACGAACACAGAAACGCTCGACGACGGTAAAGAAAAACATGACACAAATATTGTATTATAGTGTGTGTGTGTGTGTGTGTGTGTGTGTGTGTGTGTGTGTGTGTGTGTATGTGTGTGTATGTGTGTGTGTTTGTGTGTGTGTGTGTGTGCACGCGCGCTCACACACACATACACACACTTAGTTTGTGTCAGTGCCTGCGCGCACACACACACACACACACACACACACCACACACACACACACACACACAAACACATTTAAAAGGACATACACACATTTACAGACACATGCATTTAGATGCACGCGCGTGCGTGCGCACACAGAGATACACGCAAACCTCCCTTTACAAATGACACCCAACACCCACTCCTCACACATAAACACACTTTCCCCCAGCAGTCTAACATACAAACTTGAATCATCTCTCTACCCGTCTCTCAATCTTTGCGTCTGTCTTCCTGCCTGCCTGCCTGCCTGTCTGTCTCTCCAACTCTCCCCTACCACCTGACCTGCAGTCGAGGAAGCAGACGTTGTCATAGGTGTTGCCATCCACGCCGCAGACGGGGTGAAGGAGGAGGGACAGAGGTCACAGTCCCAGGACCCACCTGGCTTGCCGCCCGCGCAGGGACCGTCGTGCCGCTTCTTCGCCCCGCTGAAATCACCAGCCGGCAGACACGTTAGTGAGGTCATCGTGTCTTACAGGATGCTGACGTAACCGCGGGTCTGGCTGCAATGGTTTGACTTCCACCACTTCAACCTTTTCATCATATCATGTTTTTCATCTTGCTTCGCTGTCATCCACGGGGCCCGTGCTCGAAGGGTCGCCACGTTCAGCCGCAGAACTGAATGTCGTTGATACGAACCGTTCATGGGATTAGAATTTACGGCTTGTGCATACCCTCTCTACCAACCCACCGGTACATAGTTATTTGGTGCAGTTCAGGGAAGATTAAAACCCTTCCCGTACACCGTGGGTGCAAATGCACCCATACTTTTATTTAATGTTTCATATTTCGGTTATTGTGCATACAATTTTACTGAAATTTTTATGACTTTGTTAGTAAAGGGACTGAGCACGTACTACCCAAAAATGATGCCATTTTGCCTTTAAATAAACAAATAATCAAACAACAAAAACATCGTCTAACCTTCCCTGTACTTCGTGGGTGCAAACACACCCATACTGCCAAAGAAGGAACTGTGCGGGCCGTACATCGTGGGTGCACACACACCCATACTGCTAAAGAAGGAACTATGCAGGCCGTACGTCGTGGGTGCACACACACCCATACTCCCAAAGAAGAAACTATGCGTGCTTAGCCCTAATCAGTTATGGAAGTTTCCACACACTGTGCCAGCATCATCTAAGAACTCGACAGAACAGTGCCGTGTGCAAAATATTGGTACTGCGTGGTTTACTGACGTCACATTCCCGCCACTGAAGCCTGCCGAGCCTGTGGAAAAGTTCCAGATCGCCACGTGCTGAAGTTTCGCTGTGTTTCAAAGTAAGTATACATTCACATTTCTGTTTACCTACCTCTCATTTTATACATAATGTTACACTGCATTCCATAACAGGCTCGATCTTCTTTACACTTACTGCTCATGCTCTTTTTAATATTACAGGAGCTGTAGTCAAACGAGCATAACATTGTGTCTGTAGTAGGTGCGATGCAACTACATTCTGCGTTTGTGTTCTATCATTTTAAATTTTAGCATGTGAAACTAATTTCATTGATCGTATAGGCTACAGTAATAAATTGATGGTAATTGTTACAACACTCACAGCAGTAAAAAGGCTTCATCGCCTGAAAGTACATGAAAGCAAGTCAAATTTATTGCATACAGCAAATCTATGCAGCACAGCTATAGAGCTGAAAACTGATGGTTAGATCAAACAAAATATGTATTTTGGGAACCATAAAATAAAATGGTACACATGTATATTTGCAGGCTGCATCCATAATGGAACGTCTCAACATATTTGAAGCCCTGAATGTTGCTAATGGAGCTGAACCAGACGATGCTGTTGAAGCACTAAACTGCAAGTATTCAGCCCCTCATTTGCCTCACGCTTTGAGCAGTCAGTATAACCAGATGTGCATGTGTGCAGTGAGCAGCGATCACAGTGTGTATTGATGAACGTCAGTTTTTGCTCTAAAAGTACAGACGCACATTGAATTTGATGCATATACTTACACACACACATCTGAGCATAGAAACATGCATGCACACTTTACATATATTACACATACGTAAACAGAAACACAAACACGGAACAGGAAAGAAACGTTTATATTTCTTTTTTTTTTTCAGCCCCAGAAGATGCACTGAATTTTATTCAAGACAACACGGATGGTGACGGGAGACCAGTCAGTGGTGACGACCTTACTGATGAAGAGGAACCTGATGTCACAGGACAAGCAAATGGTAAGGGTGAAGAGAAATAACACACACACACACACACACACACACACACGATGTATGAACCCGGTATTGATGTTCTGTGTGCGCACGTGTGTGGATGGGGAGGAGTATGTGTGTTTACAAATTTATTTTTGTTGCAGTTTTCAGTGCTATGGTGTCAAATAAAAATGGGGCTCATATATGTTTATGTGCGCACATATTTATGCATTCATGCTTGTGAGACACACACACACACACACACACACACACACATAATGCTGAACAATTAAGTAGTGGGGGAAAACAAGTGCAGGCTGACAATTCTTCAGTCATTATAGTAATGACTTTGCAAAGATATATGTATGTGTGTGTGTCTTTGTGTGTGTGTGTGTGTGTGTGTATGTGTAACAGATATGGTTATTGTTGTTGTTGCAGTTGTCAGAGCTTGTCAGATGGCTCATGCATATTCCACCAAACGCATCACCAAACGATGGCCAATGGTGATGTTTTACAACACTGTGGATCTCAGCACCATTGCTGCCCGTGTTGTCTGGAGCATCAAATTTCCGGACCATGTTCTCTCCAAAAAGGATGCCAGGCCTCTGTTCATTCTCCGGGTCGCTGAGCAGCTGTCTTCAGAACATATGGAGAGGAGGCTGTGTGCAAAAAAACTGCCAAAGCTCCTGAGAAACACAGTGGAGCTTCATGTTCAACACCTTCAACAGAAGATGAGAGCTTCACAGGATGGAGGACAAAGTGCTCGTGCAGGTGGCAAAAGAAAAAGACCAGCATCGACCCAGAGACCATCTACCAGCAAACAGAGCAGCCACAAAGAGCCAAAGCAGAAACAAGGTCGCTGTGGATCATGCAGCTGAAAGCTTGATAGAAAAGCTCGGAAATCTTGCTTCTGCTGTTCCGCTTGGCTCTGCAAAGAGCACACCATGTTTGTCTGCAAACAGTGTGCCGATTCCATCACTGATGCACCCTAAGGAGATGTCTGCAACTTGGTCGTCTTCCACTTGTCTGGAAGAAGTTCTTCCTCCAAAGTTCAACAGCTGCAACAAATGGTTCTGTCATAAATCTAGTCATGCTTGTTATTTTACTTTGCTGAAACAAAGTTGATTTTCTATTTCAACAGAGAAATGAAAATTACATGGTTGTTTTATCAGCTTGCATTCTTTATCACCCTCTTGTTGTGAAATGACAATGTTATTGCTGTTCTTGCTTTTGTCATGCGCTGATAGGTTATACATGAACTGCTATTAAGCTAGTTTAATAAACATTTTTATCTGCAGAACTTGTCGTCTTTTCTTTTATTCTTACGCACTCGCATGTGTGTGTGTGTGTGTGTGTGTGTGTGTGTGTGTGTGTGTGTGTGAGAGAGAGAGAGAGAAAGAGAGAGAGAGAGACAGACAGACAGACAGACAGACAGACACACACACACACACATACACTGGCACCATCACACACACACACACACACACACACACACACACACACACACACTGGCACCATCACACACACACACACACACACACACGCATAGAAAAACGATGCAAAAATGCAAATGCCAATCTATGAAATAGTCATGGGTGTGTGTGCACCCACGACGTACGGCGAGGACAATTCACTGAATCGCCTATATAACGACCATGGGTGTGTGTGCACCCACGATGTACGGCGAGGACTATTCACCGAATCGCCTATATAACGACCATGGGTGTGTGTGCACCCACGATGTACGGCGAGGACTATTCACCGAATCGCCTATATAACGACCATGGGTGTGTGCGCACCCACGATGTACGGCGTGTGAGTTTTTTGGCGACGTACGGGAAGGGTTTAAGTCGGCGGAAGTAGAAAGATGGATTCCGACTTCCATTACGCCGCGCTTTACACAGGGTGAATCTCTTTACAGTTCACTGCACCCACGGCCGTAAGTCTGTATGACTCTAACTTTTCAATGCTGTTTTTCTGCCTTTATGGCCCTTTTTACCTGTCTTTGCCTAGGTCAGTCTTTACACCCATTTTCTTTAATTACCATCAATAGAATATAAGGTTTTTCGTGTTCCGTAATCTAGCAAATCGGTGATAAAAAAGTAAACATTGTAAAGAGCGAACATTAGTTGCCCATTCCATCTTATTTATTTACCCATATCGGTTCTTAACGTGCTCTTTTTTTTTATTTATTTGTCCGTTTATTAATTATTTAAAAAAAAGTTTTAAAACCAGGGTAAAAACAAAAAATCCGGCAGAACGGCCGCTTTCGACAGCTCGACAGTTTCATGCGCAAAAAGGCTGTAAACAGTTTCACTACCATGCTCAACATATGCTGAGCATGTTTGGTACATAACTGTATTGTATCTGTTGCTTTTTCCAAACTTTCTTTTCTTGGATGTGCGCTGTGCTGTGTGTGTTGCCATTTTTTCAGACTTGCTTCCCTGGCGGTGACAGACCTGAGTAGATCTTTTGTCGTCAGCTGGGCGATGACCACATTAAAGCAATCCTCACTGTCGCTGCGGTTGTATGGCACTACTGTCATCATCGTCACCATAGCTAAAGCCAGTACCGGATTTACCTTTACTGTGACTATAATGGCGAAACACACAACTTAGGACTGTAACGTAGAGCAGTACCGGATTTACCTTTACTGTGACTATAATGGTGTAACACACATCTTGGGACTGTAACGTAGAGCAGTATGACTAAAGACGGTATGAATCTAATACATTTCCATGCAAGTGAGAGGCCTTCATTCGCCACCTTCCAAGCAAAATGCTAACCTTTTCCCTCTGATACATGTCGCACACTAAAATCTCTTTCTGGTGAAATATGGAACAAGCTTTTCAGTATGGTCACCTTAGTGGCCCCCAAATCCTCCCCCCCCCCCCCCTTCCATACACAATTTGAATGTGCGGTTCAATTCCCCCCCACACCCATCGTTCCACTGCTCCCTTTTGGAGAGGTGGGGAGGGGAGGGAAAAGAAAACCCTGTCCGTGAGTTGGACTACGCTGCTGATGGGCTGTGCTTGCCCTGTTAGCAGAGTGGTAGGCCTTTCAGCGGGGGTCAGCCCGCTATTGCGCGGCCCGCTATTGCGCGGGCCCGCTATTGCGCGATTGCGTGGGCCCGCTATTGCGCGGGCCCGCTATTGCGCGACAGTTAGGGTTAGGGTTAGGGTTAGGGATAGGGTTAGGGTTAGGGATAGGGTTAGGGTTAGGGATAGGGTTAGGGTTAGGGTTAGCCACGCAATAGCGGGCCCGCGCAATAGCGGGTCCCCGCAATAGCGGGCCGCGCAATAGCGGGTCCCCGCAATAGCGGGCCGCGCAATAGCGGGCCCGCCCCTTTCAGCGGAACAAGTAGATTCTTAAGCGCCAGTATTTGCGGTTTGAATGGAACTGGGGGAAGGCTCCCCGCTCCCAATTCGTTTTTCAATTTGTCGGTCACAAGGCACTAAAAGGTATCTGAAATCACAGAAAGTAACCTGCACCTGAACATTTACATCCACAAAAAAATACACATGCTTTTCTGTTACAATCCCATCAAGATAGAGTTTCTGCAGAAACGCTTGATATTCTTGGTTCATTTCCATTCTTGGCATTCTAGGCCCAACTTCGCAAGCTTCGGTTTTGTCAGCTGTAATGTCAGATTATAAGTCTAAATTTCGCAAATGCTTATTGCCCCAGTTCACCAGTGACACTCTTCATCGTTGCCAGCAAAAGTCACTATATGGTGTCTAAAAAGGCTACAGCTAATGAGAAAAGTCGCGGATGAAAAGGCCACGCCCCTGAAGGGAGGAACATAGAATGCAAAAGGTCGACAACTCTTCCTGCCAACCAGAGAACGTCATTGTTTTGGGTACATGGGGACAACAATCAATGGCTGGTCAGAAATGAACGAGACTTCTTCTTCGACATCTAGCCGTCTAAGACAAAATCAGTCTTGTTCATATCGAAGACTCGGTGACTTCGAAACGGAAAGGAGAATTAGAAACTGGATCGTTGAAGGTTGTTTCAAAGTGAGATGACTGCAGGCGAAAACGGAAACAAATGTAGAAGAGAGGTTATAACTATTCCGCCAGACAAAAGAAACACAAATCACAAGACAAAACACGACGCTTTTTGACCTCTTCGGTCTTCTTCTGGCAAGATAAACAACATTCTGGACAATGAAAACGCAGAACGAACAATCGCTTATCTTCTCCAATTGGGTGCAAAATGGACGTTGTCACAGGTGTTATCCACGCCGCAGAAGACAAGTGACTGCTCGTTCTTCGTTTCCATTGCCCTGAATACTGTTTATCTTACCTGAAGAAGACCTAAGAGGTCGAAACGCGTCGTGTTTTGTCTTGTAATTTAATTGTCCCTTTTGTCCAGCGGAATGAATATAGTTTCTCTTTTAAATCTTGATTGTTGAAGCTCTACCAAAAATCCATTTCTGTCTTCTTTTTTTTTTTAAATCTTTGTACATTAATACACCAGTCCAGCTACATGATTGGTCGAATTCTGTCAATTTCATTGCGATTGGCAGGAACAGCCGACGGCATAGACCTGTTGCCAGGGTTACTGACTGGCACTGCATGGTGCAGAGGTTACTGTAGGTCACGCGGTCCTCTCCACACACGGGATGACGGCTGTTGGGGCAATCGCAGCCCTTGTCACCGGCCTTGCACGCGCCCTCGTGCGCCTGGCTCACTCCGCTGTCGGGGACACACACACACACACACACACACACACACACACACACACACATACACACACAACACACACACACACACACACACACACACACACACACACATACACGCGCGCACACACACACATATACACCGCGCGCGTACACACATACACACACACACACACATGCGCTCGCACACACCCACATACACGCATGCACATACATACACACACGCACGCACGCACACGTACGCGCGCGCGCGCACACACACACACACACACACACACACCCCACACACGCGCGGGGCGCGTTCATACACACACATACTGTACACACTGGAGCGAAAAACCGAGTGCGCACTCACTAATTCATACGCAAACATTTATGTAGACACCTTTGTCCTTTATTGTCTGCTATAACAGTAAGTGAAAAAGGCGTGCTAAATGAACTGTATCCAACTAATGCAGAGCATAACAACATTCTGATGTAGCCTTGGTGTTCTAGCCTATGTCAATTGGCCTGACACAGCCTTAAGCCAAGGTGGAGACAGGCAAGTGAACATCAAGACCTACATACGCAAAAAAGGGGGAAAAATCCATCAATATTGTGTGTGTGTGTGTGTGTGTGTGTGTGTGTGTGTGTGTGTGTGTGTGTGTGTGAGCGTGTGTGTGTGTGTGTGTGTGTGTGTGTGTGTGTGTGTGTGTGTGAGGTGAGAGAGAGAGAGAGAGAGAGAGAGAGAGAGAGAGAGAGAGAAAAGAGACAGACAGACAGACAGACAGACAGACAGACAGTGAGAGAGAGAGAGACAGATCAAGCGGACGGACAACTCACTGGCAGGACAGCTGGCACTGGTTGGGGTACGTAACCCCATCCACCCCACACACTGGTTTGACCACGCCGTCGCACACACAGGGGGTGCCACCACCGGCACCACATTCCCCATCCCCTGCCTTGTCCACGCCCCTGGAACCCACCCCAGATTGACCGGTTACAAACATGTCAACTTTTCCTTCCTTTTCTTTTTCGGTTTTCTCTTTTAAAATTTTGTCTGCGTTTTTTTTTTCTTTCTTTCTTTCTTTCTTTTTTCTTCTTCTTCCTCTTTTTTGTGTGTTCATTTTTCTTCTTTTTTTGATGCTGTCCCATCTTCTGTGCCACCTCAGTGGCACTGCACCCACGCCGCTCATTCTGACTCTTCGTTCATAGCCACAACCCAGCCCGACCCGCCACAGCCCCGGCACCGATAAGCCAAAGGGAGCAGTCAATATCCAGTCGTCATGTGGCAACCCACCAGAGGAGACACTGCACCGCTGCAGAGTCACTTCGGCGGTGTTCGGTAGTGCCCGTTCCGATCCAGTGCCCGTTCCGATACGCAGGATCCACCTAATAGGCCCCCTACTGACGACAATCATTGCTCAGTCACGTGAGGGCGCCGCTATGTCCATTCAACGACAGTTCCCATGAATTTGCCAATACAGCTGACCGCGACGGAATTAAACCAAGGCCATAGATATGGAGAGGCAATCGAAACTGAAGCCAGTGTGGGAGCAGGGCATGAATGGCCACAAAATTTGAGACATTTTTTTACGTTGATCGATGAGGATGAGGATGATGAATATGCTGCTGCCGATTTCCACTCTGGTCTGAGACTACGTGACAAGGCTGTACTCCACCTTTACTTTCATAACAAATCCCGGCGTCAAGCAGTACGTGACAAGGCTGTACTCCACCTTTACTTTCATAAATCTCGGCGTCAAGCAGGCCCGAGAGACACAGACACCAGCAGTGTTGGTCAGGACATTTGAACAACAGTCTCAGAGACGCATCCACTAAATGGATATAACTCGACTGTGTGGTCTCGGTCTTCCCAATTGAGCCCACAGCAAACCCAACTCTGGATAGGAGCTGGTCGAGGCAGGCAAATCCCAGAAATAAACGGCTCTGATGCGAATCGAACCGGTTAACCCACGACCTCTCAGCCGGGAGCCCGCGACGCTAACCACTTCGCCACTGCAGCTGGTAAAAACTCGTAAACTTAAAATTCCACAGCAGTAGCCGATCATGACTAATATTTACCGTCACCATGATCATAATCACATCCTTAATCCTAGGGTCTTTGGGGCACCACTTGCACTGACAACTTTCTTTCCTTGTCGGTCCTCTGCTGCTCTCTGGGAATCGTCAAAGGTCAGACCTGTCCAATGTTCTCTCACATCTTTCTCTCTCTGCCCCTTCTTCTGTTTCCTGGTACAAGTTCCAGCAAGATGATTTTACTGCAAGGCAGGATGAGAGAGAGAGAGATGTGACCATACTTCTTGACTGTTGTCAGTAGGTCTTCGACTCTTATGTGCACTAAGTCTTGTTCACTGGTGACATGGTCTTTGCAGGAAGTGCGCTAGAGTTTATCAGCAGCATCTCATTTCGAATGTCCTTAGTCTTCTTTGTAGGTCTCTGTTTGGAAATATAATAGAACGCTGACTTCAAAGAGAACATAAAACAGCGAACTGCCCCTCCCTGCCTCCTTCATCTTTTCTGTCTTCAAAATGGCGAACATATAACGGCGATGACCTCAACTTTAGGAGACCCTCGATTATTAATTGCACTGACTGTTAGTTTGTTTTGAAGCTTTGGGAAAGTACAAGGCCTCGTTTTTGAGAAGAACAAACGATCTCTACTCAGTAAAGTCCTCAACATAATTGAAGTCCGAACCGATTCTATTCGATACCGCGAAAGTGCGCGTCCATGTGCTATCTAGATGTCAATAGCTCAGAACTTTATGGGTCAGAAATTTCGTAGAGTTGTTGTAAAAAGACGAAGACTGATTTGAATCAAAGCATTTCTCATCTGACATTAGGATTGGAGAAATTTGTTTTGAACAACGGAAATCTTGGTATTATTGCAATCGGATTCAAGAACAGGTTAGACAGAGAAAGTGAGATCGGTATTTTGAAACCCAGATATTTTCATTTATTAAACCATGTTCACCGTTTCCACATACATAACGTTCGCCGTTTGGGGGTTCGTTTCAACGTTCGCCGTTTCGGGCTTCTCCGCTTTTCAGTGCAAGTTTTGTTCTCTGTATACCTAACATGAAACAACTGTGGTGGCCACAGGTAATGTGTGTCTACCAATCTTGCCAAAATGAAGAATGAAGAAGTTCAATACCTGACGTATGGATATGAACATTTAAATATGGAAGGCAAGGTACTGACGTTCGGGTCTTTAGACCCTTAGTCTATCCTGGAGACCGTGAGGAAGAAAAGAAATGGGAGCTAAAAAAAAAAGAAAGAATGACGAGAATAATGATGATGATGATGATGATAATGATACTGATGATGATTATGATGATAACGATAATGATGATAATATAAATGATATTGATAATTATATTAATGATAATGATAATAACAATAATAATAATAATAATAATAATATAATGAGATAGATGAGACGACGACGACGACGACGACGACGACGACGAGGATGATGATGATGATGATAACAGTGGAAAGCGGAAGAAGAAGAATTTGTCCACCCATGAGGACAGCTGGTTCCCAGATCGAAGTCTGTATGGGATCAGTAATCATACAACTACAACTCCGGAAACATAAAACACACACACACACACACACACACACACACACACACACACACAAGCGACTACAGATCTATTCAAGATATAAACCTTTTCTTTTTCGAATTTCCGTTTAAACAAAAAAAAACCCCAACAACATCCAAGAGCAGACAACTGAACGCGTGGGCATCACATCCGGACCTATTCTAATGACCCATATGAGCACGTCCTGATGTTGTTTGCGAGTGTGTTTGATTCTACTTTTTTTTCGGGCGAACGTTGTCAACTCCAACGACAATCAACGTGGAGCAAGCCCGTGACGTTGGTGTATTGGCTCAAACGGAAACCGACGCATAAACGGGGGTTGCTACAGAAAAAGGGATCTTTCTTAGGTAGAAAAAGATCTTTCTTAGGAAGAACAGGATCTTTCTTAGGACGAAGAGAGGATCTTTCTTAGAAAGAAAAGGATCTTTCTTAGGGAGAAAATGCTGAAGAGACCACCACAAATACGTTGCAGAAAAATAACAAATATTTGAAGTGAAGATGTGTTTTCCCCCCACGGATCTTCTGTGGGAGATTTGAACAGTACCAGAATTTCAGTTTGAAGAGAAGATGCATTTTTCCCCCCCAATGATCTTCTATTGGAGATTTGAACAGTACCAGCATTTCAGTTTGATTGAAGATGTGTTTTTTTTTTCTCTAAGGATCTTCTATGGGAGATTTTAACAGAGCCAGCACTTCTGTTTGAAGTGAAGATGTGTTTTTTCTCCATGGATCTTTTATGGGAGATTTCCAGAGTACCAACCAGCACTTGAGTTCGCATTCGTTGGTGTAGGTCTGTCTATCTGTCCCACACACAGGGTCTTCTTTGGGCGGGCACACACAGGCCTGAGCTCCCTGGTCGCATTCTCCTTCATGGAGCAAGGGAACGCCACTGAAACAAACCGCGAGAGGGAATGGGACAGCTTTCGATTCGTTGGTTAAAAAACAACAACTATCAAACAAAAACAAAACACCCGTACCAAAAGATGCATGCACACCTACACACACACACACACACACACACACACACACACACACACACACGCACAAAAGAAACGACACACACACAGCCAGCCAGAGAGAGAGAGAGAGAGAGAGAGAGAGAGAGAGAGAGAGAGAGAGAGACAGAGAGAGACAGAGAGAGACAGAGACAGAGACAGAGAGAGAGGAATCACATGCTTTTCAAGGGTAACATAAGCTGATAGTTTTTACGCTTTACCCAAACTACAAAAATAAAAAAGACAGAAATACAATCTTGAAAAAAAGACAACAGATGCAGTACATAAATGATTTTGAGGAAAATCATATCTGCAAATATATACAACAACAACAACACCCATGCTTATACCATGTACATACTTTTTACGCAAAAACCTCTCTTCCCCTCCCTCTCTGCATCCCAACCCTCCTGGTCACACGCATGTAAAGACAGACAGGCAGACTCACTGGCAGTCCAGTTCACAGGCGTTGCTGTAGGTAATATTGTCACGGCCACACACCGGCACATAACTGGAGGGACAGGCACAATCCGGGGTGCACTCCCCTTTGTGGCCTAGTTCCACATTCCTGTGAAGATTACACCATTAGTGGATGAAGCAACAACCCCAATAACATAAACATACCATAGACGCGTGCTATCACACTTCAGGTAACACCCAAAAAGTGTTTCCCATATCTATTTTCAGACCAGTTCATAGCATGCCGGAATATTTTTTTTCGGACAATATGGTAGCGTTTACACTGATTGCAACTGAGTGCAATTCAAACGAGTGCGGCATCTGAACTTCTATAA
>CM031607.1:35686006-35696006 GCA_018398815.1 Conus ventricosus | reverse complement strand
TGAAATTGTTTAAAGCACCCACCCCAACCCCCACCCCACCCCCACCTTTCCCTAAAAAAAACCCGGAAAACTTTGTTGAGTGTATTGATAGTGCATGGAGTTACTCTACGTGTTGAAGAAATGTGTTTTCCTGGTGGAACTGAACCCAAACCAGACCCGCGCCCACCTGCATTCCAGCTCGCACTGGTTGCTGTATGTGACCCCGTTGGTGCCGCACACGGGCAGCAGTATGGTGGGGCACGTGCAGGAGGGGGCACCTTGCTCACACGGCCCATCGTGGGACTTGGCCACGTTTCTGGGAGATAGAGATATCCCCGCCACAGTCATATTTTATTTCGAAACTTGCGAACAAATTACAAACAAGGAATACAAAACGCGTACTAAGACAATAACAACAACAAAGCATAATCATCATCATCATCATCATCATCATCATCATCATCATCATCGTCACGCTACTACTGTGATTACTAACACCACTATTACCACCACCACTATCACGACAACAACCACTACTACTACCATGAAAATGATAGTGTCAGTCTCTAAATTGATGTTACATTAGTTGTTTTGTTTTGTTTTGCGTACACGGTTTTTCTTTCACGGCAATGTGTGTTGTATTGACGGATGTGTCCCAGGCAAGAATTCCTACATCAACTCTTCAGTAATACCCCTTGCGCACCAAAGTCTTCAAAGGCCACCAACTTCTTCACGTTCGAAGCCGTTCTGACGCTAGTTTCAATAAAACAAACAATGAAACTGAACTGCGCAGTGGGCCGAATCTTCTTCAGTGTTGAAAAAAAAGACACCATAAGTCAGTTGGCATCGCGTGACTCGAGGCAGGTATTGTTTTTGTTTAATTTGGTTATCATTTTCTGTGCCACTTCAGTGACCACGACCTTCCATTCACAGCCGCAGCACCGGCACTGGCAACTTACATAGAGCAATCAATGTCAAGTCGTCTTGAGGCGACCCGGCAGAAGAGACACTGCACTGCTGCCGAGTCACTTCGACGGTGTTCAGTGGTGCTTGCTCGCATCCAACATACGCAGGACACCACTTACTAAGCGCTCAGCTGGCGACAATAATTGCTTAGTTGTGGGAACCAGCTTGAATGAGCAACCACCCGAGCCTTCTCCCGGAGAACGCCACCACGTACACTCAGCGACAGCCTCCATGTGCTTGCCGATACCGCCGAGCCTGTACGAACTCACCAAGGAAATATACGCGGTGAGGAAGTGGAAAATCACCATGAAAGCGCGGCATGATTGGCCATAGGATGTAGGACTTTTTTCATGCTGATTAGTGTGGATGATGGTGAAGATGATGCTGGAAGTTCCGCTTCATCCTGGTCTAGATGTTGACCACAACTACAAAGCCTTGTTGTAGTATTTTCCGAAATTTTGACGCTATGAGAATAAAGGACCACGGCGCACAGAGTTGTTGAAGTAGCATACTTCATACCCCGGCGGATCACTCGGAGCCATATTATCACTGCTGCCACAAACAAATTTAACACAGCCCTGTCACAGAATAGAGAATGATACACAAAGACCTTGAGAATATGCAGTAATTCACATCCTTAAAGCTGAAGTACTCACGTCTATAAATCAGCTCCACAAAAATGCGTGAAAAACAACAACACCTATGAGCAACTAGACACTGCAAAGCGTGACAGTTTGTGCCTACTCAAGACAGTGTATTCAAGCTCAAAGATGGCATGTTGTTCTCAATAAAAAAAACTGAAACCACAAAAAAACCTAAGGCAAAAGACTTTGTAGAACAAAGACTGGTTAACAGACCACAAAAGCAGTAAAGCGGGGATAACGAGGAACATGACAACTAAAAAATGTCAAGAGTCATGAAAAGTGACAGAAGAAGGGAATCACGACAGACTCTGACGAGCAGAGAAAGGCAAGGAGTTCCTTGTTTGGTGCATCAGAAGACCTGTACATCTGACAACCCATATTCGTCTCTCAGTTGATGCTTCGTCACCAAAACAATGCCCAGGTTAGCGGCCTCAAGCCAACGACGCCTAGCCCTTCCCGTAAACTTGCGTACAAGTCCATAAATAGTAATGCCAATAATAACATAGCATTTCTAAAGCGCTTTGCCAAAGGTTCTAGTCGCTGACAATCCACACCGTTATGTACGCAAGGGCTGCCTCCCTGGGTAGTGCCGACTGAAAAGCTGCCTGCCGGCGCTTCATTTAGTCGTTTCCCGTGTCATCCAGTCAATAGCATTCACTCCATTTCATTCCTTCCTTCATTTTTTAAAATTTCTCACGCAAGGCGCGTGTTATGTGTAACGTGTCATCCATACCAACAGCCAAAGTGGCCTCCTTTCCCGAAAGTTGGTGATGGGATTTTATGTGTGTGCAAAATGTTATGCCTGCGTTCACACACGGAACCTCGGTTTATAGTCTCATTCGAAGGACTATTTCGGGAAATGGAGTCAGAACCAATGTTAACTCCAAGAGAAAAATCCCGAAAAAACAATACCGAAAAGGCCCGGCGGAGATTCGAACCCGCAACCCTAGGATCACCAAGATTACGAGTCCGGCGCTCTACTAACTGAGCTAATCCCCCCCCCCTCCCCAAAAAAATCTATGGAGAGAGAGAGAGAGAGAGAGAGAGAGAGAGAGAGAGAGAGGGTGGTGGTGGTTGGGGGGGGGGGGGGGGGTTACAGTTAGAGTCTGACCGACAGTTGAGGTCACATTCGTTGGGGTAGGTCTGGTTGTCCATGCCGCAGACTGGTCTGTAGATGGGCTGGCAAGGGCAGGGCCGGGATGTCATCTCACACTGCCCGCCGTGAGCCAGTTCCACACCGCTGTCCACAACACACACACACACACACACACACACACACACACACACACAGCACATACATGCTTGCACATAATACACCCGAGCACGCGCAGATACCCAAACAACTCCTCTCTCCTGCCCACGCCTACCCCCTTGGATGTCGCTTAAAGTGAATCCGCACCGGATCTCAGTCCTCACGGAGAGGTTTCTTTCTGGGAACCCCCGAGTTGTTACGTACATTGCGAAATGGCGACACAGCCTCCCCCCACCCTCCCCACTTAGCTTGAATAATGGAAGAAACTAATATAGCTCCTTACACAAAGTCGATGAATTAACGATTGGAGGAATACACTCTTTCTGAGCCACGATTTGCCGCTGGAACTGTATGTGTAACCGTACTCACCCAACGGTTGCCTTCAAGAACCTGCAGTACTGACAAATTGACCTGAACTGACCATGGTAAAAAATTTGGAAAGGAAATATAAAGCCAGGTCACCACGAGACCAGGATTCAACTTATATAAATTATGATCACCGATGATAAGAATAATGAAGATGATACTTGAGAGTACAATTTTCCGTCTGAGGCTACATGACACGTTTTCTACTTCCTTTCAAATATATTCAGGCGCCAAACAGGCCCGAGAGATACAGACATCTGCAATGCTGATCAGGAAATTTTAGAACACACTCTGAGAAGCATCCATTATGTGGATGAAACTCGACTGTGTGGCTTTGATATTCCCACTTGAGCCCATAGAATACAGAACCCTGGATAAGAGTGGGACGATACTGAAAATCCCACACATAAACGGGACTCAAACCCTTGATCTCCCAACCAACGAAACTAACTTCTGAACAATGAGAGCTGCGGGATTTATACTAAATCAAAACTGCTCTGCACGCCCAAAAAGCTATGTATTGTACTGTTGACATGTAAGGGGCTAAAACGAACGTCAAATAGTTACACTGCTCTTGCAAATATAGTTTTTGATAATTGAAACATACATGCATACATGTGTAAAGGGTACGACTCTACCCAGCCTTTGTAGAACAGTGAGTTGTAGTGGTTAACCCCTCCAACGCGGGATAGAATTGCAGTGTGGGGCAACCTAGCTAGTAGGCTGGAATGCCAGTTAAGAGGCTGGTCAGTCAGCAGTTTGCCCACGGCTGGTCTGGGCAGACTGGTTTTGGAGAGACGGCCATTGGGCTTCAGCCACATCGTAAAGCGGCTGACACACGAGCCTCCCCGCCCGTACGGTTGAGACGAAACGTTTGAACCTGTGCGGTCCGACCAGTCAGTGTCGAACGGACGGAGTGCTTCACGAAACGTTTGAACCTGTGTGGTCCGACCTATGCGAGTTTTAAACCCTTCGAGTTTGATCCCACATGCCGCTTCAAAGGACTGTATAATTGAATACGAAGCTTTTTCTCGAATATTTAGATTCTTATAATTTTTTGAGTTGACATTCCAAAGCACATCATGGCCTTGGTACGGTTCAATCAAATGTTTGGTCTCCGAATCGGACAGTCTGATCGCCTTGCTGGACGACGCCATTTTTCCTTTTGTTATGGGTGTTGGCTCAATGCTTAGCGTTGATTGGTTGGAGGGTACAAACTGTCCGTTTCGAATAGATCACGGTGTATCTCGAACGGTCGGGTCGAACTGAATGCCGAAGTCCGTTTGAGACGTACGTTTACTATGACAGACGCTCCGTTTGGGATCGGGTTCGACCGGTACGTCCGAAGCGTACGGGCGGGGAGGCTCGTGTGTCAGCCGCTTAATTGGTGTCGCCTTTGCTGAGGAGCTCTTGAGAGCCTCCCTTTGACCATGGCTGGTCTGGATGGTTTGGTATAGGAGACTGAGTATAGGCCGGGGGCACAGCCCTGGGAGACCGTGGAGCCGTGGTTGGTGTCGTGTTTGCTGATGTGGACTTGAGATTTTGGAATGGGTAAACATCTTTTAGGTGGGATGCTGGATTTTGCCCTAGGTACAGAGTCTGAAGGGTCCGTTTCTTCTGCACTTCTCCAGACCCAGCCACTTACATGGCGGTTGGCACCGTTGGTTGTCGGGCCCTGGGGAATAGAATGTTTTTTTATGAGCAGCCCAGCGAGGCCAGATCTTGGGCACTTTAGACGCTTGTAGTCGTTCTATTGTGACTCAGGCCACAAAACACTTTCTCGAAAGATCTGGTTCAAAGGGGGTGGAAGGCCTGTATACTCCCAGCGTTCTGGCTTTGAGATCATTTCTTCACTGAGCAGAGTGTGGTGACGGCTGTGACGCTGACTCAGGTGTTTGTGAATGTAAAGGTATGTTGATGGTTTTGCCTTTGGTTTGGCTATGTTTTACCTAGAGTGAGGGCAGATAGAGTACTATCTTCGTGAAACAACTTTAGTAAATGGAAGTTAAAAGTTCTATGTTCTTACATTTGTATTGTACAAACTCCAATTCCTTATCAACTGGAAATGTGATATACCAAATTTCCACAGTCAATTATTCAGGTAACTTTGTAACTAAGCAGGTGCAGGCGCTTAATAAGAATGAAATTAGAAACAGTTATTCAGTACTGTCACAGATTTTATGGTGAGTAATCAACAAATCGATGCCAGAAAACATAGATTGCAGACGTTGCTGTCTTTTATTGTGATTAGTGGATAAAGTTTAACGCGCGCCCTGCAGGTTCCTTGTGTTCGAACACTAGACAAACTGGCTTGTAAATGTCGCCCTTGTTTGCTGGCGAGACGGATAGGGTTAAGTCACAGTGATGAAACCGCACGGCGGCCTGAGCAAATGATTAAGATACAGCCAGTGAAGGAAGTTTGATTATTCCTCTGTGTGTCTGGGTTGCTACCTGTTAAAAACAAGTGTTTTACCTGTTTGTTCGATTGTTTCATTATTTGAGCGACTGAAGGGTTACGTGGTTACTTGGCTGAGTAATTAGGCAGTTACTTACCTGAATGCTGCTCAGTTGCTTGTGCGTCCTTGTGCCTATTTTGTACGTGAGTAGCCACTGGTCAGTCAGTTTGTATATTCGGTCGCTGCATCTGTTAGTCTGTGAGTGTTCACTTGTTCAATATGTTTACACCCGTGGGTCCATTGCAGGGCTGAAAAGCAACTACCACTGTTGGGCCGGGGCGTAGGCCTAACAGGTGAAACGTGGAGCCATAGCGTGTAGCACGCACTGTCCTGAGGTGGGTGTGTGTGCTGAGAAAGGAAGATAGCTTTAGTTGGTTTATTCATGTGCAAGATGTAGTCCTTTCTGAGTTTCATCATATGTGTGGACACTACACATGATTTTTCCATACAATTGTGTAGCTGCTGTTGAAAATTAGATGTTAATTAATTTCATTTATTGTCCATAGCTCCTGCCGTTCGCAACGGGGAGTCTCAATGTTAATGTTATGTTCATGAAATAATTATATTGTTGATCCTGCCGTTCGCAACGGGGATCCCTTTTCTTAATGTTATGATTGTGTTATGGATTGTAAATGTATGTTGTACCTCCTACCGTTCGCAACGGGGAGGCCTTGTGTGTTGATGTTTGTTGTAAATCCTGCACTTTTGTCTTAGATTAATTTGAATGATTATGTTTTCCTGTATATGTTTTTATATAATACCTCATGTTTATGATTATTATTGTTTATGTCTTAATAGGTCGGTGGTTTGGTTATGGTTGGTTCGATCCAACCATGATTTGAAATAAAAAGAGAGAAGAACCAACGAGCTGGTGTTGGGTGTTGAAGTTGATGTGTCAACTCGCTCTCTTCCCCATCTCCTACTCCCGCCACCATCCTATTCATCCATCCTCCACCACCCCTTACACATGTATAGATAGACAGATAGATAGATAGATGTCATAGCACGGAAGAATGAATGACGACGTCACTACGCTATGACGTTTCCTTATTTGAGTTCCTTTTGATCGCTGTTCTTTTCCTTGACGGGTTTTTTTTTCTAAGGAGATTTAGGATTTATTTTGGGGAATGTGCCAGGCAGGGGACGTAAAGGAAATGTGTGCGGTGAGTGTGCAACACTAAAACCACTCCCACCAACTCCCCGCAAAACTTGCCCCAGATTTGAGACTGGCATACACATACCCACACTACGACGAGAGACTTCCCACATCCTATGAGACACTCTGGCGTCACAACAACGCCAGCAGCCAGCAGCAACAAATAAGAACATACATTCACAGCACCTGCAGTCTAGGTCGCACTGGCTGGGGTAGGTGACACCGTTTGCTCCACACACAGGTAGATAGACAGGTGGGCACACACAGGGATGCTGGTGCTCCTCCTGGCACGCTCCTTCGTGTGCGACGCTGACATTGCTGGCATCGATAGAAGAAAAAAAAAACTTAGGTGAGAGAAATCGCCTTGGCAGAAACGGGTCTGTCTTTTCACATTATACAGTGTACTGATAACCCACCTGTTGCAATTGAACAGTATTATGAAGTAAAAAAAATGCGTACCGTTATGCCCAGTAAAGACCTACACACCACATTAACATAAGTGTTTAGACTGTGAAAGAATCAATACCCTTCACACACACACACACACACACACACACACACACACACACACATGAACAAACAAACAATAAGGAAACAAAGCAAACAAATACAGAAATATAAAAAAAAGACTTGATTTATATGTCAACTCGAGTTGGCACTGGCAATTACACATAGTTGAATAAAAAGGTAAACAAACCACAAATTGAGATATAAAAACTATAATAAAATCGGAAATAATGATAATGTGACTTCACCAAAGGCGCTGGCAGCTACAGACAATGCTGCAGACTCAGGTTATGCCAGCCTCAAACCTAGTCCAAAAACTGTCTGTATGTCGTGAGGTAAATTTCTGCTGCTTCTGCGCACACTTTGACCGTCATTTGTTTAATTTTTTTTCTCTTTCAACACTTTCTGATCTAGCTTCGCACAATTTGTTAATGTTCTTTTTTTTTTCTGGGCAGACTGAACTGCATCGAATGACTACTGCCATGAATTTCTCACGAAAGCACCGAACATCTAACCAACTGTCATGGAGAACAGATAAGGGTGTTCCCGAACAGCGGGACAAAGTCTTTCTTTTTCTTTTATCTAAGAAAGTAGCCATCAAGAATATTCAACTAAAAAGAACTACGTGTTATTGAGTTTTAAAGTGAGGTGACTGTGGGCGGACACTGAAGGAATTCAAAATAAACCCACCGGTTAACATGGACAAACAAATTACAAGACAAAATACGGCGAGTTTTGACTTCTCAGGTCTTCTTCAGGCAAGATAAACAACATTCAGGTCAATGAAAACGAAGAACGAGCAGTCACTTATCTTCTCAAATTCGTGATTGCCCGTTCTTATACGCCTCATCTTGCGGCGAATTTGAGAAGATAAGTCATTACTCCTTCTTCGTTTTCATTGTCCTGAAATGTTGCTTATCTTGCCTGCTTGCGGCGAATTTGAGAAGATAAGTCATTACTCCTTCTTCGTTTTCATTGTCCTGAAATGTTGCTTATCTTGCCTGCTTGCGGCGAATTTGAGAAGATAAGTCATTACTCCTTCTTCGTTTTCATTGTCCTGAACTGTTACTTATCTTGCCTGCTTGCGGCGAATTTGAGAAGATAAGTCATTACTCCTTCTTCGTTTTCATTGTCCTGAACTGTTACTTATCTTGCCTGCTTGCGGCGAATTTGAGAAGATAAGTCATTACTCCTTCTTCGTTTTCATTGTCCTGAACTGTTACTTATCTTGCCTGCTTGCGGCGAATTTGAGAAGATAAGTCATTACTCCTTCTTCGTTTTCATTGTCCTGAAATGTTGCTTATCTTGCCTGCTTGCGGCGAATTTGAGAAGATAAGTCATTACTCCTTCTTCGTTTTCATTGTCCTGAACTGTTACTTATCTTGCCTGCTTGCACCGAATTTGAGAAGATAAGTCATTACTCCTTCGTTCTCATTGTCCTGAACTGTTGCTTATCTTGCCTGCTTGCACCGAATTTGAGAAGATAAGTCATTACTCCTTCGTTTTCATTGTCCTGAACTGTTACTTATCTTGCCTGCTTGCACCGAATTTGAGAAGATAAGCGATTGCTCGTTCTTTGTTTTCTTTGTCCTGAATGTTGTTTATCTTGCCTCCCTCGGGTCCGGAGGCACTTTTCATATACAATCCACACAATCAGTGTCTTGTCAATAGGTCAAAGAGGCATTTTCCAATGTAGTCTGCATCATTTGTATTCCCCCTCCTGAACCGGCACTTTCTTACACAATCTGCAAGGTTTGTATATCCCCTACTGGCAAAAAAAAAGAGTCTTCTAAGACAATCCTAGAATCTGAATAGTACCTAGTCCTCAAAACGGCGTTTTCCGACACTATCCATAGAACTTGCATTCCCCTTCCATGCGCGCGCGCACACACACACACACACACACACACACACACACACACACACACACACACACACACATATATATATATAGATATATAGATATATATCTATATATATAGAAGAAAAAGAAAAGAAACACCCGAAGGTGCTGGGGAGGACCCAGAGAAGCACTGTCTTCACCTGCCTTTAGAGCAGTCCTGTACCACCCTTGGAGGCCTGCGCTGTGTTGACGATGGGTACAGGCACGCGCAGGACACTCCGTTAAGATATCAAGGGACATAACTGCTCCCGAACAGAGGTAAATTAGACTACAGGATGCAGCTCATAACAGCCTTAAAGTAGCATCCCCATGGGTGTACCAGCCCGTATTTCATGACTGCAGAGCCCACCGGCGAAAAACACCCCCTCCAGCTGCCGAGCACACCCCACAGACCCAACCAATATATATAGGCCATTTTCAAAGACTCATGAATCTGTTTCTTTCTTAATGGTCAAAATGACATTTTTCACACAGTGTGCAGCATTCATGTCCCCAAGCCCTCACATTCTTCTGGCCATGAAAATAGAACTTGAATCTTCCCTACAGTCCATGAAAGCACTCGTGGAATTCGTCTGTCCTTTACCAGTCAAACACAAGCGTTATTTCCAACACCTGTTGCCCATCGGTGACTTACTGGCATCGCATGTGGCACGGGCTGTCGTAGGTGTGTCCGTCCTGACCACACACCGGGCGATACATCAGGGGGCAGAGGCAGGGGGCGGGGGGTGGGGACGGAGGGGTTGCTGCACTCTCCCTCCTGGGCCTTCTCCC
>CM031607.1:35661006-35681006 GCA_018398815.1 Conus ventricosus | reverse complement strand
GTACTCACACACACTCCATCTCACACAGGTTCTGATAATAAGGGGCACTGTACTCACACACACTCCATCTCACACAGGCTGTGAGAATAAGGGGCACTGTACTCACACACACACTCCGTCTCACACAGGTTGTGATAATAAGGGGCACTGTACTCACACACACACTCTGTCTCACACATGTTGTGATAATAAGGGGCACAGTACTCACACACACACTCCATCTCACACTGGCTGTAGGAGTAAGGGGCACTGTACTCACACACACACTCCATCTCACACTGGCTGTAGGTGTAAGGGGCACTGTACACACACACACTCCAACTCACACAGGTTGTGATAATAAGGGGCACTGTACTCACACACACTCCATCTCACACTGGCTGTAGGTGTAAGGGGCACTGTACTCACACATACTTCATCTCACACTGGTTGTAGGAGTAAGGGGCACTGTACTCACACACACTCCATCTCACACTGGCTGTAGGAGTAAGGGGCACTGTACTCACACACACACTCCATCTCACACAGGTTGTGATAATAAGGGGCACTGTACTCACACACACACTCCATCTCACACTGGCTGTAGGAGTAAGGGGCACTGTACTTACACACACACTCCATCTCACACTGGTTGTAGGAGTAAGGGGCACTGTACTCACACACACTCCATCTCACACTGGCTGTAGGAGTAAGGGGCACAGTACTCACACACACTCCATCTCACACTGGTTGTGATAATAAGTGGCACTGTACTCCACACACACTCCATCTCACACAGGTTGTGATAATAAGGGGCACTGTACTCACACACAGTCCATCTCAAACAGGTTGTGATAATAAGGGGCACTGTACTCACACACACTCCATCTCACACAGGCTGTGAGAATAAGGGGCACTGTACTCACACACACACTCCGTCTCACACAGGTTGTGATAATAAGGGGCACTGTACTCACACACACTCCATCTCACACAGGCTATGATAATAAGGGGCACTGTACTCACACACACTCCATTTCACACAGGTTGTGATAATAAGGGGCACTGTACTCGCGCACACTCCATCTCACACTGGCTGTAGGAGTAAGGGGCACTGTACTCACACACACTCCATCTCACACAGGTTGTGATAATAAGGGGCACAGTACTGACACACACAGTCCATCTCACACAGGTTGTAAGAATAAGGGGCACTGTACTCACACACACACACACACTCTCCATCTTATACAGGTTGTGAGAATAAGGGGCACTGTACTTACACGCACTCCATCTGACATAGGTTGTTGTAGGTGTTGCCGTCTTGCCCACATACAGGCAGGTAGAGTCTGGGACAGACACAGGCCCCGCTGTCTTTGTGGCACTGTCCTTGGTGACCTAGGCTCACGTTGCTGTCCACCAAGCAATCAGTTAATTTGTCCATCGATTCATCGGTGGATTGATCAATAAACCAACGACTTTTTGTTTAAATTTTTGATGGTGTCTGTGCGCGCGCGCGCGCGCGCGCGCGCGTAAGTGTGTGTGTGTGTGTGTGTGTGTGTGTGTGTGTGTGTGTGCGTGTGTGTGTGTGTGTGTATGTGTGTTTGTGTGTGTTTGGGGGGTGGGGGGGGGGGGGGGGGGTGCGTGAGTGTGCGTGTGAACAGAAGATTGAACGGCAAATAAGCCCAAGTTTTTGTTTTATCTGTATTATTGTTAACGACACTTTATTTTCTTACACATATTTTCTTATACGTCCTGCACAAACACACACACACGCACGCACGCACGCACGCACGCACGCACGCACACAACACACACACACACACACACACACACACACAGTTCTTAGACACTTACTGACACTCTAATTCACACATGTTGCTGTATGTCTTGTTATCGACCCCACAGACCGGAAGAATAATGTGTTGACATGCGCAGTTAGACGGTTCAGGCGGACACTCTCCATCGGCCGCTTTGATGATGTTTCTGCAAAAATCTGATACGGTAAGTTCGAATTTTAAGAGAGAGAGAGAGAGAGAGAGAGAGAGAGAGAGAGAGAGAGAGAGAGACTATCATCGTCATAAGCATTATAAACATCATTATACTCATCATCATTTATACTCATCGTTATATCAGAGCTCCATAAACCAGAGCTCACTGAAGGAATGTGAAAACGTCAAGTTAAGCGACTAATCATGAACAACGTGAGGAATCATACATGATGAAAAACAAAAACATGGACCAAGACCACAAGGCCTTAACATTCATGGAAACAAAGCAATTAGAAATGAAGTTAACATCACTAGGGATGGTACCGTGTTGCCATTTCCCTAAACTTGAATGACTTACAATATTCGTATGTGACTATTCAGGTTTAACAGAAGGGACTGTCGGTAACCATTAATTTCAGGTATCATACAGTTTTCAAGAACACTTGTGAGTGCTGGACAAAAAAAACAACACTTCTTCGTATTCTTTTGAAGCTTTACACAATGGTCACATTAAATTAAATGATCAATACACACCTGTTAGTTCTGTGGTTAATAGCTTTGTATCATCAGATCTGATGTCCCCAGTTATAATCGTGTGGCAACTTATTTCCAATCTGAATTCAGATTCAGAAATAGGTATGAAAGTATCCTTGTTTGTTCTGTGTGCTCTGTGTTGTCATTATCTGCCAGGCGATTCGGTGTCGTTGGACAGAAAGGCATGACCAGCACGGACATGTTTCCCCTGTGTGTTCTGTGTGCTCTGTGTTGTCATTATCTGCCGGGCGATTCGGTGTCGTAAGCAGCATTCGTTTGGAGTTATGGGCGTGTGTTTCATTTCATCAAGGGAGCAAGAGTTGTCCTACTTGTTCGTTATTTACAGAAATTGGAAGATTCAAAGAATGCACATCAGTTATGTACATACTACTTAATTGTTCGGCATTATATATATACTTAGCGCCATTAAAAACGCACGGGTCAGAAGAACAAAATAACTCGACAGAGGTAAATCAGTTAGAGGTATGAAAACTTTAATGTTGAATGACAAAGTCATGAACAGAAAAGAAGTGCGCAATGGACAACATGTGCTGAACATTTGGCGTTCAGTAATCGCAAACACAACATTAAAGTTTTCATACCCCTAACTGATTTACCTCTGTCGAGTTATTTTGTTCTTCTGACCCGTGCGTTTTTAATGGCGCTAAGTATACATATGAGATCGCTTACTAGTCTGAATGTGTTAGTCTGTTTTCTTTCCAAGTATACTCGATTAAAACCGTTGAGAAGAAAGTACAAATGAAATCACTGACACTTCACACACATGGCTATACGAAGTAAACCCATATGTACATTCAGATAAAGAAATACGCAGTGTTGCCATTCAATTTACTTAAGGCTTACCATAGAGTTTAATCTAAATCAGCTGCTTTAAAAATTGTTTGTGTACAGATAAGTACAGTGAGTTCATATCTTTTACACACACACACGCACACAGAGAGCGAGAGAGAGAGAGAGAGAGAGAGAGAGAGAGAGAGAGAGAGAGAGAGAGAGAGAGAGAGAGAGTGAAAGACCACTACGAACGGTGGGAATTGACTCAAACGGCATCTTGTAAGGCGTCCTCGCGACCATAGATGTTCAAAGGTGTGATGATACGAGTAAAAGCAATGGTGGTAACAACAGAAAGAAAATTAATAACAATGTCAGCTGCAGTTCTAGTAGATGCCAGCCCCAACCTGCAGTCCAGCTCACACTGGTTGGGGTAGGTGATGCCATCCACACCACACACGGGCAGGTACATCCTGGGGCACACACACACAGGTGGCCCCTCCTCACAGCTCCCATCGTGGGCTTTGTCAACGCCTCTGGAAAAGTTAGTGGCAAGGTGAGGCGACCTGCAGGCGGAAAGCTAAACAACATTTCAAAACTATTTATAAAACACGACGCGTTTCGACCTCTTAGGTCTTCTTCAGGCAAGGTAAACAATACTCAGGACAACGAAAATGCAGAACGAACAATCACTGATCTTTGTCGAATTCGGCCCAAAGTAGCCTCACTCAAAATCATAGGGCAACACTTTATATTTATTGCCAGACTTAATTAATTATAAAAGAAAAATCGAATACATGAATCAAGTTTACACGCATCAGATGATCAGCTGAACTTTTCAACACACACACTTAGTCACGCGCACACGCAATCGCACACATGCGCGGGCACACACACAGGCACGCGAACACACCGACGCACTTGGCCGTCAACTTATAGCCAGTGCTCGATGATGACGAAAAGTGCGCCAACAAACATCAAAACTATTCAACAAAGATAAGTAATCAATCGTTCTTCATTTTTACTCTCCTGAGTGTCGTTTATCTTGCCTAAAGAAGATCTAAGGGGTCGAAACGCGTCGTGTTTTGTCCTGTGATTCGTTTGTCCATGTTGTTCGGCAGAGTAATTGTAAATAGTTTTTGAAATTCACCTCTGAAAAGGGCAACACACAGCCTGGTTACTGTTGAATAGTTTTGATGTTTGTTGGCGTCCTTCTCATCTCCATCGAGTACTGACTGTCAGTAAACGACCAAGGGCATCGGCGTGTTCGCGTGCATGTGTGCCTGCCCGCGTATGTATGCAATTGCATGAGTGCGTGTGTTAGTGTCTGTGAGATAAAGTTCAGCTGATAACCTTATGCGTGTATTTACGCGCCGGTTTTATGATAGTTCAGTCTTGCAATAAATACATAATGTTGCCCTATGATTTTGAGTAAGGCTATTTTGCGACATTATAATGTTGCTACTTTTTGTTCCTCCTGGTATATGATAAGAGGATTTATTTGCTGAAAGCACCAGTCCTTTAATGATATTGATCCCAATGCTCACCATAGCCTTTGTCGAGTGTTGAAATCATGATTTGCACATCTTTATCACTTTAAACTTGTGCATCAGTTTCATCTTAAAATAAAATACCGCCAGAATATTCAGCTACTTTGAATAAAATCAATTAAAAAATGAACTGACAGCGAAGAAGAAGTCCATGATTATCAATGTGACGTCATTCCAAACTTAAACTCGGGGGAAAAAAGACATCAATCGGTCGACGCCATTGCTGTACACGTCACAAATAGTTTCTGGACTCGGAGTAATACGCAGACGACACTAATCTGGTTATTTTGCATCAGGAAGCTACAGATGCCAAGCAAAGAAATTCTAAAATAGGCAAGCAGGGGAGGGCAGGGGAATAGACAGAAAGGGGCGGGGTGGGGGTGGAGGGGTGGGGGAGAATAGACGAAGGGACAGGGCTAGAATGCTATGTCAACCGCTAATTCGGAAGCAGATTGAACTTGAACGATTTCCTCTTCAAGCTGGTTCCAGTCGGAGATCGTACGACCAGAGTAACAAAAGGTAACATGACTATAATTCTTTCACATTGGATTCGATCCACTAGGAGTTGTGCGCCTGTAATGTTGTCCACAACAACCTATAAGAACAATAGTGACTTCCTATTATTATATTCACATCTCTTCACCAAAGATTTCCTTTCATGTCAATCACACCGGAGTCATGGCATCAATTTTTTTAGTTTAAGTACGCAGTACACACTACGTAAAGAAGTCTAAAATAAAAAAGCTATGGCGTTCGTTAACAAATACTACTTTGTATCTGAACATTAATCCTGCTGTTGTGATGTGCGCGTCGACAGGTAAATAACAAGGCTAAATTTAATCTCTGTTTTTTTTTTTTATCTTATTTTTTTTAATGACTTTCGTTGTTTGTATCTTGTTTGCGTGTGTTGTAGGCTAATTCTAGTAGATGTACAGCGTCGATAACACTGCTTAGGACTTACGTACCTCCACACCTAATGGTTTTGTAACGGGAGCAGAAGTTTGCCTTTTAGCACATTATGCCGACAGTGTCAAAAAAAAAAATACTGTCGGTGCTCGAACGTACGTAACAAAAAACAAACTTAGGCCTGGATATCGAATGAGGAGATTAGAGGCTGTATAGTAAAACCCGAGTGAAAATGTACCGCATTGTATTAAGCCTACTGTGATGAAACCTCAGAAATCTTTTTGTTGTTGTTGTTTTTGTTTGTTTGTTTTCTTGTGGTCCAAGGACAAAGGGTGCAACACATCTGTGCGACCGTTCATTGACTTTCGTTTGGACAACTACAGTTGTGCGACTCTTTCAGCTGACTCGCTTGGTGGAAATAAAAAAGCTTAGGCCTACACAAGCAAGTAGCCAGATTCAGGTAGTTGGTGGCCGCTGTTTTCAAAATGGAACACCTCTAATACTCATATGACACGAGAGTCCCAATATTATCATCATTATGATTATTATTACTGTTATTGTTATCATTATCATCATTACCATCATTATTATTACCATAATAATTATTATCATTATTATCATTGCTGTTATCATTGCTGCCATCATTGTCATTATCATTATTATTGTTGCTGTTATCATTATTACTATTATTTTCATTGTTATTATCATCATCAACAATTTTCCACTACCAGACCAGCACCAGAATGAGCAGTCGTCATGAATCATGCACAATATTGTCCTAGTCAGACACACAATAACCAATGTCATTATTATTGTCATTTTTGTTCTTATCATAATCACTATTTACCTGGGTGGAACCAGAGGTGGGCGTTCCGGGGTCTCTGACCCGCCACCCTCCTCTCCCCATAAAAAGAATCAAAAGAAAAGACACAAAGAAGGAAATAAAGATGTGTGGTGTGTGTGTGTGTGTGTGTGTGTGTGTGTGTGTGTGTGTGTGTGTGTGTGTGTGTGTGTGTGTTTAAACAGACTTCCCGAACAGCATTTTTGGTCATATGTACCAAGGGTAACATCTTGAAGAAAGCTGGACCAGACAGATCCATTTTGCTTTTTGGATCAAGAACGTTTCGGTGAAGAGAAGGTAAAGGGGGTGGGGGTGGGGGAATGCTCCGGAATCCCCCTACCAAGCTAGGCGTCATCAACTAGTTCCTAAAACCATTTTAGACCTCTCCCCTTTCCCTCCATCCTCCAGTGATGTGATCCGCATCTTCTTGTGTATCTGTTACCATCATCATCATCATCATCATCATCACCATTTTTATTATCATCCCATGATCTCATCATCATTATTATCATGTTATCCCTCTTCACAGGGCGTGCCACCCATCCCTGGCGGGAACTTCCCACTAATCTTCGCAAGCGAAGAACTAGCCATCATCATGTTATCATCATCATCATCATCATCATCATCATCATCATCTTCATCACCGTTATTCTTATCATCCCATGATCTCATCATCATTGCCATCATTATCCATCATTATTATCATGTTATCCCTCATCAAAGGGCGTGCCGCCCATCCCTAGCGGGAACTTCCCACTAACCTTCGCAAGCGAAGAACTAGCCATCATCATGTTATCATCATCATCATCACTTTATGATTATGATGATGATTCCGGTCGTATCAATCATGTTGAGGTTACCTGTATTTGTTCCTTTTTATCTGTGCGTGTCATCTGACTACTTTAAAACAATGAAAAAAAAAAGTCAGTCTTGAATAAATGGTGATTTTGTATTGTTCGTTTCTCCAGTTCTGTTGCTGTGAGCATGCGTCGGGTTACGGGATATATGGGTAAGCTTGGAGCATACTTTTCCGGGGATGTATCCACGTTTGTTCTGTGTGCCCTGTGTTGGCATTTGTGCTGGACGGTTTGGTTTCGCAAGCAGCGTGGGTTTGGAGTTATGGACGTGTAATTATCTCGTGATGGGGGGCAAGATTTACCCCCACTTAGTTCTTATCATTGTTCTGATCAGGTCTCCGGTACTAGACCTGAAGCACGGCAAGCAGTCATCGTCATGGCTCCTACTGTCCTGGGGACACACCATGGTTAGTTAATATCATCATCGTTACTGCTATTATCATCATTTTAACGATAGCTATGATTATTGTTATCGTTATCATTATTGTTGAGACCAATTGTCTCGTACCGGTCCTACCGAGTATCGAGCGGTCATTGTCGTAATTGACGTCGTTCTGGCCACAAGACATTAAAATGTTTTTAATTTATCTATCAATCTATTTATTTATTCATACATCTATTTGTTCATTTATTTATTTATTTATCTATAGATATACTGGGTAATTGATGACGTCCTACCCCATGTTACTCATGTTATCAATACCTCTTTGTCCTCTGGTCACGTTCCTGAAATCTTCCGGTCCGCAGTGGTACGTCCATTGATCAAGAAACCTTCTTTAGATAAAAATGTTTTAAAGAATTATCGGCCTATATCAAATTTGTCATTTCTATCAAAATTATTGGAGAAGATCGTTTTGGAACAAATTCTAGAACATCTCGAAAAGAATCATCTTTTGAATCCTCATCAGTCTGCTTACATACAAGGCCATAGTTGTGGGACAGCACTCCTCCGTATAGTCAATGACCTTCTCTGCGGGCTTGACGATGGGAATGTTTTCCTTATTAGCGATGTTAGACCTCTCGGCAGCATTTGACACGATCGATCATAGTATTTTGTTCTCACGGCTCCAAACTTCCTTTGGATTTAAAGACACAGCTCTCGACTGAATTATCTCTTACTTGACTGGAAGGATTCAGACAGTGTGTGTACAGGGTAGATACTCAGACAGTTCTCCTCTTAGGTACGGTGTGCGTCAGGGTTCTGTACTGGGGCCAGTCCTTTTTGTGCTGTATGCTAGTCCTGTGTCTGACGTCATCAGTGGTCACGCCATGTCGCATGAGAGCTTTGCTGACGATACTCAGCTTAATCAGTCGGCTCCCATTGCTGAAATTGACTCACTGATTTCTCGGACGCGGGGCTGCATTGCGGACCTGAAGGACTGGATGACAACCAACAAACTACAACTAAACGACGACAAGACGGAACTCATGTTCGTGACAAAACAGCCTAACCATCCTTCTCTGCCTTCAACTGTCACTATCAATGACTGTACTATCTCTGTCTCCACCTAGTACCTCTATCCGTAGTCTAGGGGTCATTCTTGACCAATCCCTCACCATTGAGAAACAGGTTTCAAATATTTGCAAGATTGTCTATTTAGAACTAAGAAGAATCAGCTCCGTACGTCACCTTCTCTCTACAGATGCTACAAAAACTCTCATTTGTGCATTTGTCTTATCTAGAATAGATTACTGCAACTCACTTTTGGCCGGCCTTTCAAAATACCTGATAGACAGATTACAGCAAATCCAAAATCATGCTGCCCGAGTCGTCTGTAGAGCAGGAAAATATGATCACATTATTTTCGCCTCTACTTCACTCTCTTCACTGGCTATCTGTCTCAAACCGTATCTTGTACAAAATCTCAACTCTCACTTTCTCTGCTCTCTTTGAAAATGGACCTTCTTATCTCACAGATCTCCTTAAAATCTACACCCCCTCTCGACAACTACGCTCCTGTGCTGACGACCGCCTTCTACGAATGACTCGCTTCAGGACTACTACTGGTGAAAAATCCTTCTCTTTTCAAGCTCCAGCGACGTGGAACAGACTGCCAGACTCTCTCAGACATTCAGATTCTATCCCTTCTTTCAAGTCTAAACTTAAAACCCATCTATTTTCTCATGATTAATCAATGCTGGTGTGGGGGGGGGGGGGGGGGGGGGGGGGGGGGGGGGGGGGCCAACCTAACTCATAGCCGTCTGGGCCTGTTCAAATGTAGTGTTGCGTATGTTCTCCATTACATGTATTGTTGTATGACTGAACGGTATAGGATTAAGTGTTTGCGTGATACTGGAAAAATAAGTGAATGTCACACTCGTAGGATTAGGATTTGTTTGTTATTGTAGTAATAGTATTTGTAGCTAGGTGTAGGGTGTACTATTGTATGTGAGAAGGGTGAATGTAGTATGACTTTGTAAAGCGCTTTGAGAATTTCGTTTGATAAAGCGTTATATAAGAAACCATTATTATTAGTAGTAGTAATTAAACCATAACGCCCATCATTACATCTGACTGGGGCGACCAGTCCATGTCGTAAGTCATGTTGTCTCGGGCACACACCATTCTTCTTCTATTCTATGCCGATTTTGTTATTGTTATCGTGTCATCATTATCATTATTATTATTATCATCATCATCATAAATACTATTGTTATTTCATTGTTATTATTATCATTATTATCATCATCATTATCATAATCTTCATATCATCATCATCATCATATCATTATTATTATTATTATTATTATATATTATTATTACCATCATCATCATTATCATCATTGTTATTATCATTATTGTATCATTATTATAATCATCATCATCATATCATTATTATTGTTATTATCATCATCATCATCATCTTTATCATCATCATCATATTATCATTATTATTATTATTATTATTATTATTGTTATCATCATCATAAACTATGTCATCACTGTTACTTCACACTGTCCGGCATCAGACCTGCAGCGGAGGGAACAATCGTTGTCGTAGGTCATGTTGTCCTGGCCGCACACCGGCCGGTAGATGGAGGGGCAGGAGCAGGCATTAGGGGCGCTGCTACACTCCCCGTCATGCTGTTTCTCCACGTGCCTGTAACAGAGAGAGAGAGACAGAGGGGGGGGGGGGGGGGGGGGGGGAGGGAGGAGAGAGAAAGATAGAGAGAGGGGAGGGAGGGAGGGAGGAGAGAGAGAAAGAAATAGAGAGGGAGAGAGAGAGAGAGGGAGAGAGGGGGAGAGGAGAGAGAGAGAGAGATAGAGGGGGATAGAGAGAGGTAGAGAGTGGGAGTTAGAGAGAGAGTGTGGCCCAGAGAGAGAGTGGGGGAGAGGGAGGGGAGAGAGAAACAGAGAGGAGAGAGAGAGAGAGAGAGAGAGAGAGAGGAGAGAGAGAGAGAGAGAGAGAGAGAGAGAACTCAGAACACCTTTATTCGATTAAGATTTGAGATATTAGGCAGAGCCTATTCTTCAAATCTTGCTAAGTTATGAAATGAGATTTAAAACAGGAAAATGTGGGAAAAAGAAAATGAAATGAGAGAAAAAAAAATATAGGCATACAGGATTATTGAGTACATGATTCACGCACACATGCATGTATATGCAAAGGCTTCGCAAAAGCATGCATATATAGGAATCATGAGAGTATCAACGCAGAAAATAACAACAGAGAAACAGAGAGAGAGAGAGAGGAGAGAGAGAGAGAGAGAGAGAGAGAGAGAGAGTGAGTGAGAGAGAGAGAGAGAGACAGAGACAGAGGGAGACAGAGAGAGAGACAGACAGACAAGCAGACAGACAAATAGTCAGACAGACAGAGAGAGACAGAGGGAGGGGGAGAGGCGGGAGTGAGAGTGGGAGAGAAGGAAAAGAGGTAAAAGAGCAAAGGTTAATCCTCGACCATTTTACCTTTCTTTTTTTTTTCGATTTGAAACCTTGAATTTATTTTTTCAGTCTTTCTTCCACAAAACTTTGCAGCATCAGTTAAAAAAGAAATGTTTATCTCTTTCAGCAACTGAAAAAAATCACATCATGTGGGACATCTCTGCACAAGATTTGAATTGAGTCTGCTGTAAAGTGTTCATGTGTGGTGTAATACAAGTCCCATCACTCTGTTCCAACATGTTTCTAGTTAATGGCACATCACGCAGCTTGTACCACGGAGCTTCTTCGCCTTTGTAGGCTACCTTAACTGCCTCGTGTTCGCAATAAAGGCGCCATAGTCTATCGTCTGACACACTCGTGATTGTTGTGTAAAAATGTGCTGGGTGTGCTGTGATAGCAACAATGATTCCTTGCTGTTCTGCTTTACCTTACCGAGAGCTATGTACAGAACCTGACACCTGAACTCCGACAGCTCTTCCAGCAAATCGTGAAAAAATGTTGACAGAATTCGATAAATCAGGCTACTCGACGTGTCTGTTTTAACATTTGCGTAACAACGAAGTGTAACAGAGATGAAAAAAAGGGACAAAGTTTAAACAGTCGAGTGTCTAAATTCAGCTTTCTGTTTAAAACAAAGTTCACCTTCACTCTCCGCTCCTCGTTATGCCTCACGCATGTGTGTTACCTGCAGTCCATTCCGCAGAAGTCGAGGTAGGTAGCATTGTGTCACCCCCTACCTACCCCCACACCTGTGTTACCTGCATTCCTTTTCACACTAGTTAGGGTAGGTGGGCTTGTTTCATCCCCGTCCTACCCTCATGAGTGTTACCTGCAGTCCATTTCACACTAGATGAGGTACGTGAGTTTGTTACACCCTTCTCATACCCTTCCATTCTCCAAAGACAGTTAGTTACCTGCGGTCCATTTCTCAGTGGATGAGGTATGTGACATTGTTTATCCTCATCCTACCCACCTCCCCCCTCACACAAGTGTTACCTGCAGTCCATTTCACACTGGTTGGGGTAGGTGACATTGTCCACCCGCGTCCTACCCCCCCCCCCCCCCCCATACACACCGCCCCAACCCTCACCCCCACACGTCTTACCTGCAGTCCATTTCACACTGGTTGGGGTAGGTGACATTGTCTCGGCCACACACCGGCATTAGAATACGGGGACAGATGCACAGGTCTTGCTGGTCCCCACACTCCCCGTCGTGTGCTTTGTCCACCCCTCTGGACACACACACACACACGCACGCACGCACGCACGCACGCACGCACGCACACACACACACACACACACACACGCGCGCGCGCACACATACATACACACGCGCACGCCACAAGGAATACTGGTTACAAAGAATAAACAAGAGACTGAAATAAAGCTTAGAAAAAAAAAAGATTGCAATTGAATGAACACGAATGAACGGCAATATCATTTCACCGATCTGTATGCTTATATACATCTTTTGTGGAGAATGGCAGAGAATGAAATGATGGCAATGACAGCACGAGGAAACGTTTCTTAATCCATCATAAATGCATGTCGTGACCTTCATTTTTTCTTTTTACACTTTGATCCAGTTGCATTTAGTTTGCATCATGGCATTCGTTTGAGACACGGGATTAGAATGAATCATGTTATTGCCATGTAAGGTGTAAAGGTAAAAAGAACGAAATTTGACATATCTTTGTAACAGTTAAAAAAAACTGCTTGTGTCAGAAAACACACACACACACACACACACACACACACGCACACACTCTCTCTCCCTCTCTCTCTCTCTCTCTCACACACACACTCTCTCACACACACACACACACACACACACACACACACTCACTCACTCACTCACACACACACACACACACACACACACACACACACACACACACACACACACACACACACTGCACTGAAGTTCGCAGAGGTTGGGGTAGGTCTGGTTGTCGTGGCCACATACAGGCTGATACAGGGGCTGACACGCGCATGGAACATGCTGGCCTGGGGAACAGTGTCCGTCATAGGCCTTCTGCACCCCACTTCACACACACACACGCACGCACACACCACACACACACACACACACACACACACACAACACACACACACACATACACACGCACACAATTACGCACGCACGCACGCACGCACACACACACCACACACACACACACACACACGCACACAATCACGCACGCATGCACGCACGCACGCACGCACGCACGCACGCACACCCCCCCCCCCCCCCCCACCCCCCCCCCCCCCCCCCCCACCCACCCCCCCCCCCCCCCCCCCCCCCCCCCACCCCCCATCAACCCCTCAGTCATTTCTCTCTCTCCTCTGTCCCTTCTCCTGTCCTCACTTCCCCATCGCATGACTTCGCGCTTCACACACACAACATAGCCCCGCATCTCCCCCCCCCCTTCCTCCCCCCCTCCCCCCCCCCCCCACCCCACCCCCCCCACCCTCCCCTCCCGCTTCCCCCCCCCCCCCCCCCCCCCCCCCCCCCACGAATCTTTACCGCGCTTACTTTCCTCCGCCCCAAACCCCCCGCCACCCATGCACTCTCACCTACCCCTATTGATCATCACACACACCACACACACACACACACACACACACACACACACACACACACACGACACGCACACACACTCACGACACGCACGGGCGCGCGCGCATGCACGCACGCACGCGCTGGTACATCCCACCACCCCCCACACACCCACACACACTCACCACAATACCACCAGCACCGCCCCCCCCCCCCCCCCCCCCCCCGCCTTACCTGCAGTCCAGCTCACAGAGGCTGGCATAGGTGTGTCCATCCACGCCGCAGACGGGCATGAAGACAGGCTGACAGATACAGGCCGCACCCGGGGTGTCCTCGCACCGGCCGTCATAGGCCTTGCTCACCCCTCTGCACGGACACACCGCAAACCGGGTGGAACAGTCGCCTTTCAAAACAGTCGCCAATGCTGCGACTGAAAATTGGTCGCGCTTGTGACGAAGATACCCACTAAAAATTTGTCATGCTTGTGTCACATATATAACGAAGATATTCGCAAAAAAAAAATCGTCACGCTTGTGTCACATGAATAACGAAGATATTCACTAAAAAATTCGTCATGCTTGTGTCACATTCATAACGAAGATATTCAATGCACTATTCACACACACACACACACACACACACACACACACACACCACACACACACACACACACACACACACAACTTTTAACTCATTACAACTAAGTAAGCTGGGCAGCATTCCCTTTTCCGTAAAATCGAGTTTATGACAACATTCTTTGTCATCGCTTTTGCTTAGTTCTCCGCTTTGACATCACTGTTACGTCGGACGAACAGCATCGTTTCACTGACGAGAGCTGCAAACGCATCATGGCTTGACAGAACCAAGTCCAGAATGACCTGACGTCGCCCTTTTTTTCTTCGGCACTACCGTGACTCGAACCACAAACTCCTGGACCGTCGGACGCCTCAATGTCTAGTTCCTTGTGATGGATGTGTTATTCACAAAGCTTATCGAACAAATGTTGTAAACAGGGAAATTTATGACCTACGAAGTTCACCGTTATTCTTCCTCTATCGGATTTAACTGGAAGTCTTTTGCTTCTGCCATTGCCATTAACGGATCCGGTACACTTCCTTGTAGAATCCAAGAGCCGTTTCATAGTTTTTTGGGGGGCAAAGAAAAACCCCGTCACCTTCCTTTTCCCCCGAAATTAAAAACAAAAATGTGACATTCTTTGCCATTGATTTCTTAACATCATTGGTACAACAGATGAACGTAAATCCTTTAAGCCGACAAGAGTTGAAAATAAATCATGGCTAGACTAAATCCAGTCCCGGTGGACAGAAATAAATACACAAAACATTCAAAGGAAATGTATTCACACGCATTATGGCGGAATCCAAGATGACGACACGCGGACAGACAAGGAGGTAGACAGACTGACCAGCAAAACATAGAGAGACAGACAGACCGAAAGAGAGACAGACAGACAGAGAGAGAGGGGAGGGGAGAGAGAGAGAGAGAGAGAGAGAGAGAGAGAGGAGAGAGAGAGAGAGAGAGAGAGAGAGAGACTCTCTTTACCTGCAGTTCATCTCACACAGGTTGGGGTAGGTCTGGTTGTCCTGACCACACACAGGTCTGTAGATGGACTGACACACACCCCTCCGGCTCCCTGGCACACTCACCATCGTGGGCAACGCTAGCGCCACTGAGCGCGCACACGAGCGTACGCGCATACACACACACACACACACACACACACACACACACACACACACAAATGAGTGTTGGTAACATATTTGTCCACTGTCCAAGAGCAAAGGAATTATTTCGCGAGCATGGCGTTTATATTTTTTCTGACGTATCCACCCCATTTTCCTTTTCCATTATGTTGAATGACTGTTCCTTTTGTTGCCGAGTTGATGAATGGTTAACAGTCCAGCTGGGTATTCATCACTTATAAGTCGCTCGTTAATTTCCAATATTTTACGGTTCAATGCATTATTGACAAAAGTATTCATCTTCTACTATATATAAAAAAGATTTTTTTAGTGAATCACACGTTTCCCACCCAGATTTTTCTACGCGCGCGCGCGCGCGCGCGCGCGCCACACACACACACACACACACACACGGTCAAATGCCTTCCTCCTCCCACTCCAAGAGATTAAGAAAGAGAGAGAGAGAGAGAGAGAGAGAGAGAGAGAGAGAGAGAGAGGGGAGGAGGAGGAAGGGGAGGAGGATGTGTTAGATAGAGGATGAGTTGAATTAAAAAAAAGAGAGAGACACACAAACACAGAAAAGTGCTTCTTTCTTATGTCAGTGAAGAACAGTAGAAACTTGCGCGAGATCTTTTGTTGTTGCCTATGCACTCTCTCTCTCTCTCTCTCTCTCTCTCTCTCTCTCTCTCTCTCTCTTCCTCTCTCTATTTCTACGACCTGTCTGTCTATTCCCTCTCTCTCTCCCCAGCTCTGTCTTTTTTACTTACTGGCAGTTGAGTTCACAGAGGTTGGCATAGGTCCTGCCATCCGTTCCGCACACGGGTAGGTAGACAGACTGACAGACGCACACCTGGGGTACACCTGGGCACGCCCCGTCGTGAGCCTTGTCCACCCGCCTGCACAGAGCCAGAGAACATCACGCCAACCTGTGGTCCCGTATCGGACTTTCGCCTACTCCAGAAATGAAATGACGAATTATTTCATGCATCTTGCTGTCACCGATGGTTCAATTAGTTAGCTACATTCTAGACTACCGAAGGACATGTGGAAAACAAGGAGTGGGAGAGGACTTCTCTAACGTTAACACTACTACTATTACCACCTCCACCACCACAACGCGCTGTCGGTTTTTATGTAAACTGCACACCGAAACTTGATACGCCAAGGCCTTGCTTAAGGAGTCGAGTATCTATAGACTGGAGCAACTTGATTGTTTTGAGGATTCCTATTGCGTCTGAAAGTTGATCCTCTCTTTTTTCTTTCATATGGCCATTAAGGTACAAGCCAGGTGGTTCCAAGCAGACAAATTAAAATCAAAGGAATGGAACTATTCGGGGACTTCCAGATGGCGCAAAGATAGGGTCATGGGTGAGTGCAAAGGCCTGAAATGTGACGTCAGCTAAGAGGAAGGTCATGACGTATTTGAAGACTGTGATTTCATCGGTGAAAATCCCTGAAACAAGGGAAATAATTGGTGGGGACTTGTTCTTTTGATCAATTACCAGTTTAACATTAAATGCTGGCTCAAATTTACTGTAGGCCTCAAAACACTTACATGGATTTTATAGTGTTTTTGTGCAAAAGAAAGAAGAAGAAGAAGGAAGTGTCGTCAGTACGGAGCTTGGTAGATGGTTTCCTGCATCTGCTAAATCGTCTCCTTAAAAAAAATAAAAGGAAACAGAGACCACCAATGAAGTCACTCGGAAGCGGTGCAAGTCTGGTCTGATGGTGTTTGGAGAGCAGAGTGAGCCGGACACACACACACACACACACACACACTCACACAAACGCGCGCGCGCGCGCGCACGCGCGCACGCACGCACGCACGCACGCACGCACACACACACACACACACACACACACACACACACACACACACACACACACACACACACACACATTGACACTACGAGCCGGATACCGACTGCTTGTGAATAATCCACCAGTAAACACACTAGCAAACAGATAAAAGGTATTCAAACAAACTCCGGAATTTACAGCGTTGGCCTGATGAGATGCCATATCATAATAATGAGCATCACGACATATGTTTATGATAAAAAGTAGCTCCAAAGCGAAAGTACACACCAGTCTTCACCTATCTGTGCTTTCATATTTCTTCAGCCGCTGTTGACGGGTGTATAATTATGTCGGATGAGCTTGAGCATTCCTTTTTCGAGGGAGAAATAGTCTTTGTTCTGTACGATTCTTATTCATACGTGCTCTAGGTAAACAGATACCCCAGGTTTAGAGTTACTGTGCCTTCCATCATTTAGTTATGAGAGCAAAAGTGACTATATTCGTTGATTCTTACCGTTTTAAGTGTCCATGTAACTCTTTAAACATTTTTTTTAGAGCGTCCTTGACAACATCCAGTACTCACTGACAATTGAGGAGACACTCGTTGTCGTACGTCTCATTGTCGACACCACACACAGGCCGATAGATGTGTTGGCAGCTGCATACTGTCGGCGGGGAGCCGCACTCTCCCTCGTGTGCTAGCGGTACGTTCCTCAATGACAAAGGTCAGGTTTACATCATTGAACAGTTTATTTGGGTCTGACTGAATATGGTTTGATAACAGATGAACTGAAATGGACATAGAATGCGCCTGTGCTGACTCTTAAAAAGTAAGATAGAGATCAGGACATTCAGACAGGCAAACACACACACACACACACACACACACACACATACACATACACGCACGCACACATACGCGCACAGAGAGAGAGAGAGAGAGAGAGAGAGAGAGAGAGGAGAGAGAGGAGAGAGAGAGAGAGAGCGAATAACTCTGCAATTGTTTTACTGCAAAGTCCAGGACATTTACATTACAGAGCAATGTCTAGCGACATATCACATTGAAATGCACTCTATTTCACTTTGTACTGCAATCGCTGCATACATTGTGGAGTAAGCGTTCAGTTTTTGTTTTGTTTTGCTGTTCACAATCTACTGTACTGAAATATGTCAAGCTGAACTGTATTGTATCTACCGGCAGTCTATTTCACTGCAGGTGTACTATACCTGCAGTCCAGTTCACAGTAGTTGGTGTATGCATGCTATACCTGCTGTCCAATTCATTGTGGTTGGGGTAGGTACACCATACCTGCAGTCCATCTCACACTGGATGGGATAGATATACTACACCTGTACTCCAGTTCACGCTGGTTGGGGTAGGTGTACTTTACCTGAAGTCCAGTTCACACTGGTTGGGATAGATGTACTATACCGGCAGTCCAGTCCACACTGATTGGGGTAGATATACTATATCTGCAGTCAGGTTCACACTGACTGGGGTAGATGTACTATACCTGCAGTCCAGTTCACACTGATTGGGGTAGGTGTTGCCGTCTTGACCACACACGGGCAGGTAATGGCGTGGACACACACACACGTCCTGTGTCGACGAACACCGGCCGTCATAAGCCTTGCTGACGTTTCTGTCCACGTTAAAACACAAACAGGAAGTGACGTTAAATTGGTCTGTTTGTTTCCCATCGGTGGGCCATCGACTGGTTGTTCGAGAGAGAGAGAGAGAGAGAGAGAGAGAGAGAGAGAGAGAGAGAGAGAGAATAACTCTGCAATTGTTATACTGCAAAGTGCAGGGCATTTACATTCCAGAGCAATGTATAGCGACATATTACACTGAAATGCACTCTATTTCACTTTGTACTGCAATCGCTAGCGAATCAATCCGGTAATCAATCAAGTAATCTCTTAATAAACACCAATGAAACCAACAAACCAATCAATTAATCAACCAACCCTTCAGTTGATCAATCAAATAACGAATCATATGACAAATCGATTAATCAATCGACTAATCAACAAATAATCAAGTAATCAAATAACCCTTCAGCTAACCAGACAAATAACCAGGCATATGACCTCAAATGACCAACCAATAATCGATCGACTATTCACTCAATTAACCTATCAATTAACTCATCAACTTACCAGTTCATCCCTTTTTTTTTTTTTTTTTTTTTTTTTACCTAGAGTGTAATCCACGAATGAAAGAGAGAATGAATGAATAAACGACAGACAAAAAGACACTGACCGACTGATTGAATAAACAGATCGATAAAGTACTCCCTCTTCTCAACCTAACAAACATCCAATCAGAGAGAGAGAGAGAGAGAGAGAGAGAGAGAGAGAGAGAGAGAGAGAGAGACAGACAGAGAGAGAGAGAAAGAGAGAGTGAGAGACAGCCTTACCGACAGACAGACACAACAGACAGACAGGTAGATAGACAGAAGCTCACAATTTGCCCCCTCTTTACCTGCAGTTCATCTCACACAGGTTGGGGTAGGTCTGGTTGTCCTGACCACACACGGGTCTGTAGATGGACTGACACACACACCCCTCCGGCTCCCTGGCACACTCACCATCGCCGGCCTTT